>JACEVL010001256.1:50000-147500 GCA_020284085.1 Aporrectodea caliginosa | reverse complement strand
CCCAAGCAAGAATCGATGGCTTAAGCAGCTGTGCACAGGTTCCTAAACCTACACACTACAAGCGTCTCACGGGAAAAGACTGGAACCGTAGGTCTACTCTATAAAAGATATAATAACGTTGAATACTAGTAATAGCAATGTTAGATTAATCGACGAATTGAAAGTACTCCTCACACCCATAAGAATATTTTTCTAAAAAAGCTACATGTTATATGATCATATGTTTTCTGACAAAAACGCTTACTTATCATACTGTAATATCTGCTGGAGCTCAAACTACTCCTCTAGATTAAAACGCCTTGAGACTCTCCATAAACGTGCCATACGTGTGACTTGCTTACTGGGATGGTCTGATAGTACAAAATTAATATTTAAAGAGCACAATATTCTAAAAATGAATGATATTACAAAATATGAAATTGGACTGTTCATGTACTCTTATCATTATGGGCTTCTTCCATCACTGTTTGATAAATATTTCCTTAAGGGTGTAGCTATCCATGGACATGATACTAGAGCATCCTGTAAATATCGAACCCCAGGGGCACGAACCAGGACTAAGCAGTTCTCAATTAAATGCTCAGGTCCACCACTTTGGGATTCTCATCCTCCAAATTTAATAAATATATTACACATGGCTCAATTTAAAGCTCAACTGAAACATTATCTCTTGAACACATAAAACAGAATATGACTCGATAGATTGTACCTTAGTATAAGATTGTTTATAATGTACAACGGTGAACATTATAATCTGTTTTGTTTTGATTTTGTTTGTTTTAAATCTAGTATTGCAATGTTTTGTTATTTAGTTGTTTGGCTATGATTTAGCCCTAACATTGTTATTTAAGTTGAATTTTCTATATGATCATAAAAATCGTCTTGCCATCAGTAAATGTAATATGGAAAAGGGGCAGCCCTGCAATAGCGGATTATTTTATCCTTTAGGGCTGTCCTGTTGACGGCATCAGCAGATTAACATTTTTTTTAAATGACTGATTGTTAATTAATTGTGCTGTTGTTGATTCAATAAAACGGCTAATTGATTGATATATATTATATAGCCTGTGCTTAAACTACATTTAGCCGTAGACTTTCAAAAGCGTCTATTCTCAGAACTGTATCTAAACTTTTAATGATGATTATAATGATGATAACAATGATAATGATGATGATGATGATGATGATGATGATGATGATGATGATGATGATGATGATGATGATGATGATGATGATGATGATGATGATGATGATGATGATGATAATAACCAATAATAATAATAATAATAATAATAATAATAATATAATTATTATTATTATTATTATTATTATTAATATTATTATTATTATTATTATTATTATTATTATTATTATTATTATAAACCTAGATTATCACTACTAGAAATATGGCAGATTGGTGTACATCAGCACAGGAAAGTTTCAGGCCGGGGGTCCGGTGGCGCGTTGGATAACATCTGGCGAAGAAAGCGAGAGGTACCGAGTTCGAGCCCCGTAGGGCGGATTTGCTTTGTAGGCTGCTATTAGCGCCGTGTATTGCAGGCTGTCTGTTCTGTTAGTAGTTAACTAGTTAAGATTGTTTCAATTGCATAACATGTAAATGTACAGCGCAGTGCGTTTGTCAGGCGCTTGATTAAAGAAAAGATTATTATTATTATTATTATTATAATCAAAAAATATTAAATTCTGCTTAGACACCTTTAAAACGATGTGAACTAACAGTTTATAAAACCGTCAACCGTTGCATTATGAATGATACTTCCACGCTCAAAAATTCGCAAAAAATATTGAGACTACCTCTACGAACAAAAATTAATATGGAAAGAATTTGAATAATTGACTTCTTGCTGGACACAACAGCAACTCGTAATGTTAATCTTAATCTTAAACTGCAGATTCATAATGCGTTACTTAATATCTCTGAACAGAGCGCTAGCTTATTAGCGGACGCTGCGTTTTCTCAGAGGAATTGCCCAGAGATACGAAGTCAAGAACTAGGTCCGATTGCCAGAAGGCAGAGGAAGAGATGGAGCCAGAGGAAGAGAGAGAAGCCACTACAGACAGACAGACAGCACCCAAGAACAGACACTTCAAATCAACGCACTTAAGTCGACTTTCGATCAGATCAGATATTTCAGGTAGAATCAGATTAAATCAGATTAGATGGCCTCGTAACTCCAGATCCATGGAAGGGTCATAATCTGTCATAATATCCTACTGTTGCCTTAAGGGAAACTGAGTCGTTGATAAAGTCATTTGAGAAAGTATTGTTCGAAAGAAGAGACCAACGTTCGTAATAAGCATTGGTTACGGACACAGGACACTGCGGGGGCTGTTGAAGTTGTGGTTTCCAATTTAGTCCCGAAGCAAAAAACTTCCTTCCGGCACTACCCACTGTTGCTTCTAAGTCACGACAGATTGATATCATATCATGATAATTATATTTATCCATGTCTCGTTCGCAGTTTTGAATTAAAAATAATATTCAACTTTAAAATTTTGAACTTTTGCAGCCATCTAGAATATGTCGCCGCATTAAAGCCTCGTTTGTTCCTCTACTGAAATGTAAATCTCCTATAAAGCGAACAAGTTACTGAACTAATGAAGCGCAAGCTTATATAGCATCAGAAGAAAGCGTTTAAAAGGTGTCTATAATCAACAATTACTCCTCGTCTCGTTTGTTCCTATAGCAAATCTCCTATTGCAGTAATCATAATCATAAACGTTCTCTGTCTGTCTGTCTTTCTATCTCTGTCTCTGTCTGTCTGTCTGTATTCTGTTTGTTTGTCTGTCTGTCTCCTCTCTTCTCTCTGCCGCCAGGTGTGTGCTGACGATGAGGTTTGTACAAGATGGCTCCATTTCTTTCTATGTGTTATAGCATTCAGGACCATTCTCATATATACACGGTGATTCAATAAAAAGTAAGCCAAACTTTGTGTCTCATATAAGTACTTCTAACATGAAAACAGTATTTAATATTTTTGTGAAGAAACTCTCAGTAGTATGGTTTGATTATTTAATTAAAGAAGATGTTCAAAATGTCCTCCTTCTGCTTGCACGTAAGCCTGGAGGCGCTGGCGCCATTGGGCAACGTTTTCTTCAGTGCGCGATGACCTTCGCCTGCCACTACCAATGACGCGTTCGACTGACCCTGTCATGCTAATTTTTCGAGGCAATTTATCTTATCCGCTTCTGGTCCAGTGTTTTTCTGGAAACTCTTGTAGAAATTGACGGCTGCTGTAATTCTTGGATTCTCTCAAACCTTTTATTATGTGTAAATCTTCTTTACTAAAAGGCATTTTTTCGGAAATTGCTAGTTTCTTGTTTAGGTTTTCAATCGTATTATCGTCTGCTTTTTGAGTAGGAAATATAAACCGGAAGTCATTAAAATGAAAAAGTAAGTATGTGCATATTTTTATATTGAAAATATTATTAATAAAATATAGTTCAAGTTTTAATATTTGTTTATAAAGCTTGGCTTACTTTTTATTGAATCACCGTGTATATATATATTCGTTTAATTGAGAAAAACAATCTGACAAAAACGCAGAAATGCTAACATGAGTGATAATTGATAATTAAAGTTCATCAGAAGATTTTAGAATAAACTAGTAAATATTTTTATATAATGATCTGGGAATAAATTGAGAGTTGTCCTTGGGTGGGAGAGTATGGTTGTGTGCTCTAGGTCTTAATTGGTGAGAAGAGAGGGGTCGGAGTGGAGGTAGGAGTTGATGAAGAACATGCTTGGGGTTGTGTAATATGGAGAAAAGGAGTTTAGCATCGGCTATATTGGCAAGTTCAGAGACTGTTGGAAAGGAACTTGCTCTATGAAAGCGTCCTAGGCGTTTGGCTCTTTTTCCTATACGAGTTTTTGGGTGAACAGGCGTTCTTTATCGGAAGAAGTGAGAATTTATATATACCCACCAGGATGGCATTAGGCATATAGAAGTTTAGCAACGGTAGTGGTTTTGAAAGTTGTTTCGTTACATTATGGATGGATGAGGAAGAAAGGCCATGGGTTTTGAGTTTTCGGACATATCACTGTCTTGTTCTTGAGGACCTTGTCTCATGTTTTCAATCCATGTCTTTGTTGGTTTTCCTTGACTCCGAGTTCCCGCCACGTAGCAATGTAGCAATGCCCTGTTGGTAATCTTTTGTCGTCCATTCTTACTTCATGGCCAAACCATTGTGAGTCTTCTTCTCTTAATCTTATCTACCAGTGTCTCCTTCTGTCCCAGCTTCTTTCGGATTACTTCATTACGAATCCTGTCTCGTCTGTTCCCCCCCGCTATTCTTCTTAGCCAGCTCATTTCCGCCGCTAGAATCCTCCTTTAGTCCTCTTTCCGAAGGCTACATCACTCAGATCCATACATCAATACTGGAGTGACAAATCCACTAAACAGTTTAATTTTCGCTCTTCTTGATATGCTGCTCGTCTGCCACATTTCACTGAATCTGCAAAACATCTCTGACGCCAGGGCAATCCTACTCTTTATATACATTGTACATTGGTCATCTTCCGTTATTAATCCTCCCAGGTACACAAACTCTATGACTTGTTTCAGCTCCTATCCACTTATCCTACTTCAGCTCAATCATAATAGTATAAGTATAGTATTTCAGTTTTACGACGCTGCGTAGTAACCATTAGCGTCGCCCTCCTCCTTCATCCAGGCTTGCGACTGGCAGTGGCTGGCACTAAGCACGGATGTGCAATGCACGGACTCCAGTGACGGGGGTGACAGCGCCCTTGCGTACTTATTCGTCGACCTTCGTTTCCGACAGGCCAGAAAGAAGAGTCGGCTGGAGTACCCTCGCGACGATCAGGCGTACGCTTCGGGCATTTACACGTGCGAGTGACTTTTGAGTCACCCACTCTCGACCGGTGCTCCGAGGCAGTCCATCATAGAAGTAGTTGTAGTAGTTTCAGTTTAACGACACTGTCTGATAAGGATCATTAGCGTCGCCCTCCTCCTTTATCTAGACTGGCACTGCCAGAGTGCGAGCACTGACGGAGTTCTCAATCATAGTAGTTGTTGAAGCGTAACTTTAATCACATGAAAGCGTTTAGCATCAACCATTGATCATGGACTCGTTTTTCCTATACGAAATCACCTATTGGGTGAACAGGGCTAGAAGATAGACGCGTGTGTCCACAGTTTAACGGCAGCTTATGACAACATAGGCCGTTGCCGCCGACAAAAGATTAGTTTTGGCATATTACAGCTCTTAAGAAGATAGACGCTTTGAAGTGCAAATTTATCATATATATCATCAGATGAAAGCATTAAAAAGGTGTTTAGCATCAACTATTGCTTATGGCCTCGTGTATTCCTAAAGTAAATCCGCGTCTGTTTGGAAAGTTGTTTCGATGCTGTTTAACAACGCTGTGTCATAACAAAGATGATTAACGTTGCCCTCCTCCTTTCTTCAGAATTCGGACTGGCACTACCAGATAACAGTGGCAGTGACGGAGTTATGAATAAAAAGTGTTGTGATACGTATCGTATGTACTCAAGCAGCCTCAAACCATGAATCTAAAATCACGAAAGTTATCGGTCACGTGAACCAATGACAATATAATCGTCACTCCTTGATTTAAACACTCTCAGTCAAGTCTGTGGCGCATTCGTTGGAGGTTTCCACGAAGTTGTCATGGTCCTCAATTGGGAGAAACTCGCGTTAGATTTGGGAACAAATCGCGACCTCTCTTCTCTGAGCGCTTGTTCTCCATGTTTTGTTTTCTCATCATTACGATCTTCTTTGACCGTTTTTAGGATATCTTAAGAAGCTCCTTCTAATATCTTTCAGTCTTCCAATGTCTTAATTCAGCCGCTGCTGGTACTCTTGTAGTGCCAGTCACAAGCGCCTAAAAAGGAGGAGGGCGATGTCAACGGACCTGGCGATCGTAAGCACAGGAAACTAATACCTACTTATATCTTTCAGATATTATGTTGAGAGGTGAAACGTTATAAGGTTGCCATAGGTTTATACATATCCAGCAATGTGCATATCCGCATACAAACTTAAACAATACAAGTATATGCAAATATACATGCATAAATACATGCGTTAATTTATACATGTTTCCACAGAAGAGATGTCGCTAAACACTGGAAGATGCAAGTCTATTTTAGGACACCCTTGAATCGCTTTAGACTGACGCTATGTAAGAGTCAAATTTACACGCCAGTAACACACCTCCAGATGTAAACCCTATTAAACCCTGGGACACAAGTTTCCTATCGTCGTCAACGGCTTTTGTGGCCATAAGATGTATTTAAACTCCAGATCCATTAAGAGAATTCAATTCGTCCATCAGATTGTACATTGTATGATGTGCATCTCGAAGAATCATCATTTCGAAGAATTTCAATCCGGCACTGCCCCTCTCAGTTAGTACTAGTCCCAAGGTGTAGAATGTAAACACCTTTTAAAAGTTGACAACTGATGATATATAATTGTTCAATAAATATTTTTACTGAATGACTTACGGCATGCAACCGGCAATCTTTAGATTAGTGAAACGTGATATCATATTCCTTTTCAGGAGTTCACTCAGTTCTTCGAAATGATGATGACACACCCTTCGAGGTGTACATTATGCATTGAACACTCTCTACGCGGCAACAAAACAAGACATTGTCCTGTGCGAAAGCTGTTGCTTGACTTTTACATTGACGGACAATCAATTGTCACAAACCTTTTGGTTAAGCCTAAATTGATGGAGTTTAACGATGTCTTATGGTTTAAAAGGCCGTTGACTTGGGCAGAAATTATTTTGAACAGTTTTCACTTACTGTGTGGCGTAACACGGGGCATATCACTAATAAGCTGTTGCACTGCGCTATACTTTTAGTTGCGCCTTAGATATTCGTAACTTTACGATAACGATTGTGGATGAAAGTATAGTTAAAAGCGGTCGAAAGATGACAAGGACTGAATTGTATGCGGAAAATCCTTGTTAATAGAGAAATTGACGTGAATCAGCAAACGAAAGTTAGAGGTCGATATTTATCGTAAAATAGTGAATTTTGTTTAGACACCTTTAGAAAGCTATCAACCGACCCTATATAAAGCCGTCAACTAGACTGCATAGTCGAGTCTTCAAGGAAAGCCACTTTGGTTAACCCGTTGGAGGTGAGGTGGGGTATGACACACCCCATAGCTAAACTACGCTGCGTTTTCTAGGGAAAAAGTGGAACCAGCTTGGATTATTTTTGTCTACCTTAGTGAATGTGAAATACGGACACTTTAGGTCAATTTCAGCTATTTTTGAACGCACATTTTTTTATTCTGTTGCAAATTCAAGTGAAATTATAATTTTTCGTATACATATTGATTTTAATGAATTAAAAAAAGTAACGGCACAGTGTAGAAAAAATTGGTGATAATAGAAGATAGTGCAGATATAAGATAGGCTATATCCTGTTTTGCATAGATGCAAAATTGTTCCATTATTACTGGTACATGTAGTATGTCACGTGTTCGAAAACGTTACATGTTTCAAGATGCCATTGCAGAGGGCCGATTTTGATTTCGAGCGCCACCGCGCTGGCCACTTCAATTATGATTGAAAAAAGTTATTTGCTCCCGATAATCACCAGTTTAACTGATAATTGGTTACAGAACAATAGTTTAGCTCACAATAAATGTTATGTAGTTGATATTTTGACTTACAAGTAAAAAATATGCATTGGGGTATGTCATACCCCACCTCACCTGAAACGTTCCAATGCTTCACCTCACCTCCAAAGGGTTAAAGGCAAGAATGCAACATAATATTATTATGAAAGAACCAGCAGAGCAAAAAGAACAGAAGCTGAAGAAAGAAAGAAACTACACGAAAGCAGAAAGAGATTCAGAATATTTAAAAAAATATTAAATGAAATAACATTTATAACCTTTTAAGATCGGCGGCGATGCCCTGTGAAACAGCAGCAGATCGACAACACAAAGGAGAACAAGAACAACAACCTCCAAATACAAGAATCCGGCAAAACAGAAATAACAAGAAATAAAAGAAAACTCGGAAGACGGTAAAGGCCATGCAGCCATACATCATCGTTAAACTACTTTCCAGCCATCGTCAAATCATTTTCAGAGCATCCAATAAACCTCGACTTTATCGCTTCGAACAAATCTGGCAGAAATGAGACTCCTCGACTTTTTGATGGACACAACAGTCAATCGTAATCGCAGTGTGATTCTCCTTACAGATTTTCTTTTAGTTATAGTTACAGTTATAGTTAATGGTTCTTCATTTTAGTTTCAGTTATAGTTATAGTTAGTATTATTTTTTAGTTACAGTTATTGTTATAGTTAATGGATTTTTATTTTAGTTAATTTTAGTTAATACTTAGTTACATTAATTGAGGTTATAACCAAAACTGTGCGTATTAACACGCTGTATCAAAATTTGCTCAGAGCTTTGAAAGACTTTGAAGCATGGGCGCATTCAGCTTCATGAATATACGACTTTCCAAAGTAACTGACAAATTGCATAATGTAAAAATCAATAATTAAAGTTACTGGGACTTGCTGACTAATGATGATACCCGTGTCAATGTAGAAGACAATTTCATATATTACTAATGTTTTAACAAATACACAGAGAGCAGGAAAGCAATAAATGATTGATTATGTACAATGCATGCAATCACTCCAGTCATAACAATCATTTATGTAACTAGTCTGTCTCGAACATTCACTCGGTTGACCCTGAAAGTACTTGAAACGACTCCACAGAACATTATCACGCTTGCGGCCGCTCAAAATCTTCGGAGACATTTGGACTACAAGATTACTATGACTACTAATTTTGCGATATTGCGCTAGTCAACTTTGGTCGCAATCGCAATGAAATAGAAAAGTTTACAAAACAGCTAATAATAAAATTCAGCACTACTACTGGGTTAATTCACAAATGCTCTGGTTTCTCGCTGCGTTCTTGGCTGTGCTCCATCTTACTTGCGTGATCTTTGCCGCCCAGTGTCCGACGTTGCAGCGCGTCGGGCACTTCGTTCTACGACGAGGGGTGAGCTCCTAGTTCCACGGGCACGCTTGGCTATTAAGCAGCGCCGTGCTTTTTCGGTTGTGGGACCTTCCACCTGGAATGACCTCCCGCTTAAGCTCCGCTCTTTACTTGTGAGCCAACCGGCAGGGTTCTACAAGTCCCTCAAGTCTTTTTCTTTAGTCGTGGCTGGGCCGGGAGCGCTTCTGAGTAGCTTCTTGAAGAGGCGCTATATAAATGCTCTGAATGAATGAATGAATGAATGAATGAATGAATGAATGATAAATCCGGGGCTATCATGGGCTATTATTTATAACACATTTTTACGTTCTCATGTATGTCGAATCGTCCATATTGCACTTCATATTATTTTTATCTTTTGTATTAACGAAAATAAAGATGAATTTTCGTTATTGTTATTTTCGTTATAGTTATAGTTATAGCTAATGATATTTTTTAGTTATTTATTTATTTTATTTATTTATTGCAACAGAAAACAGAACAGATATTGCAACAGAAAACAGAACAGTTATAGTTATAGTCATCGTTAACGAAGTCATTTTATTTTCGTTAACGAACATTTTCGTTATTGTTATCGTTAACGAGAATCACACTGCGTAATCGTAATTGAAATATTAAACTACAGATTCCTAATGCTTAATATCTCAGAACAGAGCGCTAGCTCATTAGCGAGCGCTGCGTTATGTCATAGGAATTGTACAGAGATACAAAGTCAAGAACTAAGTTCGATCGCCAGAAGGCCAGAAAGATAGAGAGAGAGAGAGAGAGAGAGAGAGAGAGAGAGAGAGAGAGACAGAGAGAGAGAGAGAGAGAGAGAGAGAGAGAGAGAGAGAGAGAGAGAGAGAGAGAGAGAGAGAGAGAGAGAGAGAGAGAGAGAGAGAGAGAGAGAGAGAGAGAGAAGGAATCAAGCCAATAGACTATGATGCGATTCAAACGCACTTAAATCGACTTTCGATCAGATCTGAAATTTCAGTTAGGATCAGATGAAATCAGATTAGATGGCCTCGTAACTCCAGATCCATGGCAGAGTCATAATCTGTCTTTATCTCCTACTGTTGCTTTGTGGGAAACTGAGCGGTTAATTAAGAAGTCATCTGAGAAAGTATTGTTCGAAAGAAGAGACCCACGTTCGTAATAAACATTGATTATCGACACAGGATATTCCGGAGCTGTTGAAATTGTTATTTCCAATTGGTCCAGAAGCGAAAGAAAACGGTTCCGACAGCACCACTGCTGCTATCCAGTTAATAAAGGATTAATATCATATCAGAATAATTAAATTTATCAATGTCTCGCCCACAGTTTTAAATTAAATATAGTATTCAAAATACTTTTAACTTTTACCGCCCTCTGGAATACGCCGCCTCAAGGTCATAGCCATGTTTGTGCATATTATAATACTGTACATGTAAATCTCCTATTGCGCGAACGAACTTGTCAATCCTGTACGCTATTGATGCGCAGGTTTATATTGCATAAGCAGAGAGCTTTAAAAAGGTGTTTAGCAGCAGCCATTACTGGATTTGATCCACGGTTTAACGGCAGCTTATGACAACATAGGCCGTGGCCGCCGACAAAGATTATTTTTGGCATATTACAGCTCTTACTCATCGCCTACTTTGCTCTTATAGTAAATTTCCTATTGCAATAATCATAATCATAATCGTTCTCTGTCTGTGTGTGTGTGTGTGTGTGTGTGTGTGTGTGTGTGTGTGTGTGTGTGTGTGTGTGTGTGTGTGTGTGTGTGTGTGTGTGTGTGTGTGTGTGTGTGTGTGTGTCTGTCTGCCTGTCTGTCTCTTGTCTCTGTCGTCAGGTGTGTGCTGACGGTAAGGTTTGTACAAATTGGCTCCATTTATTTATGTCTCTGATAATATTCAGGGCCGTTCTTATGTCCATGTCTTGTCCTTTAAGATTATGTCTCACGTTTTCCATCCATGCCTTTCCTGAAGTGTACGTTTATATAACATCTGATGAACACGTTACAAAGGTGTTTAACGTTAAGCATTACTACTCATATCCTTCTGTGTTCCTCTAGAAAGTCCGTCACTGTGCGCCCCTATGAAGTTTTGGTTAAATCCTGCATTTTAACGACGCTGCGTCATAACAAAGATGATTAGCATCGCCCTCCTCATTTCTCCAGGCTTAGGACTGGCACTGACAGAGTGCTTGCAGTGGAGGAGCAATGTACGAAAACTGAGTTGATGTGTCTGCGTTTAAGCAGCAGCAAATAATAATTGTTAAGTTATGTGAAAACATCGATCACATGAACCAATGACAATATATTCGGACCTAAATTCGCCGTTGTTCTGAATAGCTCTTCACACTTTCTCCTGGGGCCGACAACGGATTCAAGTTCTAATTAGATCAGACAACTCTGTCTTTAATTAGAAAGAAAATTAATTGTCAGCATATGTAACTTCTCGCGATGATTGTAACCGGGCGGAGCTAGGCCTACTGGCCTACTAATCGTGGCAAGGTAACTCGTTCATTGAAGAACTGTCCGTCAAAACCTGTGGGGCATTTCGTGTGAGATATCAATGAATTTGTCATTGATCTCAATTGGGAGAGACTCGCGTTAGATTTAGGAACAAATCGCGACCTCTCTTCTATGAGCGTTTATTTATTAGGATATCATAAGAAGCTTCTTCCAATATTTTAAGTCTTCCAATACTTGTAATTCAGCCGCTGCTCGTACTCTGGTTGTGCCAGTCCCAAGCACGGAAAAGGAGGAGGGCGACGTCAACGGCCCTGGCGGTCGTAAGCACAGGAAACTAATAACTACGTAGGCTATATCTTTCAGATGGCCATGTTGAGAGGTTCAAAGTTATATAAGGTTGTCAAAGGTTTATACATATCCAGCTATAATAGACAGTACATAATAGTGGCATGCAAACTTAAATGCGTGCAAATATGTGCAAATATACATGCATAAATACATGTATAGATTCATACATATATACATACACACAAAAGATGTCGCTAAACACTTGATGATGCAAGTCTGTATTTAGACACCCTTGAAACGCTTTAGACTGACGCTATGTAATGTATTCAAATGCCATTAACACGTCTCCCGGTGTCACAACAATGTTTGTATCGTCGTCAACGGCCTTTGTAGCCATAAGATATCGCTAAAGAATGCAGCGACTTCACTACCCTCCGCCACGATCCTGTCTGTTTTAGTGCCAGTCCCAAGCCTCAATGATAGTCCATACTGTTGTACTAGCTGTATTATGCAATACAGATGAAACCCTCTTTGCTGCTATCCTCAATGACTCCGAACTTGTCCTCCATCATCTACTCCCGACAGAACGGGTAACCGGATACTCCCATCCTTGGGCCTCGCTCTCATAATCTTGAGATACCGCGTTGTAATTCATTGACTGGAAAGAGATTCATCACTAGGATGCTGATAGATTACTTAGTTATAATAGTTTTTTCAGTCATTTTACTTAATTTTTAATTTACATCTTTAATTGCTAATTATTACTTCGTTGTATTATATTAATTGTAGGCTATTATGCTGTATGTCCCATTTTGCGTTTGCAAGTGCTGTAATAAAGAATATACCTACTTACTTACTAACTTACTTACGAACAAGAGTGCTATATTAAGCAAAAAATAACTGCCTGTGTGATAATAAAAATAAAAATAATAATAATAATAATAATATTAATTATTATTATTATTATTATTATTATTATTATTCAACAATATTTATTCTCTCAATCAATCAACATCAATACATCAATAGACAACCTGTCGTCTGAAATTAACGTCATAAATGCCGTTTGTGTCACATCTCTCTTAGGTCTGGCTCCGCTAAAGTGCCGCGGAAAGCCACCGAGTTGAACCGCTGGACAGTTATAGAGAGACGCTGCAGCAAGAAGCAGGTTTCTCTGGTGTCTCCTGTGGACAGCGTCAGACTACGACCTAGATCTGATATAAAGTTTTGGCCAGTGGTGTTAATTGGACCTAAGGTCTCGAGAGCAAGAGGCACGAAAAAGTGCGTGTTCAAAAGTGCATTGTACTTGGTCATTTTCCTGTCCGTGGCGATCATGATAATAATTTAATGATAATAATAATAATAATAATAATAATAATAATAATAATAATAATAATAATAATAATAATAATAATAATAATAATAATAATAATAATAATAGTAATAGTAATAGTAATAATAATAGTAATAGTAATAGTAGTAGTAATAGTAATAGTAATAGTAATAGTAATTGTAATAATAATAAGACTGGGGCTGATCTGCAATCGAAGGAGATTAGACCATGTTACCCCTCCTCCCATTCCTCGTGATCGATCGAGTCGAGTGTTGGTTCGGCCGACGATCGACTCGATCGACTTCGTCGACTCGCCGACCTTTTGACGACTCGATCGACTTGGCAAATAAACGATCGGCTTGGTTGACTTTTGCCGACTTGGAGAACTTGACAACGTGTAGTGACCGGGGGTCGGGACGGATTGAGATCATAGGAGGATGAACGGGTACAGCGGGTTGGCTGGATTTGCGAAGAGTGAAAATATTTGGTCTGCGACTTTGAAGTGAATTCGATATGAGATTTTTAGCAAATGGAGTGATTTAAGGATGGGAGTGATATGATAAAGTAAGTAAGTAAGTAAGTAAATATATTCTCTAGCAAACGCACAGTACTGTACATGGCAAGCTTAATACATTCAAAAAAATTTATATACAAGCCAAGAATTGATTTAGAGAAGTTATTGTAAATAAAGAGGAAATTGGGACAGGAAGAGTTAGGGTTAGTGTGAGAGGTAAAATAAAGAATTTAAATATCTTCATTAAGCTGTTCATCTCGAGACTTTTGGGCTACTTTTTACGTGATTTTTTGACCAAGCAATTCCGAAATCTGACAACTCGTTGTCTATGAAAACTCATATCTCCAATATAACCAAATCCTGTTTTTCCATCTCAGACGCATTCGGCAAGTCAAGAAAAGTCTTAACGAGAAATGTGTTCGTACCCTAGTACAGGCCCTTGTCATTTCTAGAATTGACTACTGCAACTCAGTCCTTTGTGGTCTTCCTGCATCTACCCTTCAACCTCTTACAGCTGTTCTTCATCACGCTGCTAAGCTTATCAAGAACCAAAATCCTCGGGATCATGTCACACCGACCCTCCGTGAACTACACTGGCTTCCATGCATACAAGCTCGCATCAATTTCAAAATCTGTCTTCTAATGTACAGAATCTACACAAACTGTTCTCCTGCATACCTTTCTTCACTTGTAACACCCTGTTCCTCTCTCCAATCCAGACGAGGGCTACGTTCATCGTCGCAAGGTGATTTTGTTGTGACACGATCACTCAAAAACTTGGTAACCGGGCATTTGCGCTAGCCGGCCCGGCTGAATGGAACAAACTCCCTGTCTTTATCCGCAAACCCCAACTTTATCGATTTTCAAAACTAACCTTAAAACACATTTGTTTAAGATTTACTATGATTGATTTTTCTGTTACGCGCCTTTGTGCAAGATTCCAATTTTGTTTAGGCGCGCTATAAATAACAGTCTAATAATAATAATAATAATAACCCTGAACAGCTAGTATTTACGTTTGAAAAATTATTATCTGTAAGGTACGTTAGGGTCTACGTCAACGACTCGCAAGTATAAATGATCAAATACAATACAAATGATCGAATACAAAACAATACAATACAATACAATAAAGGCTTTCCTTAAAGACTTGGTAATGTAATACTCTCCTTAGACACCTCTAAAAGGTGTTTACGGAAATTATATAATCACGAAAAGCTTTAATAAATTAATTATTATTGCTTCCTGTCTTTAGAGGTATAATAATGCTATACGAACGGTTAAAAAGTTTAAAAATTTATTTTTGGCGACGTCATCGGCCTTTGTTGCCATAAGATGTCGTTAAACTCGGATCCATTAAGAGAATTCAATTTGTCCATCAGATTGTACATTGTTTGACGTGCATCTCGAGGGATGATCATTTCGAAGAATTTCACCCCGGCACGGCCTCTCTCGGATAGTAACAGTCCAAAGGTGGAGAATGTAGACACCTTTCAACGTTTGCAACTGATGCTATGTAATCAACAAATAAGAAATCTAACTGAATCCTCTTTATCGTGCATTCGTTTGGTTAGTCTTAGAGTGTTCTTGTAAGACACCTTTTAAACATTCACAAGGGACGCTATATAAGGAAGCAAAAACAAATAATTATTAATCCATTAAGGGTGTAGTGTCTGCAAACGCAGGTGAGTTTATCAATCTCTAGTAGTGAAACGTGATGCCTTAATCCTTCTCAAGAGTTATTTCAGTTCTTCGAAATGATGATGATGAAAGCCCCATGGAGATGATTTGCACGTATTGGACGCTCTCTCCGCGGGAAATATGACAGCGTCCCGTGCGAAAGACGTGGCTTATTCATTGTCGGACAACCAGTGGTCACAAACTTTTCGGTTAAGCCTAGATCGATGGAGTTTAACGATGTCTTATGGTTAAAAAGGCCGTTGTCGTGGACATAAATTATTTTCAATAGTTCTCACCGATTGCGTGGTGTAACACGGGGCATAACTCTACTGAACTCGAAGAACTGTTGCACTGCGCTATACTTTTAATTACGCCTTAGATATTCGTAACTTTTCGATAACGATTGTGGATGAAAGTAGTTAGAGGCGGTCGAAAGATAACTAGGACCGAATTGTATACGGAAAATCTATGCTAATATAGGATTTGACGTGAATCAGCAAACGAAAGTTTGAAGTCGATATTATAGTAAAATAGTGAATTTTGTTTAGACACCTTTAGAAAGCTATCAACCGACCCTATATATAGCCGTCAACTAGACTGCATAGTCGAGTCTTCAAAGAAAGCCACTTAGTTAAAGGCAAGGATGAAACATAATATTATTATGAAAGAACCAGCAGAGCACAAAGAACAGAAGCTGAAGAAAGAAACAAACTACACGAAAGCAGAAAGAGAATCAGAAATTTAAAAAATATTAAATGAAATAACATTTATGAACTTTTAAGATCGGCGGCGATGCTCTGTGAAACATCAGGAGATCGACAACACAAAAGAGAACAAGAACAAGAACCTCCAAATACAAGAATCCGGCAAAACAGAAATAACAAGAAATAGAAGAAAACTCGAAGACGGTTAAGGTCATGCAGCCATACACCATCGTTTAACTACATCGCATGCATCGTCAAATCATTTTCAGGGCATCCAATAACCTTGACTTTATCGGTTCGACAAATCAGGCAGGAATGAGACTCCTCGACATTTTGATGGACACAACAGTCAATCGTAATCGTAATTGAAATAGAAAACTACAGATTCCTAATGCTTTACTTAATATCTCAGAACAGAGCGCTAGTTTATTACTGAGCGCTGCGTCAAGTTAGAGGAATTGTCCAGAGATACGAAGTCAGTAACTGAGTCCGATTGCCAGATTGCCGATTGCTAAATTCTGCCGCGATGCTGATACGCAACCGAAGGAGATTCGACCATGTTACTCCCCTCCTAGGCTTCTCCTTGACGTTCTGCATTGGCTGCCTTTACCGCGTTGCATCGAGTACAAGCTTTGTCTACCGTACTCGTTTTTCAATTACTCCATTGAACCGCGCCTTGCTACAACAGAGACTATCGCATTTGACGCCATCGTCGCAGTTGGACTACGACTGATAGGGATGATCTCCTCGTATTGTATTGTATTGTATTTTCGTTTATTTCATAACTTGCTGTCAAGACGCAACAAGTCTCTTCATCGTAGGCCTACGTACGATGAAGAGGCGTTCAGCGACCGCGTTTTCTCGGCCCCCAATACAATACAATACAATACTCGTTTATTGAACTCAGGAGCTGACAAAACGCAACTTCAACAAGACACATGATTTTCAGGGCTTCTAAGGGAGCGGTATAACTAAGTCAGTAGGCATTCTTATATAAAATGCGGGATATGTAGTTATCAGTCCCGTATCTATGGAATAGTGTCCCGCTGTCGATCTGCTGCGTTGACTTGGTTAAGTCCAGTAAATCCAAACTTAAGATTATCCTGTTTTCTAGAGCCAATTTCGTTAAGCAGTTTGCTAAGCGCCTTTGCAAAGGCAAGGCCGTGTTGCGGTACCGTACCATAGAAATCGTCGATGTCATTATCATTATTATTGAGACCAGGTAGAGGAACAGAGAGAGGATCAGTCAAGCCACTAGTGTATGATTAACCCCAAATGCACTTAAATCGCCTTTCGATCAGATCTGATATTCAGGTAGGATCAGATGAAATCAGATTAGATGGCCTCGTAACTCCAGATCCATGGCAGAATCATAATCTGTCATGATCTCCTAATGTTTTCTTCCGGGAAACTGAGTCGTTGGTGAAGTCATCTGAGAAAGTATTATTAGAAAGAAAAGACATTCGTAATAAGCATCGGTTACGGACACAGAATATTCCGGGGGCTGTTGAAATTATGGTTTCCAATTGGCGCCGAAGTGCAAAAAGGTTCCGACAACACCCACTGCTGCTATCAAGTCACGACAGATTAATATAATAACAGGATAATTATATTTATTTATCCATGTCTCGCTCGCAGTTGTAAATTAAATATTACTAAACTTTTAATTTTAAATTTTAACGCCCTCAAATACGCCACCTCAAGGCCATGGCCTCGTTTGTTTCTATAATATTATTAAGTCTTCAATTATACCCGTTCGATCATGGACATTAAAGAAGCGTATGTTTATATAGCATCAAAAAAGCCTTTAAAAGGTGTTTAGAAGCAACCATTAAATCTCCTTTTTTTACTCGAAAGTTTAACGTCGTCATATAGCATCAAATTTAAAGCCGTTGACGACAAATCAAAAGTAGGCTATTATAGAGTAATTGTAATTGTAATTAGCAACTTCTATTGCGCGGGTGTCTAATGTGCAAGGGGATCAACTGATGGAACACCAAAACCAAGCGGTTATCAAATCAATAGCCAGAAGATCAGACAGTAAGACTGAGACGCAGCCTATGTTGGATAATCATATGACATTAATGAATAATGATTAATCTGGGGAAAAGAACTGAGTTTAAATATTGTGGTTGCCCAGAGTTCACAGTTTTATAAAGTATGAGCCCCAGTTTGAAACGAATTCTTTGCTCAACAGGAAGCCAATGCATAGATTTAAGCACAGGGGTTATATGGGTTTCATATTTGGGTGTATTAGCTATGGCATTATCTAGAAAGTTCTGAACTCTCTGCAGATTCAGCATGTTTAACTCATTGATACTCACTAGGAAGCGAGTTACAGTAACCTAGGCGACTGGAACCCAATGCATTTGCCAGAGATATCCTTCCAGACATGGGTAGATAACTGTGACGTGGGTGCTGTTGAATCCGTTCATGGGATATCCCGGAGCAGGATCACTGCAATCAAGGAACTGACCGAGGTCCGCCCTTTACGGCTCAGCACTCTGCAAAGAATTCCCATAACCGGTTTGGAAGGAAGAATTGGTACCCAGAGCAGTGTAAACACCGAACTATCAACTATCTTTCCATTTCAACGTAGAAATTCGAGAACTTTCTTTGTTATTCCATCTGGATATATATATGCACCTGACTTGGTCTTTTTATAGACCGAATCTAACCTAATCTGAGACACGGTAGGCGATTGAACAGGCAATCTATTTAGACACCTTTCAAACGTTTATAACTGACGGTATAAATAAATTCGATTCTTTACCTATGTTTATTAACTCCGCCACTGTTCGAACTCTGACAGTGCCAGTCCCAAGTCTGTATGAAGGAGGATGGCGACGCTAATGATCTTTGTTATCACAGTGTCGTTTCACTGAAACTACTACTAGCCGTTTGGCAGAGCACTCCCTTTAGACACCTTTAAAATGTAGTCCAGCAATGTTATATACATTTAAGACGCCGGCCAAAAACTAATCTTTGTCGGCGGCTACGGCCTATGTAGTCATAAGCTGCCGTTAAACTGTGGACACACACACATTATATGCTTATGAACCTTTTCCCGCTGTCATTTACTTATTAGTCGACACTGTATAATGATCAAGCAAGAATCGATGGCAATGAGCAAATATGCTTAAACTCCATATACATGGTAAGCGTTTCAGGGGAGGAGGCTCTCAACCGTACTCTACGCGTAAAATTATATATTCACAAATAAGAGCTGTAATATGCCAAAAGTAATCTTTGTCGGCGACAACGGCCTATGTTGTCATAAGCTGCCGTTAAACAGTGGACACACAATAATAAGCTAAAAAAGCTGTAATATGCCAATAATAATCTTTGTCGGCGGAAACGGCCTATGTTGTCATAAGCTGCCGTTAAACTGTGGATCCATCCACAATAATGAGTTCATAAGTTTTGAATCATTTGCCATTAGAGTTGAAATTATATTATGTCGACGTCTGTCGTTAAACTCTGTAACCATTAAGAGAATTCAATTTGTTCAGCAGCGTGTTGAATACATGATAATTATGCTTTTAGAAGAATCATCATTTCGAAGAATTTAACTCCGGCACTGCTCGTATTCTTGAAATATCAGGCCCAAGGTGGAGAATCGACGTTAATCATTTTACTTATGACACAGCGTCGTTTAACATTGACTAACCAACCAACTATGTAATATAATATAACTATATATGTGCTTCATTGGCTCCCCCTACTGCAGCGGATCTCGTATCGGATCATCGCTTTGGTCTGGCGGTCCTTGCTGGGCCTAGCCCCTGCCTATCTACGCGACCTCTGCTGCCCTACCTTGGGTGCTCCGGGTCGTCGCTCTCTCCCGCTCTACTGAGCGGGGCGTGCTCATGGTCCCTTTGCCTGCACAGCTACTAAGCAGAATCGGGCCTTCTCAGTGGTTGGCCCCTCCCTCTGGAACGGGCTTCCTTTGATGCTGCGCTTGCATCCCAGAATCCACTCTGAATCTTTCTATACTTGCCTCAAAACTGCATGTCCTTTTCAACCGTGCTGGGGTCGGGAGCGCTCCTGAGTAGTAACCTTGAAGGGGCGCTATATAAAACTTTGTAATGAATGAACAAGCATAGAAAACTTCAGCCAATTACTTAGAACGTTCTTTTTAGACACCTTTTAAACGTTAGCAACTGCTGATATATTATAACCAAGCAAAACACACATTACTGAATTTGATGGAGCATATCAACCAACCCAAGTGAATTCAGCACTCTTAGATTAGTAAGATGTCGTGCCTTAATCCTTCTCATCGAGATGACACACCCATCGAGATGCACAACATGCAATGAACATTCATTCCTCGCTCCTCGGCAAATACGACACTGACCTGTACGAAAGCCGGGTGCTGGGCTCATGCAGCATCTTACATTTTCGGACAATCAGTAGTTACAAATTTTTCGGTTAAGCCTGGATTGGCCGATAGTTTGACGACATCTTATGGTAACAAAGGCCGTTGAAGTCGAACTAAATTAATTTTGAACAGTGCTCACCGTTCCTATGGCATAATGCAGTTCTAAGAATTAAAAAGCACCAAGTATTAACTTATCAAAAGCACCTCGTGAATGGCCAGAAAGCGTTTCAAAGGAGCATTTGTTGTATGGCATATCAAAGCTAAGCGGTAAATGATACAGTATTGGCCCCTTTAACATCAAGTGGGAAGATGGATCGATTCCTGCTACCCTCCCAAAGGTCGACTCAGCCTTTCAATCGCTAGGCGGCGTTGACTTAATGAGTTATGGAACGTGATGGGCGCCTTGCATTACTGCCATACAGTTAAATTTGACTCCTGTAATAACTTGCACTCATCCGTTCACAACATGACTGGTAATCATACTGCGTACTTGTCGGCTTGAATTACTAAAGATTGTTATTGCTATTGTTATCGTTATCGTTATCGTTATCGTTATCATTATCATTATCATTATCATTATTATTATTTTTTTACCCGAGGTATCAAGGATCCCTCAGGATTTAGGAAAAATTGCTATAATGAGCAGGAAATTTGTATGGAGGGTCAGGCCTCGTCTTCAGGGTTTGCAGGAAAAGTTATTTTTATTATTATTATTATTATTATTATTATTAATATTATTATTATTATTATTATTATTATTATTATTATTATTATTATTATTATTATTATTATTATTATTATTATTATTATTATTATTATTATTATTATTATTATTATTATTATTATTATTATTATGCATGTAGGCCTATTAAGCGCCATGAGCTAAGGACTAAGTATCAATCGATGACGCTGAACAACTGTGAATGAAGTACTACTTGGTCAAGGTCCATACAAAAAATAACCGTCTCAGGAAAAAGTCTAGAACTTGCACTAACCGCGTGAGAATGTGAGCTCTCGAGCCAATAGCCTATTGTTATTATAACAACGTTTAACGTCGTCTTATGATATCACAGGCAGTGAACGACAATTCAAAACTACAAAGATAACGAGAAACCCAAAGCGTCCGAGTGACACCATTAAAAGGTGTCGAAGCAGTCTTACAATAAATTATCACTAATATTCATTGTTTAACCCTTTGGAGGTGAGGTGAAGCATTGTAACGTTAGAGGTGAGGTGGGGTCTGACATACCCCAATACATATAATTACATGCAAGTCGCAATATCAACTACATAACATAAATTGTGAGCTAAACTATAGTTATGTAACCAATTATCGGCTAAACTGGTGATTTTCCGGGACAAATAACAGTTTTCAATCATAATTGATATGGCCTGCAGCGTGGTGGCGCTCAAAATTAAAGCGGCCCTTTGCAATGGCATCTTCGTGGCCCTCGAAACATGTAGCATTTGGGAACACGTGACATAATACCCGTAATAATGGATCAATTTTGCATCGTTGCAACACATATGCAGTAATATCTTATAATCGCACAATTTTTCGGCACTGTGCCGTTACTTTTTTTATTCCTTAAAATCAATATGTATACGAAAAATTATAATTTCACTTTAATATGCAAGAAATAAACAAATGTGCGTTCAAAAGTACCTGAAAGTGTCCTAAAGTGTCCGTATTTCACATTCACTAAGGTAGACAAAATAATCCAAGCTGGTTCTACGTTTTCCGTAGAAAAAGCAGCGTAGAATAGCTATGGGGTTTGTCATACCCCACCTCACCTCCAAAGGGTTAACGACAAAATGTAATACATCACACGCTATCTATAACACGCATATAATACAACAACACAATACAACATTACACAATATACTGGGGCGCGGTGGTATAGGGGTATGTTCGGTGCCTTGCAGCTGTTGCGGGTTCGAATCCACCCTGCCGCCGCGTAATGACCCTGGGCAAGTCCTTCACCTGTAAATTGCTCATGCGCTTCGGCGTGAAACTCCGATTCAGCGTGCGCAGTAGTCGGGAGCGCCTCTGAATGGGAAATCTGGTAGAGGAGCTATAACAAGTGTTCAAATACAATACAATACAATACAATACAACATGTTTTGAATGAAATTAAGCCAATATTAATCGGATGCAAGACTTTTTCTATATATATCTTCGGTTGACATTGTTTCAAAGGTGTCTAACGAGAGCGCTCTAAATAATCAACTTCTCTGTCTTACCTGGGACTATTATTACTGACGGGATACGCAGCGGCAATATGTCAGCCAATCAGAGATCGTCTTTGCTGAAACATCGCGGGCGATGTATGTGACCATGACCATCTATTTTTAAATTACACTGTCATCCGGGCACTCAGCAGGTAAATACTCTCGACGGAGCAAACGCAAACAAAGCCAAATGAATCATTCTCGACGTTGTTTTAGTAATTTACAAGATACATACGTTGCAAATTATTTTATTGAATTAAGTCGCTTTCGTTTCGTAACGACAATCGTCCAGAAAAGAAACGGGACTAAAACTGATCTGACCTGCAAAGGTCCCGGATGTAAAATCAGAGTCACAGACATAATCTAGGGCAATGACCCAATTTTCGTCCGTTTCGAATCCCTTCAGTAATAATAATCCCAGGTCTTACTCAATCACAATTCTGCCTTCAGTAAGTTTGCTCGCCATTACTATCATTCAAAAACCATCCCTTCTTGGACATGGCATTAGGGAAGCTCCTTTTCTCATCTCTAGAAGAAAAAACGTTGCCACGATCAACATCCGTACTCCCCCGTAACCAACAGTTGTTGGATCCTTGCGGAGTAACTCGACGGAACCTCAACCTACTTGCCTATTTATATTCGCTTTGAGTGACGAATAATAATATGATATCGTAAAACTAATGGTGACCATTGACGGCTAACGACGGTTTGAAACTAAATTACTGTGACGTCAAATTATGGAAGCGATGTCCAACGCTTCGTATTCTATAGCGATATGATGATTATTATATACTTCTTTTATTATATTGTGTAAATATATACTAACCGACGCATTAAATTTTCTGTGTCAGAATTTTATTTTGATTGTCATTATCTAATTAATTAAGTAAGTAAGGATATTCTTTACTTGACTACCAGCAATCTACAGTTGCTTACTGCGTCAAAAGGCCTCAATAAAAGAAACATTTAGGCCCTATTAAAGTTATATAACATTGTCATAATAAAACTTCTTTTCCAAAGGCAACAACTCTGGGTAGGGTGAGATCATGTGGCCTAGGTCGCGTATTGTATGGAGTGACCTGACGGGGAGGTCGGAGGTCGGGGAGGATGTGACAAGGTTTTGAGAGAATAGAACTGAAAAGAGTAGAATCAGCTCCAGTGTTTGTCAAAACTAGGAAAATCGTCCTTACATTTGATTTTGTAGGCCTACCATGAAAAGTACATTATAATTTCTTCTACTAAAATGGATGATGTCTTAAGTGTTAGATAAAATCTATGCAGGAACGCAGTGGTATGCTCTGTACCTTGTAACCGAAGGGTCGCAGGTTCGAATCTCTCATGCCCCTGCGTAGCGAGCCGTGACAAGTTGCTCGTCCATTAACATGTCTGTGAGGAAGTCAACGTGAAACCACCTCACTCATTTCATCCCCGGGTGGCATAAAAGCCAATGGATCCACCTTCAGACAGAGAACTCATCATCATCAAAACTATCAAATATGGTTGAAAGACGTATAACAGTGCGATGATTGTTTTTCGCATAGTTATTGAAAGTGTGGTGCAAAATTCGCGCTAAAGCACGGGTGCCTGGACAAAGGCGTTGAAATTGGAATGAAATTTCCTTTTGTCTCCAAACATTTGAGTTTAGTAATGACCAAATCGATCAGATCTGATATTTCAGGTAGGATCAGATGAATTCAGATTAGATGGCGTCGTAACTCCAGATCCATGGCAGGGTCATAATCTGTCATAATATCCTACGGTTTTCTTCTGGGAAAGTTTGCCGTTCGCAAAGTCTTCTGTTCATAACCTTATCTATAGAGGACATCGTTCGTAATAAGCATTGGTTACGGATAATTGTGGCTTCAGATTGGTCCCGAAGTAAAATAAAACTCTTCCGACGCCAACAACTGTTGATTGCAAGTCAAAACAGATAAATATCATACTAGGATAATTAGATTTATCCATGGTAACTCGTTCGTGTCTAGTATAAATGGCCATTAATCGAATATTCAACGTTTCATTTATAAGTTTGAACGCCCAAGGGGCCTTTGGCGCAGTGGATAACATCTGGCACATAACATCTGGCACACAGACCAAGAGGTACCGAGTTCGAGCCCCCCGTTGGGCGGATATGTTTGTAGGCTGCTATTAGCGCCGTTGTATTGCAAGCTGTCTGTTCTGTTAGTAGTTACTTTAAATTGCATAACAAAAATGTACAGCGCAGTTTTGTCCTGCCGCTTATTAAAGAAAAGATATTATTATATTATTATTATACCATGCATGGGCTCGTTCGGGATCCGCTAAACTAAATCTCGTTTCGCCTCAACCAATTGAGACTATCAAAATAATCATAGACTATTTATTTATTTATCCAATGTTTAATGACATCTTTTAGCAACAAAGGCCGTTGACGTCTTTAAAGTTTTTGATGCATTTCAGTTCATTTTCGTGTAGTGTTTTCATCAGTTTTCTTTATCTTTTTTCCGTCTTGGATTCTATTTCTGATGGGATATTGACGACTTTAAAGTTTTTGACGTATTTAAATTCATTTTCGAATAATGTTTTTCATCAGAATTCTTTCTCTTTTCTTGTCTTTGCTTCTTTTCTGACAGGAAGTTGCAACGATGAAATTTGACAGGTGGTTGCTCTTTTTTCAGACCTTTTTTTCCTTCTTTTTTCGATATTAAAAAGAAACAAAATTAATCTTCTAGCCGTACAGGCTTTTCATTAATTTTTGGCGCGACCATATAGGCTCTATTAATAACTGTTTTCTCCTCAATTTTAATCTAATTCTTATTCTTAATTACAATATTTGCAGAGCATCACATCTATCTCTCTAAATTAACATCAAGCTATCAATTTTACATTTACAATCAATCAATGTTCAATATTCTTAGTCCATCAAGAATAGTACAAACAGATTCAATAATCAATATCAACATGACAATCAAAGCATCAATATTATTAAATGTTGATTTTATCAATTACAATTAACTCAAAATGAATCCTATACATAAACATTTTCAAACTAGTTTTAAGTAATAACTAAAGACCAAGAATATTAAAAACATTGTTAAGCATCAGTTCTATCCAATAAAAAACACATTCAAATTAGAAACCCATACATTTATCACCATAAACAAACCAATTCAATTGCTATAATCATAGACCATTATTCTGAAGCAAGTTATGATGTTCTACTCCAGCAACCGTTATCCAGCCGCATTAGTCAATATTTATTGCCGTTATCTAAGTTATGTAGTTACACATATTACCTGCAGAGAGTATTTTCAGATAATATTTACACTATTTATTAATAATCTCTACATAATTTTCCCATTAGTTATAATCATGAGTATGCTATATACTTCGAGATAAATATCTGGAATAGACAATATATTTTCAACAGTGCATTCCACTTTTTTCTTTGCACATTTTTCAAATATTAATTTTGATATGTCGTGTTTTTACAAGCAATTAATATATGATGAATAGTGTCAGGCACCTGACATTCAGCACATAAGTCCGTTAGGCTTTTACCTATATGTTTCAACCATGTATTACTTAAGATATGTCCCATTCTAAGTCTGGTAATTTGAACTTCACGTTTCCTTGGAGAGTCTATAAATTTTATATTTGTGGACACCAAAGGTTGAATAGATTTATAGAATCTTCCTTTTGATTCAAGGTTATATTCAATTTGCCATTTATTAATTACATAATTCCTTATTAAGGAATAGATTTCTTTTAATTCTAAATAATTTGTTGAATTAATCACAGATATTTCCAGCCCCTTCTTTGCCAGCGTGTCTGCCATTTCATTTCCAGATAAACCAATATGGCTAGGAATCCATGCTATGAGAACAATACTATGTTTTAGTTTATTAATATTATCTAAAAATTCAAGAAATAGATTAGGTCGTGAACAAGACCTATTCTCTTTTATTGATGTGGCTACACTTAATGAATCAGTAAATATTATATATTTATTTGTTTCTTCATTTTCATTTTCAACAATCCATTTAATTGCTTCAGTTATTGCTGTTAATTCGGCTGAATAAATCGAGGAGTCATTTGCTATTCTATAAATATTATGGATCTGCATAGAAGGTATACAGAAAGCTGCTGAAACTTTATGTTCAAGTTTAGATCCATCTGTATAGACAGATACATATTCAACATATTTATTAATTAATTCTAATGACAACGATGACATAATATCAGGGGAGTCTGTCTTTTTATTGATATGTCTTTTCAAGGATAGATCGACTTTAATGGTTTTGTTCAGCCACGGAGCTGTTGACTGATAAAATGGTGAATTAAATGGCTGAGAATTTAAGGAGAAAAAATGTTCAGTTCTTTTAAACATAGAATTTGATTTAACAGAGGATGCATAATAATAATTTGACCAGTGGTCTCGCATAGCCTCCGCCGCTGGGTGATCTTTAGAACTGATGATCTTAGATCCAATCTTGAGCGAGTTATTTAAGCGACGTAGGTGGAGTGGTAATTCACCACACTCATTTTGTAGGCTATACTGAAGTGTATGTTTATATAATATCAGAGGAAAGCATTAAAAGGGTGTTTAGCATAAACCATAACTCAAGTACTTGTTTGTTCCATATATATATAACTAGCACTTTTACCCGGCTTCGCCCAGGTTTTTCCCAGGCGTAATTTTTAACGGCTGCAAATAAAGGCTACTTACTATATTGGCTGACGGGCTTCGAATATTTGAAATGTCCATAATATATAAGTAAGTAAGTAAGTATATCCTTTATTGAAAAACCAACTGCTAACCGCATTTTGGTGTACAAAGATCATCAAATATAAAAAATTAAGTATAAAGCATCCGTGTGACAAATGTTTTACGAGATAGAGAGTTTACCTTAGGTATTATTCTATTGTGGGTTCTGGGGCGTAGCGAGTATGAAACAGTTTTCACGGGAGGCAGTAGTTGATGTAATACATGTGCAGGGTTGCTGATGATGGTAGAATAGAGGTTAGAGTCTGCTTTTCTGCAAAGTTGCTCGAAACTTTGGTAGGATTCTGGTAGATAACGAGACCGGACCAGTCGCCGTATAGTTGCCTGAAATAAATGTAACTAATATCTGAATGGAAACGATATTTAGAGGTGAAAATAGTCGCTTTGCCCGTGTACTACACGGGTTATTTCTACCTTATAGAGGCCTATAGGCGATTTATTTGTTCCCCGTACTACACGGGTTATCTCTACCTTATATAGGCGTATTATTTGTTCTCCGAGTTAAATAATTATAATAGACGAAGCTCGGCCGCATTTCGCAATTTAAAATGCCCATATATCGGTATTTAAAGAAAATTGCGAGCTTAAAATAGCCGTATTCTACCTTATATAGCCGTATTATTTGTTCCCCGGGCTAAATAGTAATAGACGTTCTTCTATTACCTCGTTGAGCTCGTTCTCTTATTCTCGAGTTTTGTGTTCCATATGCACCCGAAATTTTTCGAGGCGAAGTCGTAGAATTGTGACGAATGCACCTGATTTGTAAGGTTTAGAGAGGCTTATGCGTATCCAGCTCTATGCATAGCTGCATACAAAGATAAATGTACATAAATATATGCAAATAAACAACGCTAAATACATGCGTTCATAGGTGCGCACACACGAAAGATGTCCCTAAACACTCTATGATACACGTCTGTTTTTAGACACCCCTGAAACGCTTTAATCTGACGCTATGTAAAAGTCAAAAAGTTAAACACCAGTAATACGTTTTCAAGCTTCGTAAGAAAAACGGAGGCAGCTGTTCAATACAAATTTCCTATCGTCGTCAACAGCATTTGATGCCATAAGGCATAAGGTATCGTTAAAATCTGGTGCAAATGCAACTGCTCTTTTAGACACCTTTAGAACGTCATAGAACTCAGCTAAATATAACGCAACGCGACAATTTACTGGTGTTCGGAATCATTCTTCTGTTATACGAACGGGGAGAACAGTCAAAATATTATATCTGTCGATGCCAACGGCATTTTATGCCATAATTATAATTTCGTTAAACACTGAAACGACTTCACTACCCTCCGCCACCATTCCATTTGTCGTAGTGCCATTCCCAAGACTCAATGATAGGCCTTACTGCTGTGCTAGCTATATTATGTAATATTGAGCAAAAGCAATGACTGTCGGTGTCAACGGCCTTTGCTGCCTTCGTATGCCGTTAAACTTTGGATTCACCTTCACTACCTGTGGTAGTGCCAGTCCCCAGGCTGGAGAAAGGAGAAGGGCGACCCTAATCATCTTTGTTATCACACAGTGTCATTTAACATCAACAGTTACTAACCAACCAGCTTTATTATAGCAATGCAAGACCTGTAATATGCCATAGGAACTGTTCAAAATAATTTGTATCGACGTCAACGGCCTTGGATGCCATAAGATGTCACTATACTCTGTGGGGCACGATGACCGATCGGTTACAGCGCTTGGACTGTAACGTGGAGAGTGTGGGTTCGAGCCTTTATTCAGGCAGTTAATTTGAGTGTAGGTACCTTGAACAACTCCTTCACTCGCAATTGCGAGCGTTCTGTCATATGGTCTTGTGCACTTCTAAACTTGGAAGGATGGCAATATGGAAAGACAGCTTTATGGTATTGCATTGAACAAACTCTGATTAAAATGCAACTGCACTTTAGACACCTTTAAAACATTTCACACCGATATATATATTTCAGAAGTACTAAGCGCTTGTAATAAAGCGAACAGTTAAACTTTTGAGAGAAAATCAAGCGTTCGTTTTGCATTTAAGGTAAATACTGATGGAATTTTTCGTGTCAGCAAGCGCCTTTGGTGTCATACGACGACGTGAAACCTTGGAGTAATAACAAGCACTACTAAAACTCCGCCAGTGCAGGTCCGTGGCACAATGCCAGTCCCATGCCTGGATTAAAGAGGAGGGCGACGCTAATAAGACATAAGACATTTATTGTTCCCAGTAATTGTACATTGACATTTAATTATGCATGTTAGTGCAATTTCCATGGAGTATTATGTCATCATAGTGTAACAGAGCTTTTAAATGGGAGCAATAGGCGCACCTAAAGGGACTAATCCCGCAGAGCAGGGGCCTACTTACTTCATGCAAAGTGAGTCCAGGTGATGGCCAGTTCTTTAGCAAAGACGAAGAGGGAAGTAGCTAAACTTAACTACAGAATAAAAAAGACACATGTTCGGTACAAAAATCAGCATAAAACGACAGATTGATCAGCACCTTAAATGGAAAACTCATATTGATGAAATAAGCAAACAAATATAAAAAAAATAGGAATTATTAAGAGAGTCTCTTATTTGATCCATCCTCATGTGCTAAAGGACCTTTATTTTACATTAATATATCCATATCTTACATAATGTAACCTGATCTGGACCTCTACTTACGACACTCATCTCAATGCACTAAAGATTCTACAGAAAAAAGCTATTAGGACCATCACTAAATCCAAAGGACTCTGCCACACAGGTCCTTTATTCGCTGAGACACAAACTTTTAAACATTAAGCAAATTAGACTTGTACAGACCGGGGAACTCATGTATAAATACATTAACAACCTGCTCCCTCCTTCCTTTTCATCCTACTTTATTCACACTTTGCTTCCTGGCTTCACTAGAGGTAACAGAGACTATAGATGCATCTACGCAAGAACTAACATTCGCAAATTTTCTATCAAATTTCAGGGCCCTGTTACGTGGAATAACCTTCCTATGAACAATACGTACTGCCACCAGCCTCGCTCACTTCAAACATCTGGTGCGCGCGCACGCACTGCATTACTTTAGTTAAAAGTTAGCATGACTGACTATAGTCATGCTCCCTGTGGAACATATATTTGTATCTTTGAACGTATTATTATTCCTGTTTGTTGAAGAGACTTGAGGAATAGTTGTATTATCAATGTACTCATTGATAATACAACTATTCCTCAAGTCTCTTCAACAAAAGGAATAATAATACGTTCAAAGATATATTGACATATTGTTAGTATTGGGTATTGGTTTTTTATTGGAGCGAAATATAATGTAGTTTGTTTTATTGAGATTCAGTGAAAGTTTATTGGCTTTAAACCAGTCGCTAGCTGACATTAACTCATTGTTTACTGTTTGAAAGAGGTGGTCATATGAGGCATGAGACAGGAAGACGTTGGAATCGTCTGCGAATAGTATGTAATGCAAGATAGATGATGAGTTCGGGAGGTCATTTATGTATAGTATAAACAGTATGGGTCCAAGGATTGACCCCTGCGGGACACCGGTTTCTATGATCTGTGTTGTCACACAGTGTCTTTAAACTGAAACTACTACTACTATCGTTTAGCTCAAAAGAAATACACAGATGTGTCATACCACACAAATGGTGAGATATGTTCGAAACGATTTTCAATATCGACGCCAACGGCATTTAATGCCACAAGATGTCGTTAAAGTGTTGTATCTAACCTCTGTATTTCTCGTTTTAAATTAAAAAAAAGGTGAGATCGATAAAAGCACAGTCGAACATAAGATTAAGATTGCGTAATGCTATAAGAACTGTGAGAATTATTGTTTAAAACAATTTCTGCCAACGTCAGCGGCCTTTCTTGTCATAAACTATCGTTAAACCCTGGATACATTACGAGAATTCAATTTCTCCAGTAGACTGTTCAATCAATGATATGCATCTAGAACAATCATCATTTCGAAGAACTTAACTGCGACACTGCGCGTACTCTGGGAGTACCAGTCCCAAGATGGAGAAAAGAGGAGGTCAACGCTAATCATCATTGTTATGAAACAGCGTTGCTAAACATTAACTAACCAACCAAATATATAGGCATGGAAACTCAACCACTCCCCAACCTGCAGTAGTGCCAGTCCCAAGCTTGGAGAAAGGAGGAGGGTGACGCCAATCATCTATGCTATGAAATAGTGTCGTTAAACAGCAACTAACCAACCAATATGGGCAGAGGCAACTTTAGCCGTTTAGCTAGGGCGCTCCTTTTCGACACCCTTAAAACAGTTACAACTGTTGCTATATAACTGAGCAAAAACCAATATTACTCAATGTGACGTAGTCTTTAATCGAAAGCGATTTCGGCAATCTTTAGATGATTGAAACGTGGTGACATAATTATAATCCTTCTTAGGAGTTCACTCAGTTCTTCGAAATGATGAGGACACACTCAACGATATTTCATACCAAGAACTGAACACGCTCTCATCTGCAAATATGACGCTTTCCTACGGAAAAGCCGTTACCTGCATTTTTATTGTTGGATGATCAATAATTGTCACAAACTTTTCAGTTAAAGCCTAGATTGATGGATCCAGAGTTTAAGTTGTTTAACCACATCTAATGGCAACAAAGGCCACTGACGTCGGCAGAAATCATTTTGAATAGTTCTCACCGTTGGAAAGGCTCTAACCCATCGGAGTAGTAGTAGTTTCAGTTTAACGACACTGTGTGATTACAAGGATCATTAGCGTCGCCCTCCTCCTTTTTCCAGGTTTGGGACTGGCACTGACAGAGTACAATCAGTGGCGGAGCTAAAGTCTGCCATGACTTTTATTTATCGTAGAAAATTTTAAAACACGCCACTTGAACGAACCCTATCCTGATTCCTCCTCCTCTCATTTCTCACTGCTCCAGTGCGATACATAAGGCCTCTCCCTCCCTCCTCCCGTAACCCTCTGACTCTCTGCCTGCTTAACCCTTGGATCTCAACTTGCATCGGACCTGACCTTAACTGCTTATCTATTTTGGTTTGACTGAGCGCCGGTGAATAATTTGTTTCCGGGAATTTATCTTTCTTAGGACGCCGAATAAACCTGAGATTATCACTACGAAAAAAGTATGGCAAAAATTGGCGAAGGAACAGTTCAAGTCGATATTAAAATTACTGAATTCATCTTAGATACCTTTAAAAAGTAAAAATGAACGCTATATACGACCTCAACTAGGTGAATCGTTAAATTAGCAGGCTGAAGAATAGGCAACGTAACCACAATCAAAAATATGGCTTGATTTTAAATCAATTGCTTCTTGATGGTCACAACAGCGACTCGTAATCTTAATCTAAGTCTTAATCATCATCGTCATCGTAAACTGCGTTTCTTAAAATATCCTAACAGAGCTCTAGCTTATTAGCGAGCGTTGCGTCATGTCAGACAGTCAGAGGAATTGTCCAGAGACATAAGAACCAGAGAATTCAAAAACTAAGTACGATTACCAGAAGGCGAGGGAGAGAAGGAGCCAGAGGATGAGTCAAACCACTAGACAATAATGCGCCCAAAAAGCACTTAAATGGACTTTCGTTCAGATCAGATATTCCAGGTAAAAAGATCAGCTGAATCAGATTAGATGGTCTCGTAACTCCAGATCAATGGCAGGGTCATAATCTGTCATTATCTCCTACTGTTGCCTTCTTGGAAACTGAGTCGTTGATGAAGTCATCTGAGAAATGATTTGTTCGAAAGACCAACGTTCCTAATAAACATTGATTTCCGACACAGGATATTCTGGGGGCTGATCCTGTTGTGGTTTCCCATTGGTCCCGAAGCGAAAAAAGGTTCCGACACCATCCACTACTGCTATCAAGTCAAAACGTATTAATATCATATCGTGGTAATTATATTTATCAATGTCCCGCTCACAGTTTTAAATTTAATATTACATTCAATTTTAAATGTTTAAGTTTTACCGCCCTCTAGAATACGCCACCTCAAGGCCATGGCTTCGTTTTTTTATTATACTACATGCCCGATAGCGCATTGGATAACATCTGGCACAGAGAGCGAGAGGTACCGAGTTCGAGCCCCCGTTGGGCGGATATGCTTTGTAGGCTGCTATTAGCGCCGTGTATTGCAGGCTGTCTGTTCTGTTAGTAGTTAAGATTTAAATTGCATAACATGTAAATGTACAGTGCAGTGCGTTTGTCAGGCGCTTCAATAAAGAAAAAGATTATTATTATTATTATTATTATTATTATTATTATTATTATTATTATTATTATTATTATTAAATCTTCCATTAGGCCATCGAACGTGTTAATCATTGATGCGTGTGTGTGTGTCCACAGTTTAACGGCAGCTTATGACAACACAGGCCGTTGCCGCCGACAAAGATTAGTTTTGGCATATTACAGCTCTTTAATCTAATCATTGATGCTAACGCTAACGAAGTGTCGCTTTATATTGCGTCAGGAGAAAGCGTTAAAAAGGTGTTTAGCATCAACCATCACTCATCGATCGCCTCGTTTGCTCTCATCTATAAATTTCTTATTGCAATTGTCATAATAATAGACTTTCTCTGTCTGTCTGTCTCTGTCTCTGTCTGTCTGTCTGTTTGTCTGTCTGTCTCTCTCTCTCTCTCGCGCGCGCGCTCTCTCTCTCTCCACTCTTCTCTCTGCCGTCAGGTGTGTGCTGACGATGGGGCTTGTACAAGATGGCTTCATTTCTGTCTTTGTAATTGTAATTGTAATTGAACATTTGTATTGCGCCACTCAGAATTCAGAGGCGCTCCCGACCCAGAGCTCTAACAAATAAGATAGTCTTCAGGCGTTTCCGAAACACAGGAAGAGAAAGGCTGAGGAGCACAATAATAATATAATATATTTTCGTTTATTCAACAATCCGGTTGACAAACCGCAACCGGTTACAGTGTACAATTATGCAATTCACAAGACACAAATCTTAACTACTAACAGAACAGACAGCCTGCAAACACAAAGCATATCCGCCCAACGGGGGCTCGAACTCGGTACCTCTCGGTCTCTTTGCCAGATGTTATCCAATGCGCCACGCCCCCCCCACAAGGCGCAATAATTCATGCGGAAGATGGTCTTTCTCTGATAGTATACTTTTTTCAGGGCCTTTATCATTACCATGTCTTGTTCTTTAAGATCTTGTCTCACGTTTTCCATCCGTGCTTCTGCATGTTGGTTTTTTTAACACCGTGTTCCATTCACGTGGCAATATGTGGCAATATAATGCCCTTGCTGGTAGTCTCTTGTCATCCATTCTTACTATGTGCCCAGTGTGATTTTCCTTACAGATTTTATTTTAGTTATAGTTATAGTTATAGTTAATGATTTTTATTTTAGTTATAGTTATAGTTATAGTTAGTATTATTTTTTAGTTATAGTTATAGTTATAGTTAATGGATTTTTATTTTAGTTAATTTTAGTTACTACTTAGTTACAATAATTAAGTCTATCAGCAAAATTGTGCGTATTAATACGCTGTTTCACAATTTACTCAGAGCTATGAAAACCTTTGAAAACCTTTGAAGCATGGGTACAGTCAGCTTCATGAATACACGAGTTTCCAAAGTAACTGACAAATTTCACAATAAAAATTTCGCATTTTTCGTTCTCATTTATGTCGAATCGTCCATATTGCACTTCCTATTTTTATTTTTGTATTAACGAAAATAAAGATGAATTTTCGTTAGTGTTATTTTCGTTATAGTTATAGTTATAGTTAATGATATTTTTTAGTTATAGTTATAGTTATCGTTAACGAAGTCATTTTATTTTCGTTAACGAACATTTTCGTTATCGTTATCGTTAACGAAAATCACACTGTATGTGCCCAAACCATGTCAGTCTTCTTTTTAATCTTATCTGCCATTGTTTCCCAACTCCTTCCGGATTATATCATTACGAGTCCTATATCTTCTGGTCCTCCCCGCTATTCTTAGCTAGGAATCGGTGAGACGATCTTTCTTCTCTGCCTGTAATTGTATTTACGCACGTGCCAAAGATCTTAATGAGTTGGTTCATCTATCTTTACAAGAAAGCTACTGCTTGCCAATATTAACTTACGCCTCAGCCGTAGTTAAATACACAGTGAGACAGGAAGATGAACTGAATGCATGTTGGAACTCTGTTTATAGGAAGTTATTTGGTTTTAATAAATGGGAATCTGTTAAAGGCTTCATTTGTGGCCTTGGTAGACTAGACTTACATCACATTATTAAGAAACGTCGTATGATGTTCTATAGGCGACTAGTTCATTCGACATCTAATTTTCTCCAGGATATTTTCTGGTGTTACGTTGTTGAGCACTTTCTTTGTGACTCTGAACTCGTCGGCATCTTGAACGGTAACTTTAGTTGCATAAATGATCTTTACGAACATTTTCGCAGTCTGTGCGTTTGATTTTATGTTTGTTCAGATTTGTGCATGTATGTTTTGTTTCTGCCTTCGGGCGTAATAAAGTACTGATTACACTGAATCTGCCAAACATCGCTGATTCCAGTCCAATCCTAAGCTTCAAATCCTTGTGCTTTGGTCATCTTCCGTTATTAATTCTCCAAAGTACACAAAATCTATTACTTGTTTCAGTTCGACTCCATTTATCTTACTAACACGTCAGTCGTGAAGTGGATTGGATCCTCAGTTTAACGGCAGCTTATGACAGTAGGCCGTTGCCGCCGAAAAGATTATTTTTTGGCACATTACAGCTCAGTGATGAAGTGTAATTTTATATAACATCCGATGTAAACGTTGTTTTGCATCAAAAAGCGCTTCTGAGTAGATAATCTTGAAGGGGCGCTATATAAATTTCTTGAAATGAATGAATGAATGAATGAATATCAGTGAGTTTATCAGTAAATCGGCGATTACTGTGTACAGAGACAACATTTCGCATTTTGGATAACTTAGAAATTCAAATAACTTTAATAAATTTATTTCTTGAAATATTTATTTCTCAAATGATATCAAATAGTGACGTAAATTAGCTGAATCGCTGAAGGTACGGAGACAACGTTAGGGACATCAGACAAAATAAATTAAACAAATAATAACATACAGTAAATATATAAATAAAGTTACATACAAATAATAAAAAACCGAATAAACGTGACGAAAAAAAAAAAACGAAATAGGCCTAAACGACATTTTTGGGGAAAATAAAAACAAAAAAAAACGTTTTTACAACTTCTGTGGGAAACAGTGGTCCTAACTCGTGGAAAAAAGTTATGTGAAAACATTGATCTCGTGAACCAATGGCAATATAATCGGAACTAAATTCGAAGTGGTCCTGAATAGTCTTCGCACCGACTTCTGAATGATTAAAGTTTTTCTGGTGCCTACAACAGATTCGTCAAGAATCACATTAGATGGTCTTGTAACTCCAGATCAATGGCAGGGTCAAAATCTGTCATTATCTCCTACTGTTGCCTTATTCATTCATTTCGAACATTTGTATTTGTATAGCGCCCCTTCAAGAAAACTACTCAGAAGTGCTCCCGACTCCAGCACGGCCAAAAAGAACAGTTTTAAGGTGAGAAAAGAACATAGGAGAGAAGGTCCTAGGAAATGGAAAACTAAGTCGTTGAAGAAGTCATCTGAGAAAGTATTGTTCGAAAGAAGAGACCAACGTTCGTAATAAGCATCGATTAAGGACACAGAATATTCCGGGGGCTGTTGAAGGTGTGGTTTCCGATTCATACCGAAGTGCAAAAAAGGTTCCGACAACACCCACTGCTGCTATCAAGTATATGTCACAGCAGATTAATATCATATCATGGTAATTATATTTGTCTATGTCTCGCTCGCAATTTTAAATGACCTTTAATCGAATATTCAATTATCAATTTTTAACTGTTACCGCCCTCTTGGAAATGCCGCCTCTAGGCCATGGAGACCAACAAGACGTTCGTTCCTAAACCAAATCTCGTTTCGGCTCCATATCCTCTACTGCTTCTCTGGCAAGCTCTTCTATATAGATGTTAAATAGTAATGGTGACAGTGGGCATCCTTGTCTAGCACCTCTTCCAACGTTTCCCGGTTCCGAGTATTCTCCATCTATTATAATTCGCATCTTTTGTCCCATGTATAAGTTTCCTATCAATCTTCTGTCTCTCCAATCTATTCCCATCCGTTTAGCTTCAACCACTTCTAATGGCCTCGTCTGTTCCATAAGTAAACCTATAATATCGTTCCCATTGTAACATACATACGGATGGATCCACAGTTTAACGGCAGCTTATGACAACATAGGCCGTTGCCGCCGACAAAGATTATTTTTGGCATATTACAGCTCTTATTTTCATATGTAACATACATACTTTTGAAGCTTAATTTTATATAATACCAGATGGAAGCATTAAAAAGGTGTTTAGCATCATCCATTACTCATGTCCTTGTTTTTTCCTATAGAATATCTAACTCTGTACGAAAAGTTGGTTAGTTGCTGTGTAAGGACGCTGTTTCATAGCAAGACATGATTAGCGTCGCCCTCCTCCTTTCTCCAGGCTTGAGACTGGCACAACCAGAGTACAGGCAGTGGCGAGTTATGCACAGGCAGTGTTTAATGACGTCTGTATGTAAAATGATGCAAAGTAAAGTGAAGTCATCGGTCACGTGAACCAATGACAATATATTCGGAACTAAATTCACCGTGGTCCGAATTGTCTTCACACTGACTCCTGAATTATTTAAGTTTTTCTGGTGTCGACAACAGATTCCTCAAGTAGCCTACTAATAAGATTGGGCGACTTTGTCTTTAAGGCGAAAGAGCAGAAAATTCGTTGCAAACAAATGTGACTTCTCGCAATGATTGTCACCGCGGCGGAGCAACTACCAGAGAAGAGGTAACCCTTTCATTGAAGAACTCTCCGTCAAGTATGTGGGGGCATCCGAGGGAGATTGTCACGAATTTATCATGGTTCTCATCAGGGAGAGACTCGCGTTAGGTTTAGGGAAAACATATAGCGGCCTCTATTATCTGAACGAAATCCGATTTATCGTATGTGTTTTTGTTTTCCGATCATCAAGATCCTCTGTCCGTTTTTAAAGTTATCTCGCAAAGCTACTTCTTATATCTTTCTTTTCTCTTCCATTTTAACTCCGCCGCTGCTGGTACTCTGGTAGTCATCGTCCCAAGCATGGAAAAAAGAGGAAGGCGACGTCGACTGCCCTGGAAGTCTGAAGCATTGGAAACAAATAACTACTAATATCTTTCAGATGGCCATGTTCAGAGGTTCAAAGGTTTGTCAGATTTTCAGAGGTTTATGCGTATCCAGCTCTAAAATATCTGCATACAAAGATATAGGTACACAAATATATGCAAATATACAACACTAAATACATGCATAGATTCATACATGCGCACACACAAAAGATGTTGCTAAACACTGGATGATGCAGGTCTGTCTTTAAAACACCCGTGAAACGCTTTAGGCTGAGCCTATGTATAGTGATCAAATGTCTTCAAATGTGCCAGTCCCAAACCTGGAAGAAAAAGGAGGGCGACGCTAATGATCTTTGTAATCATGCAGTGTCGTTAAACTGAAACTACAACTACTAAGAGCCAGTCTAATTGTAGTGCTATTATCTCTAATAGAACCTTTTTGCTGCGTCACGTTTGGCAGAGTAGACTTTACCTACTATAAGTGTTGTCGAAAACATGACACCGAACACGTCCATAGAAATAGATTAAGTTATATTAAAATCAAGTCAATTCATTTACTAAGTTACAATAAATCCTAATTACCTAGAGTGGCGTATTAAATTACTCTAAATAGATTTTATGAGGCTTATCTGAATTCCCCCTTAGTGATGCTTATCAGTTTCATTTCTGCAATCGTAGAGATAAAGTTCGTAGAGTTAGACATCGTAGTTGTAGATTCTCATGGTTCAATTGATGACATCGAATGCGATCTTCTCCCTTATTCGTCTTCGAATGTACTGGTAACACCGTAAACGTCAATCCACTTGTTCGTAGATTGAATTGCAATTTAAGTTCCTCGTATTACTCTGTTCGAATTGTTCAGCACTGAAACGATGATCGATCGTTCCAATTCGCTTCACACGGCTACTCAGCACGAAAATGATAGTCCGTCCAAGTTTACACTGGCTCACTGACATTCAAATTCTTATACTGTTTTATGCCCGTTTCACGATGTCGTGATTTCACTTTTAAACCACCGACACCCGAGGTATTAAAGTCCGTTAATCTTCACTTCGAACTAACGTTTTAAACTTTAATCCACTTCGATCGCTTCCATATAATACGATCCGAAATATCCGTTACGACTCAACTCGATTTCGCCATCTCTCTCCTCTCGAACGACTTTCACCCAACTGATTTTCCGTTTTAACTGTCAGTAACTATTTTTAATTTTCAGAGCGTCTTTCGTCGCTAGGCAACGTATCACGTCACGTGATATTTGAGTTTACAAATTTAAAAGCCTTTAGTTTCACTAATATTATATAACGCCACTATAGTTTATCTATCGCCACTTTAATTGATTAACTTATTCTAAAGCTTATATTAATTAGTTAATTAAACAAGACATTTGGTAAGAACTATTTCGCTACACGGACTTTTTCAAGCTTTATAACAAAAAACGGCGGCAGTTGTTCAATACAAATTTCCTATCGTCGTCAAATGCATTTGATGCCACAAGGTATCCTTCTTCTTCTTCTTCTTTACCAGAGTTTAACGACATCGTATGACAACAATGGTCGTTGACGTCTTTGTATTTCTTATGTATTTCCTTAATGTTTGGCCCATTGGCTCTTTTTTGTCATTATTTTCTCTCTTTTTTCCTTTCCTTTTCTTTTTTCTTTTTTTTATGTTTTTCTTTTCTTTTCTTTTTTTGTGTGTGTGGCTATTATAGCTATTTAGGCCGTTCCGGCTTTTTTTGCTATTCCTTTTTGGCTCTTTTTTGGCCATTCCGGCTCTTTTTTGACCATTTCGGCTCTTTTTCAATATAATTACATAGTTATTTACAGGATTTACATTTATTTACATCAAATGATATCTTAATTAAACATTTCATCCAACAGTATTTTATATAACAATGTAATACCAACAACAACAACATTTAAATTATATAATCAACTGTTCCTAACAACAAGGTATCCGCGAACTCTTGTTAAAATGAAACTGCTCTTTTAGACACCTTTAAAACGTGATAGACTGATGCTATATATAGAGCAACCGCGTCGCCTATACTGTTCGATTGCTTTAGATTTTGCTGTGATTGGCAAGGTTAATATCAAGTAAGATGCAGGGTCGATTACCGCTACTATCCCTCTGGGCCATCTCAGCCTTTCATTTCATAGGTGGCGTTGGTTAAGTGAGTAATTGGACTGATGGGCGCCTTGCATGGCTGCCCTACAGTTAAATTCGATTCCTGTTATAACTTGGAATCATCAGTTCATATCGCTGCAGCCTGGATGAAGGAGGAGGGCGACGCTAATCAATCAATCAATCAATCAATCAATCAATCAATCCCAATCAATCAATCAATCAATCAATCAATCAATCAATCAATCAATCAATCAATCAATCAATCAATCAATCAATCAATCAATCAATCAATCAATCAATCAATCAATCAATCAATCAATCAATCAATCAATCAATCAATCAATCAATCAATCAATCAATCAATCAATCAATCAATCAATCATATAGTGTCGTTAAATTGAAACTACTACTACTATATATAACCATCAGCTAGTTTGCATCGTCAAATAATCAAGCCTTCGATTTAAACTCGAGATTACTGCTACGAGAAAATAAGGCAAGAATTTAACTCCTTCGCTTCTATGGTTTGAAGGAAATTAAACGATATCCGTAGCAATTGTCCCATACAAGTAATCTTATTGGTGGTCAAAACAGCCATTTGTAATCTTAATCATAATCACCAGCGTGATCGTAAACTGCAAGTTCCTAATGCGTTACTTGAAATCTCAGAACAGAGAACTCGCTTATTAGCCAGAGCTGCGTTATATCAGAGTAATTGTCCAGAGATACGAATCACCAGAAAAGTCAAGAACTCAGGCAGAGGCAGAGGCAGATCATCAGTCAAGTCAACAGACTATGATCTGACCCAAACGTACTTAAATCGACTTTCGGTCAGATCTGAAATTTCAGTTAGGATCAGATGAAATCAGATTAGATGGCCTCATAACTCCAGATCCATGGCAGGTGCAAAATCTGTCATAATCTCCAAAAACTGAGCTGTTGATAAAAAGTCGTATGATAAAGACCGTATCGGAGAGGCCAAGGTGCGTAACGCAAGAAATTTGATTATTACATAACGGCAGTCTAAAGAGTTTAACGGGTGTCTAAATACATAACTGCATCATCCAGTATTTAGCGACTTCTTTTTGCGCGTGCATGTATTAATTTATGCATGTATTTAGCGCTTTATATTTGCATATATTTATGTATATATATATTTTTTTTGGGCAGACATGTATGCAACTGGATACGCATAAACGTCTCAAAATGTTACAAACCTTTGAACCTTTGAGCATGGCCATTTGAAAGATATTGGTAGTAATTTTGTTTCAAGTGCTTATGACTTCCAGGGCAGTTGACGTCGCCCTCCTCTGTTTTCCATGCTTGGGACTGGCACTAACACAGTACGAGTAGCAGCGGAGTAAAAAATTAATGAGAACTGAAAGATGTAAGAAGTAGTTAAGAAGTCACTACCAGAGTACGTCAGTCGAAGAAAATTCGACCCCACCACTGTCCGAACTCTGGCAGCTAGAGTCCAAATCCTGGATGAAAGAGGAGGGCGACGCTAATTACCTTCGTTATCGCACAGTGTCGTTGAACTGAAACTACTACAGTAACTATACTAGGCGTTTGAACGTAGCACTCTCCTTAAACACCTTTAAAATGTTGTTACGCAGTGCAATATAAGAACAAGACACAATAGACGTTTAGTTTGGTTTTTTTTTTTTTTTAATAGAGCTGTAATTTGCCAAAACATAATCTTTGTCGGCGGCAACGGCCTATGTTGTCATAAGCTGCCGTTAAACTGAGGATCCATCCACGTTTAGTTTGGTTATCACTCACTAGTAAGTGCCAGTATTATCATAACGACAAAGAATGAATTGATGCCGAATTTTGTCATCGAAATGTAACAGCGTGACCGGAATAAAAATATCTGTCGTCTGTTTCTGTCTCGTGATATGGATCTCATAAAATCATCTGTTATCGATATCTGTCGATGATACTTATCTTTGATTTTTGTTAACGAAAACCTCGTCCCTTTTGAACCATGACACAATGTCATATCAAAGTAAACCGCAATGGACGCCAAATTTAAGCTGCGATTAGGTCAGTTGAGCTTATTGTTGGATGTAGTTACAGTAGCGGTGATATTTAGTAGACCCAAAAAAAGCATGGCGATAATATACACCGATAAATAAATGAGAAGAAGAAGTCGAAAGTGACCTCTGAACCGATATCCAGGATGGTCCAATGTGGACGATGTTTCGCTAAACAAGACTCTCATCGAGGAGAAAAAACAAAACAAAAACAGTAAGAAAGAAAACAATCGCTATCTGTACAACGGGAGAGGCAGCCATGGCCTGTCGTGTTCTCTCGGCTTCGGCCGAATTGCCAGACATAACACAATCAACGATGTAATACCCCGCTCCCTTTCGAAGGCAGGGATTCCGTCAATAAAGGAACCACCAGGTCTACTACGCACGGACGGCAGAAGACCAGACGGCCTGACAATGATCCCATGGCGCGCGGGTCGTCATCTGGTGTGGGACGCGACGGTGGTAGATACCCTTGCACCATCATACATCCAGGCCACGGCAGCGACGGCTGGCGCGACAGCCGAGATCGCCACGGACAGGAAAATGACCAAGTACACTGCACTATTAAACACGCACTTTTTCGTGTCTCTAGCTCTCGAGACCTTAGGTCCAATTAAAACATCACTGCCAAAACTTTATATCAGATCTAGGCATAGTCTGACGCTGTCCACAGGAGACAACAGAGAGACCTGCTTCTTGCTACAGCGTCTCTCTATAACTGTCCAGCGGTTCAACTCGGTGGCTTTCCGCGGCAATTTAGCGGAGCCAGACCTAGTGGAGTTTTGACACTAACGGCACTTATGACGTTCATTTTAGACGACAGTAACTGCAGCCTTGTCTATTGTAGCTTTCAGTATTGATGTTGATTGATGGAGAGAATAAATATATTGTTGTATAATATGAAAAATAAAAATAAATAAATAAATAAATAATAATAATAATAATAATAATAATAATAATAATAATAATAATAATAATAATAATAATAATAATAATAATAATAATAATAATAATAATAATAATAATAATAATAATAATAATAATAATAATAATAATAATAATAATAATAATAATAATAATCATACCAATAGTGATGCAAATGTTAAATTTAAACTCGAATTGCGAGTTCTAAAAGACACCTTAAAATAATTTTTAACCTATTCTACATATACATGCAAAATTCGCGTAATCGCTGTCTGCCTCCTCTTTCAGTACTATTTTCCTATCGACATCAATGGTCTTTGAAATGCTATTGGTAGGCCTATAATAATTATATCATAGCTAAAATAGAGGAATCGTAATCGTAAACTCGATATTTCTACAGCGCCCACAAAAAGCGAAGTCGCGGGAACCAGCTTATTCACAGGCGCTTAACCAAACAGAATCGATAGGCAGAGGGTCAAAATCCAGAGAGTCAGGCAGGCAGACAGTCAGACGGCTAAGGTGGATGATGCTTAGAGTTGAGATGGCGAGGAAGGTGAGGGGAAGAGAAGGAATCGGGATAGGATTTGTGAAAAAGCAGTGTTTTCAGTTTTGAGTGGAAGACCTGTGGAGAGATAGCAAGAGGTGAGGTTTTGGTGAGTTCATAGGATGGATCGGATATTTGTCGTAGCACAGGCGGGAGTTTGTTCCAAAGAGGAAGATGTCACTAAACTGCTCGAAAACTTCGAATCGACAACGATCTGTTGGTATTTGCGTTTGAACAAGTATTTCGTGCAAGGCAAAATAAGGTTGAGTCAACGACCCCCAAAGTTTAAAGGCTTTTCTGCAAGACTAAATAGGCTGATATAATTTATTGGGCAAGCTTATCAAATCGGGGGCTGAAGGATATAGGCTATAGTGCGTAAGTTTACTGGCGTCGTGCGTGTTGGTTATAAGGTCACGTTAGGCGTCGTGAGGGTCGGTTAGGGTCAGGGTTAGGGTTAGTGTCGTCAATAGAAAACCTGGTACAGTCCGGCGTACGCGCAGCATGCCCAAAGATACTTCAGTCCCCGATATTATAAGTTTGCAATTTACGGTTCTCTTAGACTCTTTAGACACCCATAAAATGCTTTCGAAAAAATTATAATTGTATACTCAATTACTCATGAAATGTGTCTAAAATATACTCGTGAAATGTGTCTAAAAGTAAGCCAACATTGAATTATATTGATGCTTTGATTGTCATTTTGAAATTGATAATTGAATCTGTATGTACTATGATTGATGGATAATGAATATTGAACATCACCTGTAAATGTAATATTGATAGTTTTATAGTAATTTAGATAGATGAATGTAATATTCTATAAAATATTGTTAATAAGATTGACGAGAAAACAGTTATTAAAAGAGCCTGTTTGGCCACAAAATAGTGAGTGGAAGGACTACCAGAAACGGAATCCAAGCCAAGAAAAAAGAAAGAAAACTGATGATAGACATTATACGAAAATGAACTTAATCCGTCAGAAACTATAAATACGTCAACATCAACATCCTATCAGAAACGGAATCAAAGACCAGAAAAGAGAAAGAAAACTTATGAGAACATGACAAGAAAATGAACTGAAATACATCAAACACTTTAAAGACGTCAACAGCCTTTGTAGCTATAGGATGTCGTTAAATATTGGATTAAAATAAAAGTGTCTAAAAAACCCGCCACTGTTTGTTCTCTGACAGTGCCAGTCGCAAGCCCGGATAAAGGAGGAGGGCGACGCTAATGGTCGTTGTTATCACACAGTGTCGTTAAACTGAAACTACTCTGTCTAAAACTTATTACTTCATTTTCTATGCCATAGCAACGGTGAGAACTGTTGAAAGTAATTTTTGCCGACGTCAGCGGCCTTTGCTATCATGGCTATATTGACTGCATATCATGGTGCGGTTGGCAATTGGTTTATTAAAGGACATTCTCACTTACTAACTAACTAACTTACTTGATGCGAAGAATATTTATTATGAGGATGCTACATACTTTCCACTGTGATTACAAGAGGTCTGTACACCAAAGGGCGATTACCAATTGGTTAATAAAGAATATACTTACATACTTACTTACTTAAGCTGTCGTTGAACTCTGGGCCTATTAAGAGAAGTCAATTTGTCCAGCAGAGTATTCAATGCATGATATGCATCTAGAACAATCACCAGTTCGAAGAATTTAACTGCGGCACTGCCCGTACTCCGTTAGTACCAGTGCCACGGTTGAGAAAGGAGGAGGGCAACGTTAATCACCTTTGTAATGACACAGCGTTGTCATTCATTAACTAACAAACCAAACTATATAAGCAGGTTAAACATCAACAAACCAGCCAACTATATAAGCACGGAAACTCAGCCACTACTCTTAGACCTGTGGTAGACTGGTCTCAAGTTTGGAGAAAGGAGGAGGGCGACGCTAATCATTAAAATTTTATGCCATGAAACAGTGTCGTTAAACAGCCGTTGTATTACAGGCTGTCTGTTCTGTTAGTAGTTAAAATTTAAATTGCATAACATGTAAATGTACAGCGCAGTGCGTTTGTCAGGCGCTTAATAAAGAAAAGATTATTATTATTATTATTATTATTATTATTATTATTATTATTATTATTATTATTATTATTATTATTATTATTATTATTATTATTAAACTAACCAATTAATATGAGCATGAACCACTTTAGCCAATTGGCTAGGGCGTTCTTTTAGACAGCTTTTGAACGTAAACAACTGTTGCTATATAATCAAGCAAAAAACTTTTAGACAGCTTTTGAACGTAAACAACTGTTGCTATATAATCAAGCAAAACAAATAATATTCAGCGTCTTACAGTATGTTATCTTATGCAAGTAACATTGAAATTAGTATCTGAACTATAATATTATGCTACTAAACAATGAATATTAGTGACATTGTAAAGTACTGTTTAGATGCCTTTAACTCTATCAATTTTGTTTCAACTGTATTGTACATAATTTTGAATTGTCGTCAACGGCCTTTGATGTCATAATGATGACGTTAAACCATGGAATAATAAAAAAAAATATTCAGTGCCATGGTGTTTTGAATCAAAAGTGACTTCAGCAATCTTTAGATTAGTGAAAAGCGATACCATAATCCTTCTCAGAAGTTCTCTCAGTTCTTCGAAATGATGATGACACACCCAAGGAGATGCATATAATGCATTGAAAACTCTCTCAGCAGCAAGCCAGCAACTATAACACCGTCCTGCGCGAAAGCCTTTGCTTGAATCTTAGCCTATAATATTATTGTTGAACTATCAATTGTCACAAATTTTCGGTTAAGCCTAGATTGATGGATGCAGAGCTTAGTCCCATCTTATGGCAACAAAGGCCGTTGACGTAGACAGAAATTATTTTGAACAGTTCTCACCGATCGTATGCTTCATTCCTCTTTAATAATTCTGATTACACTGTTGAGCTAGGCAATTGTCTGGGCTATATTGAAAACATAATACTTCCCTCAGAAAATGTTATTCTTATGGGAGATATGAATTTCACTTGTGCTGCTGACAGTGTCGGTTTTCTGCAGAGCAAGAATGTTTTTGATAGATTTTCGATTGCACATTGTGATGATTTCTGTCATGACCCCTACGCAGTTACTTATGTTAATGATAGTCTTAAAGCAACTTCTTTTATTGATCATTACTTTATTTCCAATTCCATTCGGCCTTGCATGATCAAAATCGATATTATTGACTCCGGGGCAAACCTAAGTGATCACAGGCCTGTCATGGCCCTATTTGATTTCTCTAATCACCTGCCGTCCACACATCAGCGGAAGCCAAGTAGAAGACGCTCTCCTCAACGATTTTCGTGGCGATGGGATAAGACCTACTTACCGGGGTATTATGAAGCTAGTAGAATTCATTTATCGGTTGTATCTGATTTAAATCCAGAGGCTTGTGGCGAAAACTGTTCAAATACGCATCATTTGCAAGATATTGAAAGCATTTATAATTTGTTGGTCATGTCACTGTATAATGCTTCCTTTAAATCAGTTGTTAGACTTCCGTCGCGCTCTTTGAAGCCATATTGGAATGATGAACTTGATCGTCTTAAGGATACCAAGGGGGGGGAGGTTGCCACTCCCCCCCCTAGTTTTTTCTCATGAAATTTTTCCGTATGGAATAAAAATTTGACCTTTAGGTAGCTGTAGGGGGTTCATTTGCACATGTTTTGAGGTAAAATGTGAGATGATATCTCACACCGTTCAAAAGTTATACCCAATATAGCCTAGAGTACCAGGGGGGATACCACCCCCCCCTAGATTTTGACTATATCTTATCCGTCATTTAATATTAAGAGACACAAATTATACCATTCTATAGAGGGAATGTGGGGCTACATTTCTATGGTCACTGAGTTGACCTGAGACAACCGGAAGTGCTCAAAATAAATTATAATACGCGTAACATGCTTGAAAAATGGCTGAATGGAAGGACTCCCCCCTTAGTTTTTTGTCTGTAGCGTATTCATTTGTCTTCTTGGAAGAGAAACAAAGATACCATTCTTTAGAGGGAATGAAGGGCTTCATTTGCATACCTACATCTTTGTCTTTTGAATACCGGAAGTGATCAAAATAAATAATAATACGCGTAATCTGTGTGAAAATGGCTGAATACAGCGTTATAACGTAAACCGATATATATGTATGGATATATATGTATGGATGTACATTTATACTATATAAACATGTGTAGGGATGATTTTGTGTATCTTTTATACATAGATTAGTTTCAAAACACACATAATCTTATATTTGTTTATCCAAAAAGTACAAAATGTACGCAATAATATACAATATTGCTAATTAATGGGTCCAATTGTTAAAAGTGATGTAATTTCGAGGTGCATTCACATAATGTACAACTAAATACACCATTCTGTGCAGAAATGAATGCTGAATCCAATGCTGTATTACAAGTTATGATATGTAAAACCAAACACGAAATCCAGGGGGGGTGGTAACCACCCCCTTTGGTAGTCCGTGTTACAAAAAAGCTTGGTAGCCCTAGGGTTAAGGATAACTCTATTTTTTGGTATGACATGTGGACATCAGCTGGTCGGCCACTGAACGGCGAGTTGCATCGCATTAAATGTTCAACTAAATTTAAATATAAATTAGCAATTAGGGAATCGTATATTGAATTTGAAAGTCGACATAATGATGAATTGTATGAGCATTTTTTAAACAAATGTCCATCACAATTTTGGAAGTCATGGAATTCTAAATTTCGGCGTAATCTATCAAAGGACATTTGCTTCAGTGGGTGTGTCAGTGATGTCGAAATTGCTGATAAATTCGCAGATCAGTTCCATAGCACTAGTAGCAGTCCAGATGTTCAGAAGTCCCGTCCGGTTTTAAAGTTACCTCGGCGGATTAAGAAGGTGAATAATTTATCGGTGAATGACATTTGTCAACAGGTGACTGTGGAAAACGTACAGGCCTCAATCTTAAAATTGTCCTTAGGCAAAGCCTGTGGCCCAGATGAGTTGTGTGCTGAACATTTGTTATATGCTCATCCTTGTTTGACAACTGCACTTGTACAGCTGTTTAAAATGCTTGTTATTCATCGGTATGTGCCGTCCTCGTTTGGTCACGGCATTATTGTTCCCTTAGTTAAGGATAAATCTCGAAATTTAAACGATGTAGACAATTACCGTGCCATCACCCTTATTCCCGTTATTTCTAAAGTATTTGAAAATTTGCTTCTTTTAATTTGTGATGAATTTCTCAGTACTGACGAATTGCAGTTTGGCTTTAAACGCGGGATGGGTTGTACTGAAGCTATATTTGCTTTAAGGACAACCGTCGACCATTTTACCAATAATGGTAGTTCTATATTTATGGCCTCTTTGGACATTAAAAAAGCTTTTGACAGTGTTGTACATAACAAACTGTTCGACTCTTTGTTACAAGCGGGTATACCATCCCCCATAGTATCTCTCTTAGAAAATTGGTATAGTAAATTATTGGTTAAGGTGCGCTGGGGTAGTTGCTTTTCATACTGCTTCTCGGTGACTTCTGGTGTGAGACAAGGGAGCGTTTTATCGCCCTCCCTGTTTAACATATTCATTAATTTGTTTGTTGTGCGACTGCGCCAACTTGATATAGGATGTCACATCAACTCGTTATTTATTGGTTGTCTGCTATATGCGGACGACATGTTGTTAATATGCCCATCTGTTAATGGGCTACAAAATATGCTTGACCTATGTATGTCTATTACTAATGATTTGTCTCTACAGTTCAATCCTTCCAAGTCTCATTGCATTGCTGTAGGTAAATCTGCTAAACTTGCAATTACTCCCATGACTCTGGGAGACGTATCGATTCCTTGGGTGCAATCAATAAAATACTTGGGTGTGATGATTAATCATGGTAAATCGCTTAATTTTAACACGGAATCGGTGAGACGATCTTTTTCTCTGCCTGTAATTGTATCTATGCACGTGCCAAAGATCTTAATGAGTTGGTTCATCTATCTTTACAAGAAAGCTACTGCTTGCCTATATTAACTTACGCCTCAGCCGTGGTTAAATACACAGTGAGACAGGAAGATGAACTGAATGCATGTTGGAACTCTGTTTATAGAAAGTTATTTGGTTTTAACAAATGGGAATCTGTTAAAGGCTTCATTTGTGGCCTTGGTAGACTAGACTTACATCACATTATTAAGAAACGTCGCATGATGTTCTATAGGCGACTAGTTCATTCGACATCTAATTTTATCCAGGATATTTTCTGGTGTTACGTTGTTGAGCACTTTCTTTGTGACTCTGAACTCGTCGGCATCTTGAACGGTAACTTTAGTTGCATAAATGATCTGTACGAACATTTTCGCAGTCTGTGCGTTTGAGTTTATGTTTGTTCAGATTTGTGCATGTATGTTTTGTTTCTGCCTTCGGGCGTAATAAAGTACTGATATTGCGTCGGTTAAAACGTCTAAATGTCTAACAGAGCACAGGTAACCGAAAAAGGCCGTTGACGTCAACATAATTTATTTTGAATAGTTTTCACGATTTGAATGGCACATACTTATCGGCTTTTAATCTATATAGCGTAGGTAGACTAAGTTTCAAAGGTGTCTAAAGAGAACGCGCTAAACAATCGGCTTCCGTGTTGTAAAAAGTCACAGTTCTCCATCTCTTGCTATCTCGGCGAACTTCTGTCATCGAAAATTAAAAAAAACACGCCACTTGTACGAATTCTATCCTGATTCCTCCTCCTCTCATTTCTCACTACTCCAGTGCGAGGCACCAGGCCTCTCCATCCCTTCCTCCGTAACCGTCTGACTCTCTGCCTGCCTGGAGCTCAACTGGATCGGAACCTGAACAACCTGTCTATCTATTTTGTTTTGACTGAGCGCCGGTAAATAATTTGTTCTCGGGAATTTAGTGTTCTTCGAACTCCGAATAAACCTAAGATTATCACAACGAAAAAGTATGACATAATCAGCGAAGGAACAGTTTAGGTCGATATTTTAAAAAATACTGAATTCAGCTTAGACACCTTTAGAAAGTGGAAACCGAAACTATACATAACCGTCAACTAGATTGCATCGTTCAATGACTTTATGAGATTTAATTAACCACGAGATTACCGCTACGAACAAGTAATTTATTATAGCAGGAATTTAACTCCTCGACTTCTTGATGGACACAGCAGCCACTGGTAATCGTAATCGTAATCGTAAGCTGCAGATTTATAATGCGCTACTTAAATTCTCAGATTAGATCGCTAGCTTATAAAGCCAAGAACTAAGTCCTATTGCCAGAAGGTGAGGGAGAGAAGGGGTCAAGCCCTGCTATGATGCATCCAAAGACCCTTAAATCGACTTTCGATCACATCTGAAATTTCAGGTAGATCAGATTAAATCAGATTACATGGCCTCGTAACTCCAGATCCATAATCTGTCATCACCTCCTAGTGTTGTCTTCTGGGAAACTGAGTCGTGGATGCAGTCATTTGAGAAGTATTGTTCGAAAGAAGAGACCAGCGTTCGTAATAAGCATCGGCTACGGACACAGGATACTGCGGGGGATACTGCGGGGGTTGTTGAAGTTGTGGTTTCTAATTGGTCCCGAAGCGAAAAAAATGTTGCGACACCACCCACTTCTGATTTCAATACACGACAGATTAATGTCAAATCAGGATAATTAATGTCTCGCCCACAGTTTTAAATTAAATATTATATTCAATTTAAAAATTTTAAATTTTACCGCCCCTGAAGACCAATGCCTCGTTTGTTAATAATTATACTACCTGTAAATCTTTTATTAGGTTAACTGAAGTGTTAATCATATGCTCACGCTAATGAAGCGCAGGTTTATATTGCATTAGAAGAAAGCGTTAAAGAGGTGTCTAGCATCAACCATTACTCATCGCCTCGTTCGTTCTTGTGGTAAATCTCCTATTGCAATAATCATAATAATAGACTTTCTCTGTCTGTCTGTCTGTCTGTCTGTCTTACTGTCTGTCGGTCTGTTAGTCTGTTTGTCTTTCTGTCTGTCTCTATTTCTCTCTGTCTCCTCTCTTCTCTCCCCCGTCAGGTTTCTGCTGACGATGAGATTTATACATTTCTTTCTGTCTCTGATAGTACCCACGGCCGTTCTCATATCCATGTCTTGTTCTTTAAGATCTTTGTTGGTGTCCTTTGACACCGTGTTCCATTCACGTGGCAATATAATGCCCTTGCTGGTAGTCTCTTGTTATCCATTCTTACTTCATGCCCAAACCATGTCAGTCTTCTCTATGATCTGTCTATCAGGGTTTTCCAGATCCTTCCGCGTTATAATTATCATTACGAGTCTTATATCTTCTGGTCCTCCCCGCTATTCTTCCTAACTGCGAGAATCCTCTCTCCGTCCTCCGTCCGTGAGAACCAACACTGAGATCCATGTATCAATACTGGAGTGACAAATCCACTGCACAATTTTATTTTTGCTCTTGTTGATATGCTGCTCGTCTTCTACATTGCATTCAATCTGCCACACAACGGTGACGTCAGACCAATCCTACGCTTTATACCTTTTGTACATTGGTCTTCCGTTATTAATCCTTCCAGGTACACAAACTATTTCGCTTCAGTTCGACTCCATTTCATTTTCTCCATTCTCTCTGACATCTATTCTGCTATGGATAAATCCCACGTTACTCTCTTAGCACTTTTTGATGCATCTTCAGCATTTGATATGGTAGATCATGATATTCTATTACATCGCCTTGAAATTTCCTTTGGTCTTAGTGGCTTTCCTCTTCTTTGGTTTCGCTCCTATCTTACTGATTGTACTCAAATGGTTATTCTAGGAGACTCCCGCACCTCATGGGTACCTGTTAACTTAAAGTTGGAGTCCCTGAAGGATCTGTGCTGGGTCCACTTCTTTATATCTTGTTTACAGCCGATATTCCTCTTCTCTTTGCTAAACACTCAGCCTCTGGTCACCTCTATGCTGATGATGTCCAGGCCTTTGTTCATGGCCCCTCTTCTCATCAGCTTGCTCTTTCCCAATCTATTGAATCTCTTTCTGCTGATCTCAATTGTTGGATGTCCTCTAATCGTCTTTCACTCAACTCTTCCAAGACTCAATTGATCTGGCTTGGCACTCGCCAACAACTAATTAAACTTGATTACGATTTACTTGCCAAGCAGTTCCCTCAATTTACTTTCTCGACAAATGTCCGTAACCTGGGTGTTACTCTTGACAGTACTCTTTCTTTCTCTGCACATATCTCTAATCTCTCTCGGTCCAGTTTTTATCACTTGCGGCGTCTACGTGCCATTCGACGATCTGTCCCTCGCCAATTTTTCTTCCATGGTTCATGCCTTTGTCTGTTCACGCATTGACTACTGTAACTCGTTACTTATGGGCCTACCAAAACTCCGCCTGGCTTCACTGCAATCAGTACTTAATTCTGCTGCTCGTTTAATTGCCCGCCTACCTCGTTTCTCCCATATTTCGACTTTCATGACTCAAGACCTTCATTGGCTTCCTCTAACTGCTCGAATTCAGTTTAAAATTCTTTTTCTTACGTGTAAAACGTTTTTAGGTCAAGCTCCACGCTACCTCTGTGATCTTATGAGACGGCCTATCTCAGCTACCTCTGGACGTCCTCTCCGCTCTTCTGACCATCATGACCTTCTAGTTCCGAGGTCTCGGACTGCCACAGCACAGCATCGTGCCTACGCCTCCGTTGGACCTTTGCTGTGGAATGACCTCCCTGCTTTAACTCGTGCTGTAATGTTATCTGGGGTACCACTGTTTCTGCTCGTTCTCTTAAGACTTTTCTTTTTCGAGGGGCCCTTCGCACTGGAAGCGCCTCTGATTAGGTTGTACTGCGAGAGGCGCTTTATAAGTCCATAAATAGAATAGAATAGAATTTATCTTACAATCATGACTTCTCAATCATAGAAGTGGCTGAAGTGTAATTTTATATAATATCCTAAATAAAGGTTAAAAAGGTGTTTTGCATCAGCCATTACTCGTGGTCTTGTTTGTTCCTATAGTAACAACGCCACCGTTAGACAAGTTGGTTACTTGCTGTTTATCAACGCCGTGTCATAATATTATAACAAAGATGATTAGCATCGTCCTCCTCCTCTCTCCAGGCTTGGGACTGGCACTACCACTATACAGTGGCGGATTTATGTACGAAAAGTGTTTTAATACGTCTGCGCTAAAGAAACCGCAAAACATGATTTTGTAGTTATGAGAAATCATCGGTCACATGAACCTATCACAATATATTCGGAACTCACTTCGCCGTGGTCCTGAATAGCCTTCACTAGAGAGTGACATGGGGAATTTCCCCGCGGGAAAACCGCGGTAACCGCGGTAAATCCCGCGGTAATGGGGACAACAATTGCGGTAATACCGCGGTAATGCGGACAACAATTGCGGTAATACCGCGGTAATGGGGTTTACTCTCGCGGTAATACCGCGGTTATGGGAAATGAGCCGGCAAGAAACCCGGGTGATGTTAAGAACTTGAGAACTGATAAGGAGATGTTCTAACTTCCTGAAGCCTTCTAGTCAGAAATGGTCAAGACTTGGTTAAAACAAACCGTCGATAATATAATTACAGACTAATGCAGTCAGCAATACAAATAGCTTTGTAAGCTAAAATGTGTTATTTTTAAATTTTAATTAGTGTAAACTTTTGCGGGGAATGCGATGTCGTCCTGCGGGGATGGGGTGGGGATGTGGAGAAAACCTGCGGGGATGGGGCGGGGATGGGACAAACCCTGCGGGGATGGGGCGGGGATGGGAAGACTTACTTGTTGCGGGGCGGGGATGGGGACGAGATTGTCTCCCCATGTCACTCTCTACTCTTCACACCGACTTCTGAATGATTTAATTTTTCTTTTGCCGACACCAGATTCGTCAAGTAGCCTAATAATTAGATTATTCAACTTTGTCTTTAACCCTTTGGAGGTGAGGTGGGGTATGACACACCCCATAGATATTCTACGCTGCGTTTTCTACGGAAAACGTGGAACCATCTCGGATTATTTTTGTCTACCTTAGTGAATGTGAAATACGGACACTTTAGGACAATTTCAGGTACTTTTGAATGCACATTTTTTATTTTGCTGCATATTAAAATGAAATTATAATTTTTCGTATACATGTTGATTTTGATGAATTAAAAAATTTACGGCGTAGTGTCAAAAACTTGGGTGATTAAATAAGATATTGCAGGATACAGTTTTGCATCGATGCAAAATTGATCCATTATTACCGGTATTATGTCACGTGTTCGCAATCGTTACATGTTTCAATGGCCACGAAGATGCCATTGCAGAGGGCCGCTTTGAATTTGAGCGCCACTGCATGCACTTCCCATTTCAATCATAATTTAAAACTGTTATTTGTTCCTGATAATCACGAGTTTAGCTGATAATTGGTTACAAAACTGTACTTTAGCTCACAATTAATGTTATACAGTTGATATTGCGACTTGCAAGTAAGCAATGTGCATTGGGGTATATCATACCCCACCTCACCGAAAACGTTCCAATGCTTCACCTCACTTCCAAAGGGTTAAGGAGAAAGAGCAGAAAATTCGTTGCCCACAAATGTGACTTCTCGCAATGATTGTCACCACGGCGTAGCAAATACCAGAGAAGAGGTAACCCGTTCACTGAAGAACTCTCCGTCAAGTCTGTGGGGCATTCGAGGGAGATTTCCACGATTTTGTCATGGTCCTCATTTGGGGAAGACACGCGCTGGGTTTAGGAACAAATAGTGACCTATCTTACCTGAACGAAATACGATTGTTTATCATCTGTGCTTTGTTCACCTATCATCAAGATCCTCTTTGAGCGTTTTCTATGGGTTATCTAATGAAACTCCTTCTTATATCTTTCAGTCTCCTTATGTCTTAACTCAGACGCTGCTCGTACTCTGGTAGTGCCAGTCCCACACCGGGAAAAAAGAGAAGAGCGACGTAAAACGGTGCTTGCAGTCATAAGCAATGGAAACTACTAACTACTTGTATCTTTCAGACGGCCATGATGAGAGATTCAAAGTCTTACAAAGTTTTCAGAGGATTATGCGTATCCAGCTATATGCACATCTGCATACAAAAACATATATTCACAGAAATATGTGCAATTAAGCATGCATAAATACATGCATATAATCATTCATGCACACGCACGCACACACACACACACACACACACACACACACACACACAAATAAAGATGTCGCTAAATACTGGACTATGCATGTCTGTCCTTAGACACCCGTTAAAGGTTTTAGACTGACGTTATAAAATTGTGAGAAGTTCGTGTTTAAACGCCTCCGAGTCGTCTCATATTAAATCAAGCAAACGGTGACCGCAGTTCAATACAAGTTTCACATTATCGTCGTCAATGACTTTGTTGCCATAAGATGTCGCTAAACTCTGTGGGGCATGGTGGCCGATTGGTTAGAGCCTTGGACTGTAATGCAGAGAGCGCGGGTACGAGCCTCGCCCGAGGCAGTTATACTGTTTATTGACTTTGATAAACTCCTTCGCTCACAATAATATTACTCAGCACCATCGATATTCTGTTGTATCGTGTACTCGTCTGAACTTGGAGGAGATCAATATCAAAATACAGTTACATTATAATGATAAACTCTGGTTTATATGAAAACTGCTGTTTTAGACACCCTTACATTTTATACATATCGCAGCCGCGTTAAAGTGCTAGCTAAACTCCGCCACTTCCCTACCTGTGGTAGTGCCAGTCCCAAACCTGGAGGAAGGAGGAGGGCCACGCTAATCATCTTATGACACATTGTCATTAAGCGGCAACTAACCAACGAAGCGTTAGCTGCTTAAGTTCAAGGAATTTCTAAGATAATTTCTACTATCTTGTCAACGGTGTTTGTTCTCGTAAGTTGTTGTAAAATAATGGAATTCAGTCGCCAGCTTCACAATGGAAAAACGCTCTATCAAGTCTTATTTATATGGCTGGACACAAAACATTCGCCTACAAGCATTGCCTGCGAAGCGAAAGCGGGGTAATTTCTAGATTTGGTGGTGAAGCCCGTTGTTTGGAAGTTTAGAAATCGTTCTTTTGCTGTCTCGGGACCTATGGAATGGAACAGTCTCCCAGCTACAATCCGTTACTGTTCATCTGCTACTCAATTTAAATCAAAATTAAAAACTTATCTAGTCTCATTACACTATGACTAAGAACACAGCGCAAACGCGCTCTCGTGCAAGACTTGTCTTGTTAAAGCGCGTTATTTATGTCTAATTGTATTGTATTGTCTCGTAACACGGAGTGCTTCTGGGTGAAAACCTATCAATGCAGGCGCATGGCAGGTCCTCTGCAGCAGGTCTTGTTTGTATCAAAAGCGTCAGATTAGAGGCACACGGCGAAATATATCATTCGCACTGGATAGTCTTGCTTTCTCGTGCATTCGGCTAACTTACCGGAACAGTCTACCAATGACCTTACAAACTATATCGTTACAGACAGCTCCAGAAATATTTGCAATACATCTTAAGATGCACATTTTTAGATCATTTTGATTGCAATGTCAATCGCCCTTGTTAGGTTCTCCAAAGGCTCTTTACAAACATCCAGATACATACATTGCATTGCATCATACATACATACACACATGAATGCATGCATACATACATACATACATACATACATACATACATACATACATACATACATACATACATACATACATACATACATACATACATACATACATACATACATACATACATACATACATACATACATACATACATACATACATACATACATACATACATACATACATACATACATACATACATACATACATACATACATACATACATACATACATACATACATACATACATACATACATACATACATACATACATAGGCCCTAAGCCATGAGAACGGATAGAACTGTTAAGATGTTAAACTGTTCAATTATAGTTTTCTTATCGACATCTATTAATTAATTAATGGTCTCTTTTGGAATAGGATCTCGCTAAATAAATGGATCCAATCCGATCCTTAATCGTTAGCTTATTCCCTGCAGTCTGATTCTAATCATATCGATATAGCCTACATCATGACAATGAAATAGCTGTAAGGTGATAAGCTATATATAAGGAATCATTCAGTATAAGCCTCATAAACTCCACTACATGAATAGGACTGTCTCATGATAAAAGCATAATATTATTGATAAATTGCAATGGAATACACGAATGCCCAGATGGTTAGATTCTATAAGTAACTACTCCCAGTGCAATCACCCATGGTGTTATATACATATAACTGCAATGCTTTTGAATGTTTTAACTCAGTGTGCTTCCCAAACTTTTCAGTGTCACGGACCGGCAGGAATTTTTCAGACAGCTGAAGGACCGGTGCCCAATTTATTGCTTATATATCTTCTTCGATCACCTAAGTTCTTCAAATATATATTAAAATTGATTTAAATGCATGTTTAGCCAAGTCTATGACTATATTGCTCTTTAAATGCGAGTCTAATAATTGTTTTTGTTATGACTTTTAAAAATATAATGGCTGTTATATTTAATATTATAATGAGACTTAATTATCTGTATTATAACATTTAATAAGAATGCATAACAAATCTTGGAATTTGGTACCAAATTGTTTAGTAACATTGGCAGGAGAGGATATTGTTAGGAAAACGTAACAAATTTAAGTACAGTTCTAAGTATAAAACAAGTGTTAAACAAGTTAATGCTAGCTGAACTAAAATCATAATCAGTAACAGTGACTAGCTAGTGCGAACGGTGGACCTGTTTACTGCTTGCAAGCTTATCAAGTCGTGGTTCGATTGTGGACAGTGCTACACGCAAAGGAGAACGAATATCCATACTGTTCCTATATTTTGTCTTAATGATGCTCATGGACGAAAACCCACTCTCACACAGGTAAGTGGAAGGAAATGGGAGAAGAGCTTTCAGAGCAATTTCAGCAAGTTCAGGATATTCTGCTTTGACATGAATCCAAAAAGATGCTAGTGATGGCATTGCGTTGAACACCATCTTCAATCCTTCGTCAGCAGCTAGATCCAACAATTTATCTTCCAAAGTGACAGTCAAACGAGCCTTCGATGCTATAAATGGATTTGGGATCCAACCAGTTCCTATCCGAGGATCGTCTTCGGTCGGAAAGTAAAACTCAAAACGGTCAATTAAATTAGTCAATTATGCTAGTGCTGTTTATTAATATATTTATTACTTTTCATTGTTATAATTTTCAAATTTATAATATATTAGAATTGCACTTACAGTTTTGAATGTGGAAGCAGACGTGTTTATTTTCTCTTCACGGATGCACTGACCAGATTATTAAAGACGATGGACATACGTCACATCCGGTTTCTTTGCCGGTCAAAAAATCGCAAATGTTAAGAGCAAAATTTCTAGTTTTCGCTTACAATTTTGGCTGAAATACATTTACTTGTAGGACGAATCTTTTAATTTATAGAAATTTTAGGCTATATGAAAAATATGGTGGAACCATTTCTTGATTCTGAGACATTTTGACCATTGTTTTGACTCACGTCGCGGACCGGCAGCTGAGGTCTCGCGGACCGGCACCGGTCCGCGGACCACAGTTTGGGAAGCACTGTAAATTAAAATTTAACTGTCATATTAAAGGATCATCATTCGCATAGTATCACTCAACTGAAACTACTACTATTACAATGTAAGAAAATTTGGATGTTTACATGCAACAGGTTTTCTGTATAATCGACATAAACTTATTCAGCATTATAAGAGCAACATTAATTCATAATTTAAATAATTTTAATTAAAATCGTTACTTAAATATTAATTTAAATCATCTAATTTGTTTTTTCGGTTTATGACTTTTTCCGTTTTACGATGTAGTAATGTAATTGTATTTCAAATTTAATGAATAAATAAAGAATTAAATAACAGGGTTAAAATCAATAATAATAATGATAACACGAATACTTAAATCAGTGTTAGATTTATATTAACGTATGGTTAACATCAATGACCCTAGCAGCAATAAGAAACTTTTATTCAGTGGCAATTGCAATTTTGACACCTTTAAAATGCTTTATGCGGGCGCCATATATAATTAAAATTGCGTGTTTAATTGTTTTACTCATATTAGGTATTATGCAGTAGGATTTGCTTCGTGTGTTAACTGGGAAGTAAAGGTACGTCCGGCAATACACTGGATTCGCGTCCAAAACTTTTGGATTCGTTCAGTGCCAGCTCAACGCGCTTAATAAAGGATGTGACAGCTGCTCTTGTGTTCGTCGAAAAGACAGGGTAAATTTGACACTGACTCAGCTTCAAAAGTGTGGCATAGTGAGTAAAGTTACTGTAGTGGTATCCACTTTTAAAGGCTGTTATGGCTCAGCGACAGTTGAAGCCAACCTTTCTTAATATAATTATTATTTATTTTTAAGTACGCCAAATATATATATATATATTTGTTTTAAAGTAGGCCTTATAAATATATATATATAATAGTTAAGTAGGTAGGTTCTGTTTAACGTGGTCAGGTCACAACAAAGATTATTAAGGTCGCCCTCCTCTTTTATCCATGCTTGAGTCTAGCTCTACCAGAGTACTGGTATTGGCAAAGTTAAAGAATAAACAGTGTAGTTAGTAGTAGTTTCAAGCGTTTAACGACGCCTTGTGATTGCACAGGCCGTTGACGTCGATCTTACCTTATAATCTCTGAGCATCCGATTCGATTCGATCAGAAAGAAGTTAGTTACATGTAGTTAGTTTCCAGTGTTTAAAAATATCTTATGGCTGCCAGGGTCGATGACTTCGCGATGGATGTATGCAGAGATTAATTAGCGACATCGTGTGGCAACAAAGGCCGTTGACGTCGACAGAAATTAGTTTCAACAGTTCTACCGTTCGTATGGCTTCATTCATCGTTAATATTTTAGCTTCTGAATTTCACTAGCGATTGAACGAAAGTTAAGAATATATTGAGTCGGTTAAAAACGTTTAAAAGGTGTCTCAAATGTCATAATAACGACTCAATAAATGAACACCTTCTTCTTTAAGTTCTCTGCCCTTCGGCAGGTTCCAACTTCCAATGACGCCACTCTTCTCTGTGCTGTGCTTTTTCCTTTAATTCGCTGTATCCGTCGGCCATCCATCACAGCATCATCTGCCTCGGTCTTCCCCTCCCTCTTTTCCATACCATTCTCCCTTCTATGATTTCTTTCAGGAGGGAGTCTCCTCTTAATACGTGCCCCACCCAATTCTTCTGTCTTTCTCTTAGTTTCTCATGAACACCTAGTTTAAGGATATCTTATGGCGACAAAGGCCGTTGACGTCGACAAAAATTAGTTTGGACAGTTCTCACCATTCCTATGACGTAATCAGTGCGACCACTCTCCATTTTCTGAAATCCCAAGCTCTTGCCACAAAAATTCCAAGATTGGCCAAAAGTGTACAAAAAATCCCAAGTTACCGAAAAGGAAAAAGTTGTGAGGAAATATGAAATGCGTTTTAACTTTTAGCAATCACAATTATTAAAAAAATGCCTAGTTAAGAACTCGCAAAGAAAAAACCGGAGCATAACATTGAATTCACAAAGTTTACACGTTACAATAATAATAAACGACTTTCAGACTGAGAGAGTTTTTCTAATCTGATTCGCTGCCACTGTTGCAAAGTACGGTAAAAACTAGTCTGTAGACCTGAGAAAAATCCCAAGATTGCTAGGCAATATCCCCAGATCCGAAGTCGGACCCCCAAATTCCCAAGATCTTGGGAAAAATCCCAAGCAGTGGTCACACTGGACGTAATACAGTCCATTTTGTTTTTAGGTATAAGTTGACATCGCTCTCCTCCTTTCTCTACTTATTGCGTTTGTTGAACTGGTTTCGAAGGTGTCTGAATGAAACAGCGACTCGCTCAGTTTATGTTTCTTTATTAAAGCACAGCCTATTCTAAATATTGTATTGTATTCCAATGTTTAATTGCTTGTTTGGTTACTGTTTCACGACCACTGTGTGGTAACAAAGACCATTAGCCTCGCCCTCCTCCTTCATTCAGTCTTGGGACCGGCACTTACAAAGTACGATCAGTGGCGGAGTTAAAATGTTTAATTCTAAATATCGAGCGAAGTCGATCACTATATGATGCAATAAAAGTAAGTAAGTAAGTATATCCTTTATTGATCCAATTGCTAAGCGCACTTTCAAGTGTTTTGGAGAGTCTAACTATCAGCCTTGTACTGTATACCAGCAGAGGGACGATGGTGGACCAGAGTCACCAGACACAACTTATCCGGACGGGGGGGAGGGTTGACTCCAACCCAGCTCTACGCTTCGAGTCATCCACATCACTGCCCTTTCTACTTCCGCCGTAAAATGGCCACCCTGTGCAATCTCTGCTCAATTTTGAAAGTCTCTGCCAAGGAAGGTTCAGGATTAGCCGCTACCTTAAGACAGGAAACACTATGAAGTTTTCTTTCCGAGTCAGATTCTATCTCTTCCACAGTCGTTGATGACGATAGGAAAAAAGTCTAGTAGGCTTTCAACGTATAAGCGCCTGAGAAAGCCGAGTAAACTATTTCTCTAAATCTTCAGTTTAATTATGTGTCATGACAACATAAGTAGTTGACATCATATCATACGTCATACATTAACAATTGAAGAAAAAGATTTCATGTTAACAATATAGGTAGCTAAAATAATTGCTATTGTTTGTTCAAAGTTATACAGGTAGCCAAAAAATTTGAATTTAATTTTCATTATGTGCTAGCAAAGCACACACGGTAATTGTGCCCACTTGAACACTCCTAGTAGAGGTTTAAAGACCAACCTGTTTAATATGTATAGATTCAGCGCATTTAACAAATATATAACATTGAACTAATTCAGTTTAAAGGTGTCTAACGGGAACAGGCTGCCATGGATAATTGACGTCGACCCTATCACAGCTTGCATCGAAATCTTGTTATCGGAGCTTGTATCTGTTTTCTAATATTTTCTATTTAACGACGCTGTCTTAATGAAGATTAACAGCGTCGCCCTCCTCCTTTGTTCAGGATTCGGACTGGCCCTACCAGAAATCGAAGTGAATGAGTTTATACCTTTGGATTGAATAGCTACATTTGCAACAGCTTAATTAACGGAGTCTAACGGTGTAAAAGGCTGTTTACATCGACAGGAACATTTTAAATTAATAATTATTCTTTTTTTATACGATACAGTGATAATCTAACCTTACGATTGGATGGATGCATTCCAGTATTCTAACATGATTTGGCGTCAAAGGCCGTTGACGTTGTTAAGGGAAAAAATGTGCTGAACAGTTCTAACCGTTCGTATGCCATCATACAGACCACCATAATTAAATATAGGTAACAGATTATACGGGATCTCACAGACAAAACATCCAGTCACCGTCAAAATTCGTTAGGAAACAATGTGTACTTTTATTGTATTTTAAGCCCCTTGCTTGGAATGTCTCGTATATTCGTGGGTATATTGCGTACAAGTCCTCTTCTGTGATGCTTTTAAAGTCAGCCGCCTGGAATTCTCTCGTTTTAGATTATTTTAATAGCACCTACATGTATGTACAATCATCACCGCATGGCAGCAGGCCCGTGTTAAGGGGCCCTGGGGCCCTGGAGCACTCTGTCATGTTGGGGCCCCTCCGACTTTTTCCGGCTCCTCGCTCCCTTCCCTTTCTCCTCCTCCTCCCTTCCATTTCTCCTCCTCTCCCGCCCCTCCCTATTTTCCCCTTCCCTTATTTAGTAATATTCAAGTCTGCTCAGACTCCAATCAGCAACAAATTCAATAATAATAATAGTAGCCTAAGCATATTAATTTCACTCAGGCATACTATAGCTTCATTGCAATTTCCGTTGTGTTGAGAACCGATCGTTCGTTGTCGCCTCTAAAAGGTAGGCCTCTCTCAGAAAGAAATTACACGGGTGACAGATATACTTTGAAAATACAATATTACCAAAGAATCTGAAAATTACGAAATAACATTGTAGGGCGAATATATACGTATTATACAGAATGAAATCTTACCTTGAATTTTCACATCAGAGCAATCCCTTTGCATAGTAAAATTAGCATTGTACAACTAGTAGACTGCGATGCAGTACTATTAGGCTACTTTGAAAGAACGTCGTCAGTTTTGGGGTGCTATAGCCCAGCGGTTTTCAAACTTTATTTTTATTGTACCCCCAAGTAAAACAATTGAATTTTGGCGTACCCCCAACAAGGTCAGATCAAAAACAACATGCGAGCGTGAAGTCCCCTTGCAATTAACGACTCCTTTTCATCATTGGTGCAAACGGGTTATTAGACATAGGTAGAAAATTTTAAAAGTAATATAATTTTAACTTAAGAATGTAGTCATATCAACTCCAAGGAAAAATAAAATCACTATTAGAAAGTGCTAATGGGAGCAGCGGGCTTGTTTTGACAAGCACACATTTACAATATCTGTTTAATATTTGTCAATTTCAAAAGCAACTCTGGTTCGAGTTCCAGCTTTGTTCTGTATTTGTTTTTGATAGCAAGCATAGCTGAAAACTCTGTTTCACACAGATATGACTTGCTGAAAGGAATCAAAAATTTTAAAGCTCGGTCAGAAATTAATCCATATTCAGCTCATCGTTTCAGCCAAACATTACACAACATGTCTTTCTTGAATTCGTTCTTCAATCCACCATAACATGATGGTTCAACAAACTGGTATCTTTCCTGGCCTGAAAAATCAGCCGGCAACACTACATCCGATGGCAAAAACTCATAGAAATGTACAGAAAAATAAGCGAAAAACAGTAGACGTAGAATAGCTAATGTAAGAAAGATGGACATGAATTCCATAAACTTATAGAAAACTTAAATTTTTTGAAATGTTTCGCGTACCCCTTAGCGACACCTGGCGTACCCCCAGGGGTACGCGTACCACAGTTTGAAAACCCCTGCTATAGCCTATAGTTAACACATTGAGATTTCGCTTCCTTGTTCAAGCTTTTCAGCCCTTTCAAAAATCCGCTGGCATACATGTACTTGCTAGTGCTCGACATTACTGAATGATTATGCATACTTTAAGTTTAACTTATAATGACTAAAACTACAGCAAAGTTACTGTAGCTGTAGATTTAACGACTGATAGATAGATTGAATAATAGATGGATACGAATGAGATAGAAACGGTTCTCTGTCTTACATGCATACTACATATATTAGATATACACATACATTTATATATATATGTATTAGATTATACATGCATACATACGCGCGCACATACATAATACTTACACATATGCATGAACGCCCAAAGGCTATGTATACGTATGATAATAGTTCAAATTACATTGACTTCTGACCCTAGGCGGCCGCCAGTCTTGGCTTGAACCTGGTTCGCCCGGTGAGCTGAAGCACGGACCCCTTGATTAATAATATCTAGAGGGCCTTGGCTGAAGGCATGCTGTTCAAAGTCCACGGCAGGAAGAGGAGAAGAACGAAGAGATAGGTACATAGACAAACAGAGATACGTATACCGAAGCGTGGTCAGTCTAGATTATAGACTCCCTCGACTAGTAATAGCCTCACCCAAAATAACTCCAGAGTCATATCTAAGAAGTTTCAGGCTGAGTGGAAAATAATGTGACTTTGTCGCCGTACTTTAACAAATATGAATTCTATTTTTTCACCAAAAGTGAATAAGTGAATTCAATTTGCGTTTTGAGATGCAGAAAAAATTACTCTTATTTGGGATTGGGGGCCCCTTTCTCGTCGGGGGCCCTGGAGCACGTGCTCCAGTGCTCCAATGGTTAACCCGCGCCTGCATGGCAGCCGCCACGTCATTAGTAGCAACTTGATGACATTCGTTTTATTGACTAACCAGATGACAAACCGCATCGTAGCTTACAGTTAGATATGAAAAATAAAATACAGCCCGTAAAACAAAGTTTTTTACTATATCCATCTAGTATCCTATAATGCGTCTTATGAAGCAGTTACCTCTACAAATATATAGTCCGCGTTCATTTTACAACATAGCGTCCGTTTAATGATGCACCGCGCCCGTTTCTGTTGCGGCCAATGGCAACGCTGGCCAATCACAACGCTCCGTATCGGAAAAGGGGATTCCCCGTTTCGAAAAGTTTAGTCCCCGATTCTATAAGCTAGCCTTTTTTGGGGGAGGTGAAATTTTGATAGAATGAAGTGTGTGCGAGGGCGAGTCTATATGCCAAGTTTCACGACGATTGAATGATTGTAAGTGATCGAACTAGTCGTCGCAAGATTTGACTATTTAGCCTGTGGCTCAATCAATCAAGATTCCCGCAAGTTAAACTAGATGGATAATAAAATAATAAAATACAGCCCGTAAAAACAAAGTTTTTTACTATATCCATCTAGTATCCTATAATGCGTCTTACGAAGCAGTTACCTCTACAAATATATAGTCCGCGTACATTTTACAACATAGCGTCCGTTTAATGATGCACCGCGCCCGTTTCTGTTGCGGCCAATCACAACGCTGGCCAATCACAACGCTGCGTTTCGGAAAAGGGGATTCCCCGATTCGAAAAGTTGAGTCCCCGATTCTATAAGCTAGCCTTTTTGGGGGAGCTGAAATTTTGATAGAATGAAGTGTGTGCGAGGGCGAGTCTATCTGCCAAGTTTCACGACGATTGAATGATTGTAAGTGATCGAACTAGTCGTCGCAAGATTTGACTTTTTAGCCTGTGGCTCAATCAATCAAGCAAGCAAGCAAGCAAGCAAGCAAGCAAGCAAGATTCTCGCAAGTTAAACTAGATGGATATAAAAAAGAACCAATAGTAAAAACAAAGTTTTTTACTATATCCATCTAGTATCCTATAATCCGTCATATTAAGCAGTTACCTCTACAAATATATAGTCCGCGTTCATTTTACAACATAGCGTCCGTTTAATCAAGCACCGCACCCGTTTCTGTTGCAGCCAATGGCAACGCTGGCCAATCACAACGCTGCGTGTCGGAAAAGGGGATTCCCCGATTCGAAAAGTTGAGTCCCCGATTCTATAAGCTAGCCTCTTTTGGGGGAGCTGAAATTTTGATAGAATGAAGTGTGTGCGAGGGCGAGTCTGTCTGCCAAGTTTCACGACGATTGAATGATTGTAAGTGATCGAACTAGTCGTCGCAAGATTTGACTTTTTAGCCTGTGGCTCAAGCAAGCAATCAAGCAAGATTGCAAGATTGCAAGCAAGCAAGATTCCCGCAAGTTAAACTAGATGGATAAAAAAAGAACCAATAGTAAAAACAAAGTTTTTTACTATATCCATCTAGTATCCTATAATCCGTCATATTAAGCAGTTACCTCTACAAATATATAGTCCGCGTTCATTTTACAACATAGCGTCCGTTTAATCAAGCACCGCACCCGTTTCTGTTGCAGCCAATGGCAACGCTGGCCAATCACAACGCTGCGTGTGGGAAAAGGGGATTCCCCGATTCGAAAAGTTGAGTCCCCGATTCTATAAGCTAGCCTTTTTGGGGGAGCTGAAATTTTGATAGAATGAAGTGTGTGCGAGGGCGAGTCTGTCTGCCAAGTTTCACGACGATTGAATGATTGTAAGTGATCGAACTAGTCGTCGCAAGATTTGACTTTTTAGCTGTGGCTCAATCAAGCAAACATTCAAGCAAGCAAACATTCAAGCAAGATTGCAAGATTCCCGCAAGTTAAACTAGATGGATAAAAAAGAGATTTAACTAAAAACGAACCGCGTCCTGAATTTCCACGTTCTTCTCCTGTAAGCCTTCAGAACTCGACTATAACAATTCTAGCAACACAACATCTGTTGCCAAGAATATCGCGGCTGCAGTCTTATCGGGCACTGTATATTGTAGCCTAATTGTAATTGTAATCGAACATTTATAGGCTATAGCGCAGCTCAAAAATCAGCAGCGCTCTCGACCTGCGTCAGTGCATGCATCAGGGCACAAGAAAGTGTGTGCGTATACTTCGCATCATCGGCTACCAATGAACTTGCCTTTCATCCAACGGTTTATCAGCTTGAAGCGAGCGTCAGAAGCCCTCATAGTTGCTGCTTTACTGGCCCAGTAACAGTCACATTTTATATCAACTGTTTATTTATAAATGTGAGCCTTTGACTTGCATTATTAAACGGCTACTTACGTAATTACTCAATAATTAATTAGATTCCAACAGCTTACGGCTTACAGCTTGACTATCATCTTATGCCAAATTGTGGCATCTAAGCATGATCACTTCGATAGGAAAATTACATCGAGAGAACAACGTGACACGGAATTAAAAGTACTTAATTGCCAAATATTATTATAACGTTATTGGCTCGCGTTCTAGAGGTGTCTAAGGATAACGTTATCATTAGTGTTTAGAAACATCTTTCTGGCTGCTGTGGCCGTTCACGCCTATACCTTTCCTGGAATTTATTTGCATCATATTACGTTAATCAACATTCTGGATTGCTAGAGACGAGTAGATGCTATGGCAAAGGGATTTGTAGTGGTCATATTTTGAACGAACAATTGAGGTGGCTGAATGTTCGTAAAATGTAATTTAATGTAACTATAATTTTAACGCATCCTCTTTGCAAGGCGCAGAGGAACTAAGAAAGTCTAAACCAATATCGTAGCCTACTACACCTCATTGGTTTAGGCTTTGTCAACGTGACACAGCCTGAACCCACTTAGATAAGTACAGAAAGCCTTATAAACGCACGCTGATAATGCGGGGCAAGATAACTGGTTGGTTAGAGCGCTCTCTAAAACACCTTTAAAAATATTTAGCAGATGGTATATATAAACCAGACATGATAGCCGAATGGATGAAGCGCCACCTTAAACACCTTTAAAACAAACGTGTTTCACCGATGTTATAAAGATTCTCTGTCCCTGCGCTGTTCACTGCAAGTCGAGAAAAATCGGCATGATAGGTCTTTGATGCAAAAGAATGATGTTGCTAAACTTGTGATAACCAATCGTACTGTGGTGGTGTCAGTCAGTCCTGGAAGTAGGAGAACGCTTAGGGGCGATGGTGGTAGAGAGAGAGAGAGAGAGAGAGAGAGAGAGAGAGAGAGAGAGAGAGAGAGAGAGAGAGAGAGAGAGAGAGAGAGAGAGAGAGAGAGAGAGAGAGAGAGAGAGAGAGAGAGAGAGAGAGAGAGAGAGAGAGAGAGAGAGAGAGAGAGAGAGAGAGAGAGAGAGAGAGAGAGAGAGAGAGAGAGAGAGAGAGAGAGAGAGAGAGAGAGAGAGAGAGAGAGACAGACAGACAGACAGACAGACAGACAGACAGACAGACAGACAGACAGACAGACGAGTCCTACCTTCTGGCGAAAGATGAATAGAATGGCTCCTACGATCATCTCCGTCGACAGAATACAGATGACGAGAATCGTGTACTAAAAAGATCGAGTAATGCAACAAGCAATGATAGAATGAACAGCATTTTACGGAAAACTACTTTGCCACACAATGTATTTGTGTACGCATGTATATGTGCTAGTGTGTAGGCCTATGTGTGTTCACATTATACGCATGCATGTATGTGTTTATGTATGTGTGCATGTATGAGTGCATCTATGTATGTATGTATGGTTGTATATTATGTATGTATCGTATTATATTATATGTACGCATGTGTTTATGTTTGTATATTATATGTATATATATATATATATATATATATATATATATATTATATATATTGTTGGCAGACCTTGTATGTACGGATGGTTTGGTGAGTTATGTCTGCATACATGTGTAATGCATGCATGCATGTATGTATGTGTGTGTGTATGTATGTATGTGTGTATGTATGTATGTATGTATGTATGCATGTATACGTATGTACGTACATGTACATACGTACGCATGCTTGTCGGTATGTATGTAAACCTTTTATTTTTAACTTTAATCCCTCTACAATAAGTCGCCTCAAGGCCATGACCCTATACTAGAATTAATCTCCAATTTCGCCACCAAAAAGTCAATCATGGACAATAATGAAGTGTACATATATATTGCATCATAAGGAAGCGTTAAAAAGGTGTTTAGAATCAACAATTACTTTTTTATTCCGTTGTATGACACCGCCTTATATTATAGCATAAAAGGCCGTTGACGACAAATCGAAAGTATTATAGAGTAATTGTAATTGTAACTAGCAACTTCTATTGCACCGGTATCTAATGCACAAGGCATCAACCGATGGCAGGCCAAAACCAAGCCATAATCGGGTCAATATCCAAAAGATCAGTCCGTAAGAGACAGAGAGGCAGCCTAGGCTGGATAAGCAATTTGAAAGAGGTAAGTTTTCAGTTGAGAACGAAATGACACAAGCGACTGAGCACAGCGCACAGACACAGAAAGAGAGTTCCAGAAAGTAGGTCCAGAACCAAAATGCCCATTCACCAAGAACAGTTTGATTTAGGTATACGACCAGACAAAGATAATTAGATGACCTCGTTGAATTATGATAAATCTAGGAAATAACTGCTTTTAAGTATTGTGGCTCGCTACATAGAGTTCAAAGTTTATAGTTAAGTTGGCTGGGGAGTTGCAGGTAAAGGAGAAAATCTTAAAACAATGTCGACCTTAACGGGGAGGGATTTAACCCCCTCCTTCCCGACCTCTCTTGACGGTCCAGTTCACTAACCATGCGTTAGACTATCGCTCTCCCTTAAAGAGGAAAGCAATAGATCTGTTTGTGTTAAGTGGCCACATTAAGATTCTGATTGTCCACTGACCAGGCATAGGAAGCAGACACTTTCGGCGCACGTGCCATAGCAACCGAGGAAGCTGACGACGACGACGGAGAGACCGACGGCCATGAAGACAGCGGGAAGTCGTTCGAGGACGACGAGGGGACCAGCGCTAGGCAGTCGATCGATCAGGTCGACATAGATGGAAGACTCCTTGTGCAGGTACATCAGGAAACCAAGCACCACCAACACTCCGCCACAGATCTACAACGCAACAGTACAATTATACACCTAATGTAGAAGATTTCACAAAACCTTATATCTTATACACTTCATCACCGATCTACAATGCAACAGTACGCCTATTTTGTGTACAAGTTCACAATACACCTAGTGTTCAAGAGTTTACAATGCACCCTTGCTCTCCACTCGAAACTAAAGTCGCTCCTCTTCAAGAACTCCTACCCCGACTCAACTGATCATCTACTTTCCAAAACTCGACCTGAACGACGCCCACTTTTACAGCTACCCTGCCCATCTGATCCTCTGGAAACCGGACTCGGACCTGCTTCAGCCTACCCTCTCGGACAACCCTTCTGACTAGACGCAACGCTCGTGTATAAGGTGGTGCCCTGCGCTTGGCTTTCGAGTGGCGCTTTAGAAGTTTGGAGATTACGATTACGACCAAGTGTACAAGAGTTCACAACATCTGTTATATAGAATACACCCCCCCCCAATATCTACAATGCATCAGTACAATACACTTAGTGTGAATGAGTTCAGTCCGCGGCATTTCAAACCGCCGGTTCCGTAGTAATCTCCAATGTTTACCGACATCTATAGGCTGCCAGGGCAGTTGACGTCGCCCTCCTGCTTTTAACAGACTTTGGGCTGGCACTACCCGAGTGATGGAGTTCATCAATTAGATTAGTAGACAGTAGTTAATTTCCAGTGTTTTGTTAGTCAATTAATATTTAACGACGCTGTGTCATAACAAAGATGATTAGCGTCGCCCTCCTCCTTTACCCAGGCTGGGGACTGGCACTGCCAGAGTACGTACGGACAGGGACTGAGTTCTGCGCCCATTGCAGTCTCGACCCTGCTAAACGTACTGCTAAATCAGTGCAGGGACTCTGGGCCTCTATTACCAAAGAAGTCGAGTCTGATACAGACGCTGTAGTCTGATAAGTAAATGGCAGTCTCCTGCAATGCACTGAACGGCATGAAATGATTGCTTCCCCTACGCTCCACCATGGGAAGAGGAAGCCTCACTGTTCCGCCTGTGTCCTGCAAACGAAGGAGAGTTGATCGCTGGGCCTGTTATTTCCTTCTTAGCTCCCGCTACTGGCCAAACATATATATATATATATTGCAAATTGTCAGTTGGTTTGTGTAGTGGATAGCGCGCTGGACTGTCAGTCGAGAGGTCGGGGGTTCAAACCCCCGCTAGGGCAGAAAATTTGGTTCGAGATTTCTGTTCCACCAGCACCCCCTAGCCAACTCAGTTATAATGAGTACACTGACCGTACACTGTTTGTGAGAAGATGAAACAGTGAGGGAGAGGACTGGCCACCCACTCTCATATGCCGAGGCAAAGAAAATGAAGTCGCTAACACTTCATACCCATGTCTGCCTCAGGGTTAGCATAAGGGACTGCTCTTCTTCTCCTTGAAGAAAACTCTACACGTAACAAAGGTTTGCCTTCTCGCGACATCGACATTAGAATCGCCTGCTACGAGTTGAAGCATCTGCGACCGTCTTTCAAGACTCTATAACGGACGAAAGTGCTTCGGTTACTTCGCCGGGAAAAGTAAATACATGTAGCGCCGGAAAAGCCGGTCAGTTTCCGCAAATTACTTTTCATCAGGCGTGACTTAGAGCCGTATTGCGGAGATTTTCTACAAGGACAGTCGACGGTAATCAGCTGCGGGAAATAATTGACGAAGCTCTATTTTGCGTTGGGTCGTCTCTCTCTGTCTCTGTCTCTCTGTTTCTGTCTCTGTCTCTGTCTCTGTCTGTCTCTCTGTCTCTCTGATTCTCTCTGTCTGTCTCTGTCTGTCTCTGATTGTCTCTGTCTCTGTCTCTGTCTCTGTCTCTGTCTCTGTCTCTGTCTCTGTCTCTGTCTCTGGCTCTGTCTCGTCTCTCTCTCTCTCTCTCTCTCTCTCTCTCTCTCTCTCTCTCTCTCTCTCTCTCTCTCTCCCTCTCTCCCCTCTCCCTCTCTCTCTCCCTCTCTCTCTCTCTCTCTCCTCTCTCTCTCCCCGGCCGAAGAAGATGCGTTTGACCAAAGTCGTTCGTTGCAATTACGATCGTCTGTTTATGTTAGGGACGCGTGTCTCCACAAGACTTTCGCCGTAATTGAGCTACTAACTGCCCGAAAGGACCAAGAGGAAGAAGAGACCGAGGTCCTCCGTTAAGAATGCCTTCGCTCTGCAGTCGTAAGGTTGAGGAAGGACTTGGGGCGCTGAGCTCCCTCTTAATGCTGAACGACCTATTCAGACGCTTAAATCGAGACTAGATGCGTTGTTGCGATGGGCCTCATTGTGCTCTGGTTGGTCCTCAGTATCACTGCCTCATGAACTTAAAAATACTAGTTCGTCGTATGTATGTATGTATGTATGTGTGCATGATTGTATGTTTGTAACAGACATACATACATGCACATATGCAAACATACATACTAACATTTATACATACATGTATGCATCCATGCACACATACATGCCTACATCTACACACACATACATACATACATACATACATACATACATACATACATACATACATACATACATACATACATACATACATACATACATACATACATACATACATACATACATACATATATACATTATACATACATACACATGCACACGCACTACGCACATACATACAGGCATTTATGCATATTTACATACATATATATGTATACACAACATTACATATACATACATACATACATACATACACACTACATACAAGCATAGATACAGGCATTTATACGTACACTTAAATACATGCTTACATACATACATATACACACGCATTCATACAAACATACACATAGTTTTACACTTGACATACTTTGACGTATTTCGCCTTATTCTGACCAATTCAGTCGATCAGATTAAGCGTTCAACTTGGATGATCGAATCAGACTAATCTGGTCAACAATTGAGAGAATGCAGACGCCAGGCAGCAGCAGAGTACTATATGTGGTTGAACTAAACCAGATACATTTGGCAATTAACGGTCGTCGGTTCCTGTCAAGGACGATGTATGCGGAATCCAATAAAGGATGAAGTTTTAATCGTAAATTCAGAAAGTCGAAAAATTCCAACTTTAAAGCAAATCGCAGGGAGAGTCAACGCAATCGTCATGGCAATTATAAGCATAAAGTGACAACGGGAGGGCGGACAAGTGTAAGGACGGAAGATCAGAGAGTTGAGCGCTGCAGTAGTTGGAAGTCGAAAGAGTCGTCCAAAGGACAAGGTACACTGTGGAAGAAGAGGCAACGTTGTCGTGAGATGAATGTGCGTGCGCACATGCATGGATGTATGTATAATGTATGCATACATACATACATACATACATACATACATACATACATACATACATACATACATACATACATACATACATACATACATACATACATACATACATACATACATACATACATACATACATACATACATACATACATACATACATACATACATACATACATACATACATACATACATACACACATACATCCATACATAAAGCATATATGCATACATACCTACATAAGTACGTACATACATGCATACATTCAAACTTTTAGCTCTCTGCAATACTAATTCTTCTAAATAAACGTGTTCCCAAAGTTAAGCCCATAAATCATTTCCTTTCGCGCTGTTCTGCCTTCGCCATTAGATGGAGATCATTCCGCAGTTATACGGCCATAATGTGCGGATTCTTTTGTAGTAATGCGGACCTCGTAACTCTCCCTGAATGCGCTTAAACTTTTTACTGCCCAACGCAGAGTTGCTGATAAATCTCCTTTGTACCGAGCCGCCATACAATCTCCCAGTCTCTAAAAGCCTCTTTGCAATTAACTACACCACCTCGATGACTACATAGTTTATGTGAAACGTGCCCCATTATAAAATGCCACCCTTCCTCAACACGAGTACCCACTCTCCTATATACACCCACCCCCAAGAAGATAGCGCCCCTGATTGGTGCAGCACTGTGAGTGGCGCTATATAAATTTACAGATAGAATACAATATAGCAGATCGACTTATTCAAACAGATGTGAAGAGCGTCGGGGTCCACCAATGCTTAATACAATTCCTAACTAATGGAGAAAAGAAAGCTTTCATAGTTATAGCCCCAGGCAACAGAAGCATGCATATATAATTATACGGCGCGTCTTATAAACCGACATATATTATATATACGATATATATATATACATTTGTAATTATATATACATAATATATATATATTATACATGCATTCGTATATATATATATATATACATAATCTAGTGTATATATATATATATTTATATATGTATATATATATATCAGTGGTTCTCGAATGTTCTAAGATAGGCTAGATGGTCGCGTCCGAGAAGATAGCATAATCCCGGTGCGCGGCGGTTGGTGGCAGCGTCGGCCGCCGCGTGCCGTCCATCAAGGCAGCGGGAAGCTTGACCAGGCGGCGCAGTTCCGGGGATCAATGGAATTGGCCGGGCCCGGCGGGGCGGTCACTCTTCGGCCGGACGTTAATTAGGTCATTAAAGTCCGCATCGATCGCCTTCTAACAAGGGAGGGTAGGCCGCCCTCCCCTCACCCCCTCCCCCACCGCTGGTGGACCACACACGACGACCACCCGTAATTAAAGGCAAATGCCGACCGACCGTTAGAATCGCTGTTTACAGGTGTAAAGTGAATAGGAATGCATTCCCTCAGCTGATCCGTCCATCTCTCCCTTCTCCCTCCCTCCGTCAGCGGCGGCGGCTCTTCCTTCTTGCGGTGGCGTTCGCCGACTTCCGGTCTGTTTGCCATTGTCGTTCGTCGACTAATGTCAACTGCAATCATCATATTTCAGAGTAACGAGAGTTTGGTTGGCTATCGGAGTTGAATCGCTGATGTACTTAATCACTCTCTCTATGTTCGTCTGGCCGTCTGTGTCTGGCTGTGTGTACGTCTGTGTCTCTCTGTCTGTCCGTCTGTGTCTGTCTGTCTGTCCGTCTGTGTCTGTCTGTGTGTACGTCTGTGTCTGTCTGTCTGTCCGTCTGTCTGTCTGTCCGTCTGTGTCTGTCTGTCTGTCCGTCTGTGTCTGTCTGTGTGTACGTCTGTGTCTGTCTGTCTGTCCGTCTGTCTGTCTGTCCGTCTGTGTCTGTCTGTCTGTCCGTCTGTGTCTGTCTGTGTGTACGTCTGTGTCTGTCTGTCTGTCCGTCTGTCTGTCTGTCCGTCTGTGTCTGTCTGTGTGTACGTCTGCTTCTTCTGCTCTTTGACTCTGCTTTCATCATTCATTTGCGTTTTATGGTTATTTTGTTTGACTATGTCTTCTGCTTAACAGTTGTTTATGTGTATATGGACTATATATCTGACTGACTCTTCGTGTGAGCGTGCATCTATCTATATATGTCTAAGTCACTGTCTTTCATTGTCTATTAGAAGCGGAGAGAATGCCGCAGACTGAGACAGTGGCTAAGTCTGTCTCACTCCATCCATCTCTTTCTGCTTCTATCTCAATCTCGTGTCACTCTATCGCTCAGTCTTTCCCTAACTCTTACTCTCACTCTCTTCAACTCTCTTACTCGCTCTCTTAACTGTCTTTTTCTCACTCTCTCATGTGCACTCTACATCTCACTCTCTTTCTCTCACTCTTTTTCCCACTCCCTCCTCTCGCTCTGATTCTCTTTGTTTCTGAAACTGTCTGATTCTTATTTTCTCTCTGTCAATAACTCTGTCTATAAGCTCCTTGCAGACGTTTATCTGTCTCAGGATCTTGTTTGGTCTCTTTCTTTGTATCTCTCTGTCTCCGTTTCCACGTCTTTCTCTGTCTCTGTCTTTGCACCACCTCATATACAGTATATCACCCCACACAACACCACGCCACACCTCACCCCTTACACCAAACAACACCACACTACACTCCATCAAACTTTATCACACAGCACCATAAGACACCATGTTACATCACACAGAACCACACCAAATAGCACCACAGTATACACACCCCACAGTACACTTCACCACAGGGTACAAATAACAAAAAATACGTTAACCACGTCACACTTTACACTAAATCACGTACCACGACTACACTATGTTTATCACCACATCACACTTCACCACACCAAACTGTACACCACACCATTTTAACTATTACCAGGGTACATCACACTACTATACACTATAGTACTATACCACGCCACGACACACTTTTCACCACATCACACTTCACCACACCGGACTACACCACACCAAACTTTTACCACATCACACTACTCTACAGCATACTTCATATCAGACAAAACTATACCACACCACACCACACTGCACTAAATTGTAACACACTAAGCCTCGCCATGCTACACCGCGCTGCACCGCATTACACCAGATCTCGTTACGGCACATCACCTCTCAGCCATAAACACCAATTTATTGCGCCTGACTGTACAAGATAATTACACCTATCTCCGCACAATGGACGACACACATTCGGATTCATTAAAACATCGGGAAACCTTCCAAGTTTTAATTGAAAAACCGACGGGAAAAGACATGATTGCAGATAAATCAGAAGAAAAGCAGCCGCCAGTATCGAGCGGTTCAGAATAGGAGTAGGAAAAGTGGAGGTAAAAAAGATGGAAGTGCCTCAGAAGGGACGTCGCCAGTGTGACCACTCTCCATTTCGTTAAATCACAAGATCTTGCCAGAAAAATCCAAAGGTTAGCCAAAAGTGTACTGAAAAATCCCAAGTTGCTGAAAAGGAAAAAGTTGTGATGAAATATGAAATGCCTTTTAACACTCACAATTATTCAAAAAGCCAAGCTAAGAACTGGCAAAGAAAAAACGGGAACATAACATTGAATTAACAATTACAATAGTAACAAACAAATATAATAAACGTCTTTCAGACCCAATGAGCGACTTTTCCCAATCTGATTCGCTGCCACTGTTGTAAAGTATGTTAAAAAATATTCTGTAGACCTTATAAAAAAAATCCCAAGATTCCAATGCAAATCCTCAGATCCCAAGTCGACCCCAAAATCCCAAGATCTTTGGAAAAATCCCAAGGAGTGATCACACTGGACATCGCGCTCGGAGACCCTATCAGTCGTCCGTTCAAATCAGATCCTGCATGCTGCCTCCGTCCAATTTTCCGGAGACTTGTCCGAATAAACAGCTGGATTAACGAACATGTCCGAATAGATGCTTTTGTCTCTGGTTTCGCGCGGATGTATTATCATGGGTTAGAAACGTTGTTTATTGTCGGTTGAGGATTTGAGCGAAGGGCGGACCCAGTTTCGTGATGGCTCCGTGGTGACGCGTAAAATTAAACACCAAGGCGTCATCGGATAGATTGAGTCTTCGATTGGGAGAGTCTGTGTCGTGAGATTTTGGCGAAAAATCTCCGAGAAAACTGGTCAGTTGTGACGGAAACAAACTGATAAATGGGAGGAAGTTATGACATCGGTTCGAAGTCTTTCAAGAAGACTCTTGGCAAGAGCGCTCACCTTGTAACGCGGAGTGTAGGGGTTCGATCCTCCTTATCCCCTGCATGAGACGGTTACTGTGTAGTGACCTTGAGCAAATCCTTCACACACAATTGGTCAGCACCATCGACTGATGCTTTGTCATTATATAGCGACGCTTTATAGATGTGCAGTGTAAAAAACAAGGATAACAAAGAAAAAGTGTTTGGCGTTTAATGCATGAACAGTATTGTAAGTTTATAATTATTTTAATTGAAGATGGTGTGTAACGTGAATGCTGCTGTTCCAAGTGCCCAATGTTGTTTACTGTACACTTGTCGTTTAAGTGATGTTGTATAATGCACATTATGTTGGTTAATGTAACTATGTTGTTTAACACATATACGCTGCTATTCCAAGGTCCATAATGTTGTTCAAAGTGATGTTATTTATTGCACAGTATTGTTTAATGTACATATAATGTTGCTAAACGTGTATGCCACTGTTCCTAATGCACGATGTTGTTCAATATAGTACAGGATGTTGTTTAAGGTGATGTCATTTAATGCCCATGTCTTGTTTCCAGGTCCCTGGTTAAATGCTGGGCAATCACACTCTTCCCGTTCTTCGGCCTTTTATCTAGCAATGCATTATCAGATCATTGCATTGACTATCATTAAGTCATGAAAAATGGCCACCAAGCATTCTGACTATCACCATATCATGAATAACGATCACTCGATCATTACACTGACTAGCATTGTATCATGAATAAAATTGTCAATATAGACCACTGCACTGCCAATAGCTATCGCAGGGTCTTGAAAAATGGCCACGAAGCAACCCGACAATGGCAGAGTCAATTAATACTGAATAAAACCTAAACAATCAAAGGAAGGATTATTACTTCCCTGTCTGCAACACTTTGGCCTAATTTTGTTATTTTTCTCAGTTCTACAGCAACTGATTGTGATTCAAACATGTTGACACTCAAAGTTTTCCCTCTGGCGGTATTTTCCTCGTACTAAACTGGAGACACGGCAAATTGCTTACAGTTCCATGCATTTCTTCCGCAAGATTGTTGTTTTGCTCGAGTCTTGATTTTGCTCATTCGCTAATGGCGTTTTATGTAGTTTTCATGTCTGGCCTTTAACATTAGCCAGAGGCAACTCAGTCCACACGTTGTCAAACGCCTTCTCGGAGTCCTTCATTAAACGCACGAGACTATTCAGTAGACCGGCGCTTGGGTACAAAGACTCTTTAGAACTTCCGTGTTCCTGTCAATGAATGAGCCAAGCATCGATCCAAAGTATGGTCCCTGCAGCAGGTCTCGGACTATTTTAATGGGGCATTCATTCATTGCCAGTCGAGTTAATTTAAATTTTATCACACGAGAGATTGAAGCACGAAAGAACATGACAATATAGACACACCCAGAATGTCATTTATGCGGCTATCTGTAAGAGATGTCATAAATATATCATGTCGTAACGTTAGACTCTGTATGTATAAGATTATAAACCGTAATCCTAAATACAATTATATAATATTTATATCACACACATGTAATATTGGATATAAGATTATAAACCGTAATTGTCTAAATACAATTATATAATTGAATAAAATAAGAAAGTCCTCAATCATAACTGATTCAAGTGGTGATAAATATTTCCAAATTTAGACGATAAAGTGTATAGATCTTGATTTACAGTTCTGTAGTCTGTTAGCTAATTAGTTGTTTTCTTTGTTCTTTCATTCATTACTTCTTTCATTCAACCTTTTGATTCATTTATTTAATCAATACCTCATTCAATTATTCATTCTTTTGATCTATTCAAACCTCCATTCAGAGCATTTATATAGCTTCCCTTGCATATATCTATCCCTAGGCGCTATTAGTACCTTGACTAGCCTACATCTGAAGACGTTCCCCAGTCACGGAAGTTCTGCGAATCATATGCTTCCCAGAAATTGTCTGTTCCATGAAATTAACTTAAAGACAGGCCGTCGATGCAAATTCGCTTACCCTCCCTTAGTCTCTATCAACTCATTAATTTTCACATCGAAACGCTTGACTCCTCCACGCAGACCCCTCCAGACCGCTTCTCGGTCTTCCGTACAGTGCCATTATATTTCAATCAACACAGTGGCGTAACTAGGGGGTCCGGCGCCCGGGGGCAAGAATTTTCGGGACAAAAATTTTTCTTATCCGCCAAAATCTCTGATGACTTTTTTTCTTTTTCTCTTTTTCTCCTCCAGAGAAAATTGCTAAAATCGTCAGAAGCGCCCCTCGTTTTGTCAATTTTGCGCCCCCTTATACAAGAATCATGTATAATCATGGTGTATTTTTTCTATTCATGGGCCGATTTCTTTCACAAACCATTGTCAAAAGCCTAATTTTGCGCCCCCCCGTTCGCCCGGGGGCGGCCGCCCCCCTGCCCCCTCGTTAATCAACATCAAACGCGACTGCAGTCTAAGACTTTTATTCGACTATACGTGGAAGAAACCGCGCCGTCTCGACGGGAAGATTTCAGAGATCGGAAGCAACTAAATTGCACGAATCTCTGTCAATCGATATAATCGAGAGACCGATAGCCACCACCGAACACTGCAGCAGCGCTGTATCAATTCCGTGGTAAATAGTCTTAGCGATAAGTAGTCTTTGGAAAATGGCCGCCGGGAACGACAAGCCGCCGCAGATCTTTCGGCGTCACATTAAACGTTCTTGCCTGTGGAACTATTGCAGTGTTCTCCAGTTGGAACCGGGAACATTTCCCGGTGCTTTCTTGGACCCTCGGGCAGTGAACGTCATAAACAGAAAAACATGTCCAGCGATCAAACGTCGAATGTCCGCCATATTAAAGATGGCGTCGTGCGTCAGAGTTCACTGGTCGCGAATTTCACCAATTAAAGTGGATTGAGCTTGGACAAAGAACACTATACTGTCGCTCAAATAAATGGAATACGTGCATGTGATATGGTTTAATGTGATATGATATGACATGTGAAGCAGTGTGATATTTTATGTGATGTGTGGTATGATATGTGGGATGGTATGATGTATGTGATACGATATACCATAAATTATGGTTTGATGGCATGTAATATGATCATATGTGCCATGGTATGGTCTATGTGATACAATATGCAATGGTTTGATGTCATATGTGATATTGTTTGATGTAATGCGCACCAAAACCAAACCATAATCAGGTCAATATCCAAAAGATACTGACCTTGATTTTTTATAATAATTTATCACAGAAGGTCTTATCGTTTTCAGATAGGCTATCATATAATTGTTTACAATCACTGAAGGTCTTGATATATTTATATCAAAATTATCTCATATCTCAGGATATATAAGAGATACATTCCACTGGCTTCCATTCAAAGACAGAATCATATTTCAGATCCTCCTCCTCCTTGGCTGGGCTTCATCGGTTGACTCGGCACAATTATGCATTCGAGAACTGCTTTCCTTGTGCCGATTTCAGCTCAGTCACGTTGCCGGTCTCTTCGTTCAACCGCCTGTGGAGATCCTGTGTTCCCTCGCTGCCGTACGTCAACACGAATGCACCGTGCAATCTCGTGCGTTGGTACATCCCTTTGGAGCAATCTTCTCGTTGACATTGGAGCTGTCCCTTTAAACTCTTTAGCTATGTTAAGACCACCTGTTCAAGTCCCTTAGACATCCATCATCCATGTTCAAAGCGCTCTTGAGGAACTCACAAAATACGCTTTATAAAAGTCCAGATATATATGATACATACACACATATAATATTGAAGGTCTTATCGTTGTGAGGCATCAAATCATTTCCTATACGATCACTGAACGACTTGATATTTATTTTACAGTTTCACAGAAGGTCTTATCGTTGTAAGATATCTTTTCTTAATCAATCACAAAACGTTTTATTTTACAACAAAAACACCATTCTACTGTCTGACTTAGAAGCATTAAATCAACGCTTTTATGAGACACTTAAAATAGATTACAGTGTCTAAATTACCCACAGACAACGAAGAGGAGGGTCATGAGAGACGGACAGACAAACAGAGAGAAATTCAGACAGACAGACAGATAGGTAGACAGACAGTCACTAGGAAAGACAAACAGACAGTCAGGCATGCAGTCACTGAGACAGTCAGACAGTCGTTAAGTGATGCATAGACTACAGATAGACAGATAGAGACACAGTCATTCAACTAGACAAACTGACCGACAAACATGTATAAATCACTCATTAAGACAGAGAGAGAGACAGATTGAAAATTCACTCAGATAAGCAGAAAGACAGACGGAGAGACATACATAAATCATTCCTAAAGACCGACAGGTTGGAAATTCATAAAGATAGAGAGACAAGCAGACAGACAAACATGGACATTCACACAGACAGACAGACAGACAGATAGACAGACAGACAGACACAAACGCACAGAAATCCAGATCTGGAAGAAGGGCGACAATTTGCAACCGGTTGTTTAAAGCGTAAAACGTCGTCTCACGGAAAGAATCTCGATAGCTCAATCACACTCATTTAGCGCTATTCTAGTTTTATTGCGCTGGTTAAATTGATCGATGGGACAGCGAAAGCGAGTGAAGGAAACGACCCATGCGTATCCCCGCATCACTGCCCCTTAAACTGACCTGTTTAATGGACCATGACATCACCCTACAGTGCAAAGCACTCCGATTGTGGGTGGCACGGTCTAGAGCGAGCATTGACCTGACCCAATATCTATGGGTGGCATTCGGAATACCAGCTTTACGAGGAGGCACCGGTGTCACGATACAAAGTCTCCCCAAAAACAGAGTCTCCTCCGGGATGAGGTATTGTCTCCCCCCGTTTCTTTTCAGTTCCACCCACAAATTTCATGTCATTATTGTAACAATTGATTTAAAATAATAAATAATTTTACAATTGTTTTTCATTTCACGTGTCCTATATAGAAATTCATCTTTAACGCAATCTAAGTTACTGTCTAACTAAAAACAGTTATTTGTCAGAATTCATACATTTTGGATGCGGTAAACCTCTCGTTGCCCTGTGTCGCACCATTTTGTTTCTGATGCCCTATACAACGACATTGCCTGGACTGGTTAGGCGATAGCTCTCAGACTCTAGAGTCTAGATAATATGCAATGTAACTAATAGCGGTGTGTCTATCTGATTTCGGACCAATAAACGAGTATAATAACAATGAAGTTAGAAACTCCACTTGTATAAATTATCATTCACTTCAAAAGAAACTTGACCGTATCTCTCAAAGAATAAAATTTCCCCGGGGAAAGATTATTTCAACGGAGTATGAAATATTTTCTCCCCTCTCCGGAGACTTTGCTCCAGAATATAATCTCCGGGGTGGTAGTGGTTGAATTTATTCTAAATCAGATCGACCGGGGGGATCCGTTTCGAAATGGAATCTCCGGAGGGAGACTTTAAACGATAGACTGTTTCGGGGATAGCGGGTCTGCTAGATACTGCTGCTGGTGCAATGGCTAGTGATGCTGCATTGGTGCCACTGCATGCTCTTTCCTCTGCCATTATGGCCTCGCTTTAATTGACGATAAAACCTGCAAAGCGGTGGTTCGGAGACGGTTGCTATGGCAACGAACGTTCTAAGATTGTAGAATTTCATATATAGATCTATGGAGAGTTGCCTTTCTCAGACGTACGCACACATGCACGCACACACGCACGCACTCGCTGTTGGTCTATGTTGTATATCGTCTCTGTCTCTCTGCCTCTTTGTCTGTGTGGCTGTCTGTGTGTCTGTCATCGCCCTGCTGTTCGTTGTATGCGTGTATCCCCTATGCAGTATAAACCCAGTTTTAACGCGCGAGTGGATGCTGGCGTATCTCCATGCAAATGTTTCCCCGTGACACCAGATTTCAAGATTTCAGGCTTATTTGGGAATTGCCCAGACCTCCATTCATGCCCCACGACCATCTTTACCCATTCGATGGGTGCACTATATATAATGTAATTGTAATTAGCAACTTCTATTGCGCCGGTGTCTAATGCACAAGGCATCAACCGATATATGCCCTGCCCTCGTCATGCCCAACTGCGTTCACGCCTATGCGGCTATGCCTTTATAGTTTATACATTAGGCCTATTATAATACATGTAGGCTACGTTTGCATCTTAATCTACGCTGCACCATGCATGTCTTTGGAACCAACCCCCAAAAGACCACCTCCACTTGACTCATCCTCCTCTCTCGTCTGTCAATCTCATCTCTCCTCCGCTTGTCCTCTCTACTACAGCTTTCTACTCACGATTGAAACCCGAACCCTTCAAGCTATCCTATAATTCTGATTCTACTACTGCCATCTTCAAAGATTTCCACAGTAACACCATTATGTCTTCAGCGCTTTTCGCCCTCACCGATCGTCTCGGTATCACCTTCCCCGGATTCTGACCTGGCACCGGAACGGAACAAACAACCATAGCGGACCTGACTTGATAATATCCGGTGAAAAAACCTTGTCTCTCCCTTCTGCGTATAGCCCTAAGAAATCTCGGAGATTTACATCACAGTTTGCCAGAACAAGCCACCCTTCACCGATTCCTAGCGAATTGCAAACTACATGCGCACATCCATCCACGAGTCGACTTGAATGCACTAAGAATATCGACGACTGCAGTGTAAAGGACTGAACAGCTATTTATCGAAGCCGCCGACCAGACTGAAGATTCCCATGGATTATCCTGTTTCCGGTTGCTCTATCAATATTATTCTAATTCAATTCTTCATCAAAATAGGGCCTACGAGAATTCCTATGATATAATCTACATTCTGAGTCGTAGCTCTGCTGTGCTTCAGAATAACTTAGGTGCTTAGGCAAAAATCTGCAGCATTCCAAAACTATAGAATAAAAAGGATACCTATAGACAATAAACCAGACAATAAACCATGACTGAAATGTCGTGCTCTGTATTCTTGTCTCATATCAAGGGTTTCTAGAAAATAGTCTCGATTAATATAATTATCATAATCAGAATTTTCTGTCTGTACAGATGCAAGTGTTTATGGCTATTAGGCGAATTTCTACACTCTAATCTTGATTCCTCTATTATGAAACGGATTCCTACACCATGCATAATCTACATTTCTATAGCATAAATAAGACGGCTTTCTACATCATGATTTAGATTCCTCTGTCAATGGCTAATGTCCTTACTATGATGTGAATTCCTTTATCATAAGACGGATTATTACATCATAATCTAGATTCCCTATATCAAAAGGTATACATTACAATCTGGCTTCCTCTGTCATAAGTCGAATTGCTAATCAATTATCTGAATTCCTCTATCATTATAAGACGGATTCTTATCACCATAATCTATATTCCTTTATCAAAAGTCTGATTCCTACACTTTAATATGGATTCCTTTATGATAAGACTAACTCCTACACCACTACCCGATTCCCTATATCACAATCTATATTCCAGACCCATAACTTGGATTCACGGGCATGCAATAACCCTGCAGGCAATAAGACAATGCTGAGTCCCTAGTGGCGAGCAATAAGCCATATAGCTTACAGCGACCTTAAGCATGAACCGAATGGCCGCGGGAGGCGCCACTATGCGCTCCTCCTTGGCTACTTTATTCCTTCAATCACATATTCCTACATCCACTGGCAATCATCGTAACATCTTCGACGACTCGCGTCAACAAACCCGGTTTATATAATGCATATCGCAATATATATATATATATATATATATATATATATATATATATATATACAATAGTATACATATACGTAGGTATATATATAGGTATATATGTGTGTATATATAATTATAAATGGAACGTTTGTGTGAGCTGGCATGAAATTGTGGTTCGTCGCTTATAATGGCCATTTATCTCCGGAGTGGACGGGTTGATGCTGCTGCTGTTGGTGATGATGGTGATGGTGAACATTGCTGATGCTATAGTGCAAGTCCATGGAATCAAAACGCTTATCCCATCAGCCGAAAAAGCCTCTAACGCTCACAGTCACGCCGACTCCATATATACTTAGATCCACATGTATATAGTTCTGTGTGCATGTATGCAAACAATGCATTAATATAGGTGTACTATGCATATTAATTATGTAGGCTACATACATATTAATATGTGCATCATACACACATGTAGGCTATCTCATACATTTTCTGGATAATGATACAAACGATGTTTGTTGTGTATGATTTTGTAACTCTGGGTACGCATTGTAGCAATCTCTCAGCATGGATAAATATACCGAGAATATAAACCATGTGTATCTATATATAGACATGTACATATATTTGGATACATGACATTGTGTCCAATAAATATATTACAATAGTACAATAATATGTATAAAATGTGCTAAGCATGGGGATACACGTAACAATATATTTATACACTATGAATATTGCGTACACACAAATATATATATGCATAAATAAATATTTTTATATATATATATATAATATATACATTTATCATATATATATATGGATATACATAGTCTTGTGGGTGGTTTTTATGTGGGTGAGTAAGAGCGGCCGATGCAGTTGGCGGAGGGTGAGGTCGTGCAGTTAAGGGAGAGAGGGAGGGTGGAGGTTGGACGGTTGGAGGCCATGGAGGGATATGGGTGGAGGGAGAGAGGGACGGACGGACGGTGGGACGGAGGGAGGGATGGAGGGAGGCTGTTCCGTTGTTGGTCGTTGCTGGAGATTTGTTGGCGACTCGGACAAATTATGGTTAATCTCTGGGTCGCCGTTTGAAGAGGATGACCACGATGATGGACAGAAGGACAGAGAGACGGACTGAGAGAGATAGGAAGGAAGACGGAGGAGGAGGAGGAGGAGGAAGAGGAGGAAGAGGAAGGATTGATGAGTGAAAGGAATAGGAGGAGGAATAGGAAAAGGAAGAAATGGAGAAAGGAAGACGATGACGGAAATGATTGCCAGGAGGAGATTGGAGGAGTTGGAGGGACTGGGAAAGATAGGAAAAGACAAAGTGGAGTAACAAGGTAAAGAGGAGGAGACACACACACATACACACACAGATAAGCAGAGAGAGAGAGAGAGAGAGAGAGAAGCAGGATGAAAAAGAATTACATGTAGAATGAACTGGGGAAAGAGAAGAGATGGAGCTATATGGTTCTTTAACCAGAAGGAAGAGGAAGGTGAAGTAAATGAGGAAGAGGATGAATAAGATGGAAGAAGGAAGAAATAGTAGAAAGAAAGAGATATAACAAAGAGAAGGAATAAACCAACAAAAGGAAAGAGGATGCACAGGAAGATAGGAAAGGAAATAGACGATTTGGAAGGTAAAGAAGACGAAAAACGAGGAGGACAAAGGAGAGTACAGAGAGAAGGACAAGACAATTTCTGTCTTCTATAGTCTTTGTCTGTCGCAGTCTGCCTGTGCTTTATGAGGTCCTTATACGGCTGTCTGCCTTTAGTTCCACAGCCTCTGTGTCAAGTGCCTGTAAATACAGCCCTCTCTCCATGGCTATAGAAACTGAACCGATTCTCATATGTGTATATGCGTATATACGTGTTCGTGTGCTTGCCTATGTGTGCGCCTGCATGTGTGGCATTTAAGTTATATAGGTTGTGTCGTCCAATCGTCGAACGTGGATCCTCAATTCGGACGAATCTCTTGTTATCCTTCATTTGTACAAGTCAAGAACTCGTGGACGTCATTACGAAATACAACTCACTCAACGTAAGCAGCTGTGACGCTGTTTCGGCAGAGTCGAGCACCGAAATAACATTTTTAATCAACGACGTACCAGGGTCTTTGGAGTGGCTTCAACCCTCACCGCAAACAGGTCTTCCACTTTCAATAAATGCCCCGAAACAGTTAAGAAGCGGACGAGATCGTAATCGCAAACTCCACATTTCTACTCGAAAGCTCAACGCAGGACACCAGCTTATTCACGAGCGCTGCGTCGCGTCAGAGGGGTTGTCCGGAGATCGATGATGATGTCTGTTGTCATGGCTTTGGCTGTGCTGTCACTAATTAAGACTTTGGAAATGATATTATAGGTGTCCCTAGTTAGCGGGATCTTGATCCCTTTTAGGACTCCTCTTGCGGCCAATCCCGTTATTACATGTTGAAATGTTCTGTGCATGATTTGATATGGCTTCAATAAACAAGTTTTGATTGATTTGATGTCTAGTGAAGTACCGAGGCCGTTTCTCGGAGAGACCAAAGAGAGAGGAGGCAGAGAGCGGCTAAAGCCGGTTTCGTTGAAGACGAGAAAGTTTTAGAGGCCGAGGATTCCATGGATTGTGGTAGGAATTCTTGAAGATGTGGAACTTTAGTTTGGAGTGGAAAGCCTGTGAGGTGATAAGCAGGGGAGCCTGAGGCAGAGAATCGTGGTTAATTGGTGGTTAAGACCCTGTTAGCGAAACCGATGTTCCTTTCGGTTAACCCATTGTTACAGGATTTATATGCATTGCTGTGTAATTGATCTACTGCGGTGAACACGAAGTTAATTGATTGATTGATTGATTGACTGACTGACTGATTGATTGATTGATTGACTGACTGATTGATTGATTTAATGCGGAACAATGTGCCATCAATAAAAGTAGTTCCAATCGGTGAGGACGATTCAGTTGGCTGTCATCATTCTCTGTCATCAAAAGGGTTATGAACAAGTATGCACATGAACGTATGCATGCACATAAACATTTATGCATGCATGTATGCATGTATACATATGTGTATTGGTATATTCATGCGTTCATATACATATACATAGGTACGTATGTTCTTACACATACTTACATAAATGCATAAGCTTACATACATACTTACGTATAAACATAAGTACACACATATACACATGGGCGTAGCCATGAAAAAATTTCGGGGGTTTAAGATTTCGGGGGTTTTCCATTGAAGATTTTCGCAAAAGTTAAGGATTTTTTGTATTTCGCATGAATAAAAAATTTCCGGAAACTTGTTTCGAGGGAGGGTTGAACCCCGAAACACCCCCCTAAATACGCCAATGCATATAGCCTACATATATAAGTTCATGCATACATACAAACATATCTACATGCATACAAACATACATACTTTCATACAAACATGTAGACATACATATATAAATACAACTATATTTGCATGCGTACATATATGGGTATATATACATACGTACATGTATATATGCAATCAAAACATGCATGCATACATACATACATCACACTCAGTATGTTTTCCCATGCTACTCAACAACCGGAGAACCTTCCACAAACATGTTGACGAAACTGGAGAGTATAATACGGCGGCGTTGAAGGCTATCTCCTTATTAACTGGAAACCCTGGACATTATTTGCCACACATACTTGACTACCTAAAAATTTACAGCTTCCTCCTTCGAGCAGGAAGACCTGCTCCATCGAAAGCAGACCGCAGTCTAGCCAAAGACTCATCGGTTGATTAGATCCTGAGCCGCCGCACCGTCCAACGCCTTCATGTCCCGGATAAACATCTAAGATGGCCGCCGCAGCGAAGACAAACGAAGCCCCGGCGAAAACTGTTCCAAAAATCATCTGATTGGCTCACGTATCCGGCGTGAATACAAATCAGGACCGTGCGAAAACAGTTCCTGAAAAATGGCGCGATCGGTTCAAGTACCTATGGTGTAAATCCAAATCAGGTCCGTGCGAGAACAGTTCTCGAAAATCCTGTGATTGGTTCGCCCATCTGGTGTCAAGCCAAATATGTCCCGGGAGTAAAGAGTTCCGAAAATTCGACAACCTCTTCACGACCGAGGTACACAGTCTGCTTGAGCCTCAATTTTTTACTAACTGGAAAGATTGTTTCCAATCCAATTTTTCACTAACTGGAAAGATTGTTTCCAATCATCATCATCATCATCATCATCATCATCATCATCATCATCATCATCATCATCATCATCATCATCATCATCATCATCATCATCATCATCATCATCATCATCATCATCATCATCCCCTCATTATCATCAAAGGCGTTCTCCTCTAGGCAACCATGCCGTTTCCACGACTCTTCTCCTGTTGTCTGAATCCAAAGATCGTCTCCAAGCTACGTGCCTCTTTGGGGCTGTCCTGACGGACCCGGGCCACATCCTGCACCAACTACTAAGTACAACCAAGCCTACCTACTACCGCCTCCGTCTCTGTGACCATGACCGCATAATCCCCCACACCCCCCAGCTCAGCTGACAGTCTGATTGCAAGATATTTATCGTTTGTATGTCATGTACTTTCTGTATTTATTAGATGTCTGTGCACCAAAGTGTGATAAGCAATTGTTTAATAAAGAATATACTTACTTACTTGCTAAGTCCTTGAGTATAGATAGATCTGCCCCACCGTTCAGGCAATAGGATGCTTTAAAATTCGCCTTATTGCGTCGTGCCAAAACTGGACCCAGTCGGAACCCTCTACACCCCTGAACGTATAGGGCACCACACCGACACTTGACGGGTAAACCTGCGGCAAGCACGTGACTTCGTTGTCAACAGGATTTGGGTCAGAGCAATTTGCAGGGCAAAGTTGAGCGTCAGATTAGAAGGGGATACGGGCTGCTGCGTGAGGGTGGTGGTGCCACGGATTGACGCTCTTGGACTGGAACTTAAGTGGGCTTAGGAGTGTCAGTCCCGGGAGATGGATGGCTGAACTACGCCAGACGAACATTCGTCTTGTCCGACATGACTGGAGCGATGTCCGAACCTCCTCTTTGGATAGGTCCGATTAAATCGATTGTGGTCTCATCAAAAATGCAGCAAAACGACGTTCTGTGGAGTGATTCTCAACCTTTTCCACAGCAAAGTACTCTTACTAAAAGTCATTCTGTCAACGACTCCTGGCCTCAATTTCATTTATATTTCTTCCATTTAGTCCCTAATTTAATTGACAAGCAACGTTTGTTTTATTCCACCGCATTGTTGCAACTATTTCTGTACTATTTTAAGTTTAAAAAGTCATTGGCCTATGTCATTAGTGATAATCAATAGTTTTTCAATTTTTAGACAGAGTGTGAAAAACTACTCTAAACAATGGAGATAGCATTTCTGAAATGTCTAATCAAAAATTATAATTTATGGTATTCATCGAAAAAATACTTATCAATTGTTTTCGAATGAAATGAGAAAAAGCGAAGGATCCTTCAATGCTGGAAGTAGTCCCTCAGAACTTATAATTATCTACTCTGAACGATAGATTAAACTACATTGCCTTTTTTAACTTACCACTTGCCTTCATCTTGCCTGATTGCATTACCTAATTACCATCGTTAGGATCCGGTTCTTGTTTTTGTCTCGTCGTGCGTTGCTTTATCTTACTTTTATTGCGCTGCATTGTCTTGCCTTAAGTGACCTCATCTTTCCATTGTCTTGTGAAACATTATGGTAGGCCTACTTACCCTGTACGTTTACCTCATCTTACATTTTTACCTTTGATTGTTTCTCCGGTTGCTTTATCTTGCCTACTTTTATCCTCTTCCCATGAGCGCCTCTGAATAGGAATCTGTGAGGGGCGCTATAACAAGTGTTCAAATACAATACAATACAATACAATACAATACTTTCTCTTGCTTTGCATGACCTCATATTACCTTTGCTTTGAGGTGAATTATGGCACTGTATGCCTTACCCTAAACCTGATACTTTACCTTTCCATATTCACATACCTTCCCTGACCTTACCTCAAATTATGATTCTTTCCCTCTCCCTATTCCTTTACTTTCCCTGACCTGACCTTAAATTACGATACTTTCCCTTTCCCAATTCCATTACCTTCCCTGACCCAACCGTCGTTAAGATCGTAGTTCATACCAGGAAGACGAAGTTGACGACGATGAGAGCGGCGACAGCGAATCTGTCTCTGAAGGTCGTCCAGGGAACACATTCCGGCTGACAGTGCACCTGGCACCGACATCTTCCGATGCACTCCAGGTGCTTCGTGCAGTTGAGGAGTGCCAGCTTCCGGTGGCTGCTGCCTCCTCCGCCTCCGCCTCCTCCGCAGCTGCAACCACATCCGCTTCTGACACGTGACAGGGATGCTTGCGCCGACATAGAAGCTTTTGCCACTCCTCTTCGAGTCAGATGTTCCTCTGAAATGGGTCCTCAGCTCTTCTTCATCAAGTCTTTTAACGGAATAGCTCAGCCGTTACCGTAACTCTACCCTGCTAGGATATGTTTAAGCCATTACTTAACTTTTCTTTAATGTTTCAGCCGTTATCACTCTACTTCGTAAGGTGATATTTAAGCCGAAACCGTAACTTTCTCAGTAAAGTGATATTTCAGCCGATGCCCTAGCTCTACTATGTTCAGTAATATTTCAGCTGACGCCGTAACTCGTCTGAGTAAGGTGGTATTTCAGCCGATACTGTAACTATTCGAGGTGCTGTTGAGTTGTTAACGTAACGCTATTCTGATAGGTGATATTTCAGCTGTTACCGTAACTCTACGCTACTACTTCAGCCGCTACAGTAACACTCGTGATTAGGTATTGCGAGGTAATGTTTTAACATTCCAACTCTTCATCGGGTGATGTAATATCAAATTGGTAATATACTATGACCCACAATGTGATGGAAAAGCAACCTTAGTCCAGCAGGACACTCACACAGAGATCCCTTCTGCCCACTAACCAAATCCTGTCCGGAATTAAAGTATTTTATTTCGCAAGAGTATCTTTGCACAAGAGTCCAGAGGATGTTTCCACGAAAAACGTCACTATATATCAAGTCAACTTAGAGACCGTTACAGCCACAAACAACTCCGGAAGAAGACGCCTGTTGCATATCGTATCGTTTCTTCGCTGGTGTTGTTGCTTTCTTTAGCGTTGTTGCATCTGTTGTTATAAGTATCATTGATGGTTTAGCAATTCTTGTTGCCGCTGTCGTTGTTGCTGTTGTTGTTGTCAAAAGCGATCTTTATTTAGAAACACAATCGTCTTAGTTGCTTTGAATAACTGCCATCCAACAGTTGAGTTGAAGCTCCTTGGTTTCATCTCGAACGCTGTCATAAAGAGAAACAACGAGATTCAAGTGCCAGTTCCATGCCTGGATAATGGAGGAGATCAACGTTAATCATCTTTGTTATGACACAGTGTCGTTAAACAGGAACTATAACTACCAAAATATGCTTTTCGAGTGGTGCCAGTCCAAAGACTGGCGAAAGGAGGAGGATAAGGAGGACGCTAATCAACTTTGCTATGACGCAGTGTCATCAGACAGAAAATGCTACTATAACTGCTACTACTACTACATTTAAGCGAACTACTATTAGTATTAATAATATAGTCTACTTATATGACGCCTTGGTGATTCCCTTAAATCAGCTTGATAATATGTATTTATAAATGCTTGGCACTATGCAGAAACTGTTCTTTCACGATCTGCATCACAATTGATTAATCTTAATTATAATTAAAATAACAACAAACTCTTAAGCATTTTCAACATATGAAAATGATGATACAAATCATTCATTTTATTTTAGTTTAAAAATAACAAATCTTATAAATACAGAATATGCAAAATTCGTAAATAATGTCTCAGACTATTTTCATTATCTCATATGCGCAGAATAATTAAAAAATACTGGTGCATGATTAATTAAATGCATTATTTCAACTGAATTAATTATCATGCTAATTAATTTTGACAATCCTTCAGGGTAGAAATTGAAACTAAATGGAATCAATTTCGTAAAATAATAGCAATAGCAACAACAACAACGATGATGATGATGATGATGATGATGATGACGACGACGACGACGACGACGACGATGACGATGACGATGACGATGACGTTGACGATGACGATGACGATGACGATGATGATGATCTGTTGCACTGATAAAGAGGTTTTAATGACACTTGCTCATGATAACACCAGAACTCCATTGCTACAGTTCAAAGAATTGCTATGAAGGCCGTAGCTCCTAGTACTACTATAGCATAGCACTAACTTTCCACTGATCACTTGCAACTATAGTGCTATCGAGGCTATAGCACAACCTACAATAGCCTAGCAACTTCGCTGCTACTAAACAGTTTCAATACGTAATATATAGTCACCAGAAACAACCTACAACAGTTAGCACTGGCAATTCGATGCTACTCCAGAAGCAATATTATGAATTGCTATATACGATCGACAATAGCATAGCAATCCGAATCTACTGAGCAGTTTCCATCCGATTACCCGATTCCAGGCGGAAGTGTATTTCTGGCGTGCACTGCGCATGTCCGGAAGAGATCTCGTCCTATCCCAGTGATCGTTGCAGCAGACGCCGAGACGAGCGCTCCGCCCGACAGACAGATCGGATTCAGCGACTGACGGTTGCAGAGGCTGGTGAAGATGCGGCTGGACGGACCCAGTGCCAAATGGATGGATGCGGCCAAGATGAGAAGGATGGATAAGAAGGAGGAGACACGTCATCAGTCCATCACACTCTGCCTTCCTCCCTTTATCTGTTTGCCTATGTCTCACTCCGTCTGTATATCTGCTTGCTTGCGTATGCGTCTGCGTTTCACTCCGTCTGTATGCCTGTTTGTGTATGTGTCTTTGTCTTACTCCGTGTGTATGTTTGTTTGCCTATGTGTTTTGTCTCACTGCGTGTATATCTGTTTGTTTGCCCATGTGTCTATGTCTCACTCCGTCTGTATGTCTGTTTCATTGCGTATGTGTCTGTGGCAATAGTGTGAAAATTTTAGTTTCCAAGATGGCGGCCAAGATGGCCGCCAAAACACAAAAATGGCTATATCTCAGCCCATGGGTTAGGGTTGACGGCCGTATTGGCGACTTCTTAGGAAGTAACATTCCCACACTATTGCCAGTGCGGTATTTCGATTCCTTGACCCTGAGAGTATTAAATTCGACACTTCATTTGTCATTGTAGCTAATCTCTGAGCTGAGATATACATATTTTTATGTTTTGGCGGCCATATTGGCCGCCATCTTGGATAGAACTATTCCCACACTATTGCCACTGCGGTATTTCGATTCCTTGACCCTGAAAATATTACATTCGACACTTTATTTTATATTTTAGCATAGACCAATACTCTGTGATATACATATTTTTGTGTTTTGGCGGCCATATTGGCCGTCATCTTGGAAAGTGACCTCTCCACAATTAGGCAAGTATTAAAACTCAATTCCTTGATAGAATCAACGCTTTATTTCTAATTGCAGCATAATTATGAGCTAATATCTTCTAAAATACGATAAAGTAGTGACGTCAAACACCGATGGGGTAGAAATCTACCCCACTTCGGCCTACGAAGGTCATTGTTCGTGTCTTTCAGTTGCTCTCTATGTTTCTCTCTTTGTCTCTTTCTCTGTCCGTTTGCCATCGTCTCTGTCTCTCTGCTTCCACCTGTAAATTTGTGTAATTCTGATTTCATCTTTGTCTGTTGTTTTTCTCTTTAGCTGTCTCTGTTTGTTCTCCTACGTCTCTCTCTCTCTCTCTCTGTCTCTCCGGTTATCTCTGTTCTTGTGTTCCAAATCTCTGTCAATCTTCCTCTGACTCCGTCTATACTTCTGTTAATTTCTTTCTCTTTCTGCATATGTCTGTTTCTCTGTATCTGTCTCTCTGTTCTGTCTCTTTCTTGTCTATGCAACTCTGTCTCTGTCTCTCTGTCTCTGTCTCTGTTTGTCTGTCTGTCTGTCTCTGTCTGTCTGTCTGTCTGTCTGTCTCTTTCTCTCTGTGTCTTCTGTCTCTTTGCCCCCATATCTCTTCGTCCCCCTGTCTCTTTATCTCTCTGCCTCTGTGTCCACCTGTCTCTTTGTCTCTTTATCTCTCTGCCTCTGTGTCCACCTGTCTCTTTGTCTCTTTATCTCTCTGCCTCTGTGTCCACCTGTCTCTTTGTCTCTTTATCTCTCTGCCTCTGTGTCCACCTGTCTCTTTGTCTCTTTATCTCTCTGCCTCTGTGTCCACCTGTCTCTTTGTCTCTTTATCTCTCTGCCTCTGTGTCCACCTGTCTCTTTGTCTCTTTATCTCTCTGCCTCTGTGTCCACCTGTCTCTTTGTCTCTTTATCTCTCTGCCTCTGTGTCCACCTGTCTCTTTGTCTCTTTATCTCTCTGCCTCTGTGTCCACCTGTCTCTTTGTCTCTTTATCTCTCTGCCTCTGTGTCCACCTGTCTCTTTGTCTCTTTATCTCTCTGCCTCTGTGTCCATCGGTCTCTTTGTTTCGTTGTCTCTCTGGCTCTGTGTCCACCTGTCTCTTTGTCTCTTTATCTCTCTGCCTCTGTGTCCACCTGTCTCTTTGTCTCTTTATCTCTCTGCCTCTGTGTCCACCTGTCTCTTTGTCTCTTTATCTCTCTGCCTCTGTTGTCCACCTGTCTCTTTGTCTCTTTGTCTCTCTGTCTGTGTCTCTGTCTCTTTGTTTCGTTGTCTCTCTGGCTATGTCTTTGTCCGTCTGGCAGCGAGAGCATCCCGTCAATGCTGGACAAGCGCCTAAAAGCCTCAGTTGACAGCGCTTACGTGACACAAAGGAGTAAGAGAAGGGAAAGAATGAGAAAGAGAATCAGGAGAAGGAGAAGGAGGAAGAGATGGAAGAGAAGGAGAATGGGAAGGAAAGAGGAAGTTGAGGATAAGAACGAAGGAAATTAAGAGAAGAAGGAGGATGAGGAAGAGGAGGAATAGAAGAAAGAGAATGAGGAGAAAATGAAAGAGAAGAACGTATACTAGTAAGAACAGGATAAGAAGAGAGAGAAGGAGGAAGAGAAGGCGGAAGAGGAAGAGGAAGACGAAAAGGAAATGGATGATAAGAAAGAGAAGAAAACAGAAAGAGAGAGGAAGAGGAGGATAAGAAGAAAGAAAGCGATGAAAAGGAGGAGAGAG
>JACEVL010001256.1:20000-45000 GCA_020284085.1 Aporrectodea caliginosa | reverse complement strand
CACGAATGCTACATATAGAAGTACATCTGGCGTTGTGTTCATTAACAATTACCTTCAGATTCTTCGCATAGGATGATGATCTGTTCTTCCACAAAGTGTCCGAAATATAATATTAAACATTAATTATATTCACGTCAGTTCAAATTATTGTCCAAAACCAAATATTGATATTATGCATGTCGGCATAAATTATTTATCAAAACATCTAATATTCGTACAAGTCAGACCATTGCCCAAACATTGTTATTGCACATCTAGCATGGATATCTCCAGCTATACAAACTTATAAAGAGCGTGTTTGACACAGTTTGTATAGCATCTGACATCTCGTTGTTGCCGCTATTTGAATGATCGGCCAGTAGTGCAGTAGACAATAGTTTTCTATGTGTATTGTTCTCAATACGATGCCTATTCGATGCAACAGACATTGTCTGACTCGCACACGGCACCAGCGTATTCTGCAGCCGAAAAAACCACAGTCCGAAATGCCGACGATAGGGCCTACGTGTAGGCCTACACTATGCATGTGATACGCTTGCACTAAGGTATACTACAAACAGTCCTGTTCTGCTTTGCACACAATACTACACAGTGCGAACACTCTCCATTTTCTGAAATCCCAAGCTCTTGCCAGAAAAATCCCAAGATCGGCCAAAAGTGTAGCAAAATATCCCAAGTCATTGAAAAGGAAAAAGTTGCGATGAAATATGAAATGCATTTCGCAATTATTGACAAAATGCCGAGCTAAGAACTGGCAAAGAAAAAACCGGAGCATAACATTGAATTAACAAATTTAAATGTTTACAAGTTGAAAAACTAATAGGCTAAACGGCTTTCTAAACTGAGCGAGGTTTTCTAATCTGATTCGCTGCCACTGTTGGAAAGTACGGTAAAAACAGTTACTAGTCTGTAGACGTTAGAAAAAAATCCTAAGATTTCTATGCAAAATCCCCAGATCCCAAATAGGACCCCCAAAATTCCAAGATCTTGGGAAAAGGAGTGGTCGTACTGATTGCACAAACTGCAGTTGATTTTGCACACGAGAAAATTCATTCAGTGTTGCACACGACACCAAAGTGTTTTAAACACGACGCTACGTCTCAGCTGCAGTCTATGTTGCACACGAAACTCGCGTGCTTTGCACACGGCACAGCTGCATTCTGCACACGGGGCCAGAGTCATTTGCACTCGAAACACTGCACGCTGCACACGAAACTATAGCTATGCACTAAGTGCGCCTGTGGTAATGTGTTGCACACGACCTCGTTATCCAGTGCACAGTGATGTATATTTATTATAAAAAAATCGTTCGTTAAGTTTTATGTTGTTTTAATGCAACGCATTAAGGCAACCGATGCGTCTCGCTATAGCACATGAAGCGCATAGTTATGAAAAGCTAATTCGTAATTTGCCGAGCATAGAACGTGTCACGTGCCAAGATGAACGACCTAGAAGGGTGGACCCCAATTACTGCATCGGATCCAGATTAGACCCATAGAGAAATCCTACCACGAACCGATCTCCGAGAAGATCGGGGCAGGGGGTGGGGGAGGGGATTTGGGGCGGCGGCAAGGGATGTATCCGTCTCACAATGGGGCGAGTAATGGATATGACCTTTTTATCGACCCATTCTGACCTGCACACATTACGAATCGATAACACTTGCTGGTCAGTGAACGTCCTCGACAGAAAGACAGACAGACAGACAGAAAGACAGACAGACAGACAGACAGACAGACAGACAGACAGACAGACAGACAGACAGACAGATAGATAGATAGATAGATGGACCATACACACAGACCATACACACATGTATACATACATGCATACAGGCAGACATACATACACACATACATACATATGTACATACATACAAACATACATGCATACAGATAAACATACTAGACAGACATACATCGTACATACATACATACATGCATACATATATACTTGCATAAGAACAGACAGACAGACAGACGGACAGAGACATACATATATACATACATGCATACATACATACATACATACATACATACATACATACATACATACATACATACATACATACATACATATGTACATACATACATACATACATACATACATACATACATACATACATACATACATACACATATGTACATGCATAAGAACATGCAGACAGACAGACATAGACATCCATACACACACATATACATGCGTACATACACAAACACAGACAGACATGCAGACATACAGAAGGTGTCCGACGGCATTTATGCTCAGATCGACATCCTCCTGTAAACCTGGAGCCTCATAAATCGTACTTCCGCCCGGCCGACAGTCCCACAATTCCCTGCGCCGTGATTTCGCCGCCGCCGGAAGACGCTGTGATTAGCGAGAGCGGAGTCGTACCCCGCTGCCCCCCTCTGTTCTCGCCTTTTCCTCCTAATATACTCGGCGCAGTTCCACCAGCGCGCACGCCGCCGCTCAGCGGGACTTATCTCAATAATGAAACCGAGCGACAGCAGCGCCCTCTCTCTGTCTCCCTCACGATTCACGACCTCTGGCGAACGAATAAAGACCTAGCCTAGCGACGAGTATATATATGCGGAGTCTAAGCTGGGGCGACGTCTACGTGGCGGCCGAGACCCGGCGAAGATAAATCTGGGCATTGTGAATCGGACTCAGGGCGTCAATTGGAAACGCCACTCGGAGCGAGACAATGGAGAGAAAGATGGATGAAGGATATTGTCCAGCTGGTGGGTATTGTCCATCTCCCATTGCTTGCGGTCCGTCCTCCTGGATTTAACTCTCACCTCACCTGTTGGATTCGGTATCCACGTTTTTCGTCTGTGTTTTGTTCACGAATTTTGGACATCTCTGCGCAAATCATTATCATTTTAACACATCGTTTCTTCCACGGTCCTTTTGACATATCACTTCTCCAAACATCTTCATTTTTCAACCTCTATTCTACTCTATTCGTATATTAAACATCTATTTCTCATCGTCCTAAGTGTTTCCACATCTTTATTTCAGTCTTCATCGTTAATCTCAATATCTTTACTTATATCTTAAAATTTCTCCAAGTCTTTACAAATAATAATTCTGCTAGTCTCTTCGATCTGTCGTTTTTTACGTCGGTACGGTCGCTTATTTCTTCATTTCCATAGCCTCCCTACTTTCTTCATCTTCATTTTCCCTCAAAATTTCCATCCAATCCATGCAGTCCGGGGAATCACATATCCTCATTCTCCCACCCACCCATCCCTCGCACCACCCCAGTCTTTGCAACTCTCTAATCCCACCCACAATCGACCTAAACTGAGAATTATCGCAGAGCTCTCTATTCCTACGATTCGATTAGTGCAAGCAGCATCAAATCAATCGCTCACTGCCTCCTCTTCCTTTGCTTTCTCCTCCCAAAGGAAAGCAGCACTACTCCTGCCTTTGGCTCTTTAACTCTTTCCTTTCCAAAGAATACGCAATAAAAGACTAATGCCTGATCAGGGCAGACATTTCGGCATTTAAGGAATACTTAATAAACGGTTCATGCCTGCTTAATACAGACACTTAAGCGTTTAGAACGGTCCTTGACACTTTCGTTTCAAGCCCAAGCGTAACCTGAGGGCTGTCACAGACAGTTCGATTAGTAATTTCGAGTGGCGCTATATAATATCTAATTAAACTTTCAAGTCTAGTTATCGCATCGTAACAAATCATATCTTGATTGGCCCTCTTCCTCCCCTTTCACGTCGCTTCAATTCTAAACACCATCCACCCTTATAATAGCCAACCTGAGACTATCTAACTGGCTAATCCATTGGATCTTGACCTTGGAGCCTTTGGATCTTGACCTTGGATCCCGCTGGCTGTGTTAGATGTTGAGCAGTAACTTCTATCGCGCCAGAATCAATGTACAAGGTATCAATGCGTTTTTTTCTATTATCTGAATAGGTTACGGTTTGCAATTTCACCAGCTCTGACTGAGCAATTTAACCACTGCCGCTAAACAATTTACTTTCTTCCTGTCCACATTAGCGCCGTTCCACTACCAAACATCACTCGCAAAGACGCAGTTCAGCGGAGCCTTTGCACTTAATTAAAAACACAGCGCATTAATAACAAAAGGGACCGAAAATCTCCATTGCTGCTGGTATTCTCCAACGGGAGGGGAAGGGGGAGGCTGAGCCATCGAAGCCCAGGAGGTTGACTTCGGGAATGACTACCCTACTTTGGGTTAAATAAGCCGACCATTCTGCTTCCGGAAGATAGCCGCCGTTTTCCATTTGCCGGACTACTTCTTTCAGCGCAGATGTCGCCTGAGTGAAGCGGCGCGTAGCTTTGTGCTTGACGACCTCGTAATAGGTTAGACCGGTAGAGTGACGCTTTGGGGCAGACCGTGTCATTATTATGTATTTATTAATTACTACTATACCTAATGACCAATCATCAATCGATTGAATTGTATTGTATTTGAACACTTGTTATAGCGCCCCTACCAGATTGCTCATTCAGAGGCGCTCCCGACTACTACGCGGACGCTGAATCGGAGTTTCACGCCGAAGCGCATGAGCAATTGTGAGTGAAGGACTTGCCCAGGGTCCCTACGCGGCGACTTTGAGGTGGATCCGAACCCGCAACCCTCCAGCTGCAAGGCACCGAACAGACCCCTACGCCACCGCGCCCCAGTTGTATTGTGTTGTGTTGTATTGTATTGTACTCCACGTTTATATTGCGACGGAGCCACCCGCAGTAAAGATCCGAGAAAATAATCTCTGATAAACCGACCGACCCGGAATCGAACCCGGGCCGCCGGCGCGGCGAGCGATGGTGCTGAGCTATTATGGGTGAAGAACTTTCTCAAGGTCCCTACGCTGTAACCGTCCAAGGGGAAACTCGAACCCGTACTCTGCGCGTTACAAGGCCAGCGCTCTAACCAATCGGAAACTCTGTCCCACAACCAGCTATGCAGTAACAAACAGTTTAAGGCAATCAGTGCTGTTGACGTCGGCCTTATTCCACCTTTTGACGTTTACTAAAACCGAGGTTAAATACATATAATTATATCCATGTGAAGAAAACTAGGAACTTATAGCGTCCGTAAGACAGCAATAAAAGGTGTTAAAACAGAGCCTTACAATATCAATCAATGAATCAATGAAGTAAATATTGCAACCAAAATTATATAGTACAGGGATGCCAGAGAATGTGAAGCAAAAAATACATTGGCGTCAAAGGGATGCCCAAAAGGGATGGAGATTCCGCTAAGGAGGGTCACCAATATCACAAATATTAATTGTTTAACGACATAGAGTAATACTGCCACACCAAAATGTGAATCTGAATCAGCCGCTTGGGATCGTAAATCATAATTATGTCATCATCATATATTCGTTTAATGTGTTAACAACAGACATAACGCTGTAGGTGTACATAGAAAATAAAATACATCTAGATATTACAGTATGGATTAATAATAGCTTAGTAAGAGTTCAGGAATAACATACGATATATAAAATTTCGTGAGTCCTTGTCAGGAAGGTTAAAGTTATGTGGACTGACCCTAAGAAAATAGGGCGTAAAATGTTGATTAGGAAACATGCATCTGAGTGAATGATTCTCATTTAAGAGGACGGCCTTAAAGAGTGAAGTGTCTGCGTTATTAGCAAGAACATTTGTAGAAGGGGAATCTGACTGAATAAAACCAGAGCGTTTTAATGTGAGAAATTTTAGACAGTTTGACCCTCTCCTTGTCGACAACTGTCAAACATTGAAGGACCCCTAATAAAATTATGTCACAAGTAATCCCTCCCAAACAAAAAAAATTCTATGACTCTAACTGAAATGCTAGAATAATTGTCGCAAAAATTGCATAATTAAAGGTATTATCAGGGACTAAATATTTTAAATGTCAGCTTAATATTAAAGCTAGCATTCTGTGTGGGTTGGGTGAGCGACGCAATCGGTCAATGTTTAACTAATTTTTATGAATGATGTACATTTTTTATTCATAGCAAACAAATGACATTTCATTTTCATTTCCCGCTTGTCAAGCATTGTCAAACTTTTCCAAATTTTCCCCCCAATTTGTTGATATAATTAATAGACGACTCAGAGGAAATGCAGTTAGATATTTAGGTGCTTGAAAGAAGACAAGTAGAAATACTGAGTTTTGAGCCGCAATTTGAAAAAAGGAATTAATTTGAGCTACGAAGACAGTCGATTCCATTCCTGGGGCAGAGGCATTGAATGCATTCGAACTATTCTACATCGTGGCTCAGCTAAAACACCCGTAATCTATACTTGATGATCGCAGGCAACGAGGAGGGATCAGTTACGGTTTCTCAGAAAAAATTCACCAACCTCTTATCTTCTCCGCTGCCGTATCACACTTCATAATTTTGTACTCGAGTTTCTTTGATGGACACCTCTATAATCTCTTCGATGCATCCTATTTTAAGATTTTGATCTCTGCAAAGTTAACTGGGCTTATTGCAATTTCGATGCAACTAAAGAAGAGGCAAACGCGAAGAGAGCACAAGCATAGTTTCAGTTCGGCTTCAACTAAGAGGAGGGCCGTGATAGGAAGAGCAACGTATCTCACTCGCAATCCTCATCGTCATCATCATTATCACCATAATCACCACCTTCAGCATCATCATAATCACACCACCATCATGGTGTTCTTAATTCTTAGCCTTCTAGTCAACCGCTGCACTTAATTGTTTTCCGAACATTCATTCGATCAAAAGTTCCATACGTCAGATGATTCGGTCTGTTTCGATTCCGCTGAGCAGACTCGATATAAAAAAAAAAACCTGGAGAGGTTGTTCGTATCCACGTGTCTCTCTGTCACGATACGGCACACATCTTTGGTTTCGGCGCAAGACTGATGGTAACGGTAAGGTCGTCTCTACCCAGGAAATTAGGATTCATCAACTGATGATGAATTCAACGTCCATTGTGGACGATCTTAACGAAAACCAATCCGGACTAAGATGTAGCTAAGTAGGCCTACTGTTTGCTACTACTGAAGAAGAATGCGAAGAAGATGAATGCGAAAATTTAATTCTCTGACGAATGCGAAGAAGAATGCGAAGAAGAATGCGAAAAAGAAGGAGGAGGAGGAGGAGGAGCTAAGACGACGAGGAAGAGCGAAGAGGAGGAGGAGCAGGAGGAGCAGGAGGAGGAGGACGTTGAGGAGGCTCAGGAGGGCTGGTCAGGAGGAGGAAGAAGAAGATGATGTTGATGATCAACCTTTCAGTAAAGGAAACGTTTTATAGGCTGTAATGCTTGTAATGTTTGTAATGGGTGGTATTTAATTAATTAATTCATTCATTCATTCTGAGAATGGTTTTGCTTTTGTGTAATCTTTTCGATGTTGGGCGGTAAAATGTACAAGATATAAAATGTGTTATAGGGTTTTCTTAACAGTTTGTGTATATCATGCTATAGCATTGCATGTTTTCTTCGTATATAGAGTACAGTGAAACTAAGAATATATTCTTTCTTTTCACTGTACTCTTATTATACTTTCGATTTGTCGTCAACGGCCTTTGGTGTCATATGACGACGTTAAACTTCTGAACAAAAAATCGATAATTATACAGAGCTGCATTATGCCATAATACTGAACTGCTCAAAGAAATAATTTCTATCAACATCAACGAGCTTTGATGCCATAAGACAGTGCTGTCACTGCGGCCTCAGAAAGCATGCGGCCCGCCGGCTGATTCTAAGTGGCCCGCCCGAGCTCGCTAAATAATTTCAATTTCTGTAAAAATGAAGTAAAGGACAAAGTCATTGGCCTATGTTGCATAGTTATTCGTCCGTAACTTGGCTTATCATCTGACAATGTGAACAAAAAATTCAGTTCCCACGACGCATTCATATATTAGACTCCATATATATAATTTTAATACAGCCAAAAAATTTCAATAAATTTTAGCCGTTGATTTTGTGTTTAATGGTGCGGCCCTCGGCTTCAAGAAAAACTTCTTCGGTGGCCCGCGGTCAAAAAGGTTGGACAGCACTGCCATAAGATGTCGCTAAAATCTAGATGCATCAATCCTGTCACTCAAACTCCGCCGCTGCCTGTACTTCTTGAGAGCCAGTCCCAAGCCTGGAGAAAGGAGGAGGGCGATGGTAATCATCTTTGTTAAACATCGACAAACCAGCAGTCTCTTAAGCTAATCGCGAGACGCAACGATTGGTTTCAAGCATTAGCGACTTCAATTCTTAGCCTCGGCGTACGTGGCCAGTATTCTCCCTCGCCGTCTGATCTTTCCACCGAACAGTCTGCGGTTGGTGCACTCATTATAACTCAGTTGGCTATGGAGAGCAAGTGGAGCAAAAATATCGACGCGAATTTCGAACGAACCGCTGACCTCTCAGTTGACAGTGCCCGGCGCTAACCACTAGACTGTCGCGCAACATAATATTATACCTCGCTATTAGAAGCAATCCAATCGCCAGAGACTTTTCTTTCATTCGCTTGGTGGCGCTACTGTCAATTGTTTCGGTAAGGCTTTGATTTTTCGCAGCTTGAACGGTGTAATAAACATTGTATTTAGATTGTATTGTATTGTATTGTATTGTATTTGAACAGTTATAGCGTACCAGATTGTTCAGAGGCGCTCCTGACTACTGCGCGAGCTGAATCGGAGTTTCACGCCGAAGCGCATGAGCAATTGCGAGTGAACGACTTGCCCAGAATCCCTACGCGGCGACTTCAAAATGGATTCGAACCCAACCCTCCAGCTGCAAGCACCGAACATACCCCCAAACCACCGCGCGCAGTTGTATTGTAATGTGTTGTATTGTATTGTACTCCACGTTTATATCTCGTCCACACTTAAAGATCCGAGAAATTAATCTCTGTAACACCCCGGGTATCGAAAATGACGTCACGTGGCGAGCGGGCTACCAACCCCTCGGCCACTCAGGATTCCTATTATGTTTTGTATAATGTGTCCAGTAGGCGAATGTTACTTTCGTCTGAATCTATGCTCCTGTGTCATACCAAAGAACGGTGAACATTAAAAATAGCCAACGCAAACGGCCTTCTTTTTCATGAGATATTTTAGAGAGTGACATGGGGAATTTCCCCGCGGGAAAACTAACCGCGGTGACCAAATAACAATTGAAATAATTAGACAACAATATTAATAATGGGGCCTCGGTAATACCGCGGTAATGGGGAATGAGCCGGCATGATGTTAAGAACTTGAGAACTGATAAAGATTTTCTTATCCTCAAAATTCTAGTGAAATGGTCAAGTTGGTTAATACAAACTGTCGATAAGATAATTACAGACTAATGCAGTTAAATTTAAATAGCATAGACCTAAAATATGTTATTTTTAAACTTTTAATTGGTGTACCCTTTCCGGGGAATGTGATGTCGTCCTCACAAATGAGGTGGGGATGGGGACAAACCCTCCTCTCCCCTAGGTGTGGGGATGACGTCATGCGGGGATGGGGTATGGACGTCTTACTTGTTGCGGGGCGGGGATGGGGACTTTTTTTGTCTCCCCAGTCACTGTCGTTACACTTTGGACCCATCCATCCACAGTTCATTCCACGCGTTTTCTAGGCCTATGCACGATAGCAGAAACTTTATGCAAGTTAGTGATTATGGTAAAGGAACAGTGAAACTGTTAAAAAAAGTCCACACCTTTTTAATGTGTATTATTCGCCCTATAAATAAAAGAAGATGCATGATCCTGTATTCCGACATCGGAGATAATAATTAGGCCACAGGAACAGTGAAACTGTTTAAAAATAATATTAATTTCTGTCAACGGCCTTTTTTGCCATAAGATGTCGTTAAACTGGGGATCCATCCATTTCTGAGCTCAAGCGTCATTGTTAAAATAGCATTATGCCAAATTAAATTATGGCCTTTGTTGCCATAAGTTGTTAAACCCTCGATCCGATCCAATCGTAGAATGGTCGCGTTAAATTCATCCAGCCAAGCCGTAATACAATTTCTTAAAGTAGGTGGCATTATGTTCAGAAAAGACTAGAATTATTTTAATATTTGGCATAATTCAAAGAATAGATTTCCATAATCGATTTAATAGTAATGATAATCATGATGATTCATTCATTCAATCAATCAATCATTCATTCATTCATTCATTCATTCATTCATTCATTCAATCAATCATTCATTCATTTCATTCATTCATTCATTCAATCAATCAATCATTCAATCATTCATTCATTCATTCATTCATTCATTCATTCATGGTCATTCATTCATTCCATTAATCATTCGTCATTCATTCATTCATTCATTCATTCATTCATTCATTCATTCATTCATTCATTCATTCAATCATTCATTCATTCATTCATTCATTCATTCATTCATTCAATCATCATTCATTCATTCATTCATTCATTCATTCATTCATTCATTCAATCAAATCATTCATTCTTTCATTCATTTCATTCATTCATTTCAATCAATCAATCATTCATTCATTCATTCATTCATTCATTCATTCATTCATTCATTCAATCAATCATTCAATTCAATCATTCATCATTCTCATTCATTCATTCATTCATTCATTCATTCATTCATTCATTCATTCATTCATTCATTCATTCATTCATTCATTCATTCATTCATTCTGGAGATTTATATAGAGCCCCTTCAGGAAATCTACACAGGAGCGCTCCCAGCCCAGCAAAGAAAAAAGTGAAAACTGTACTAAATAAATTCTGGCGTTGGCCTTTGTGCTATACGATGTCGTTAAACTCTAGAATCATTAAGAGAATTCAATTTGTCCTGCAGAGTGTTCATTGTATTGTATTGTATTGTATCTAAAGATTTATATAGCGCCTCTCTCCGAATAACTATTCAGAAGCGCTGTCAGCACGAAAACCCATTTGACTCATTGCATCATATGCATCGCGAGAATCATCATTTCGAGGAATTTAACTCCGGAACTACCCGTACTCTGGTAGAACCCGTCTAAAGGTGGTGAAAACAGGAGGGCGACGCAAATCATCTTTGTTTTGACGAGCGTTGTTAAACATTAACTAACCAACGAAGAAGGGCACACGCATTCAATGGAGCTAAAGTAGCATCGCTCAAATGCTTTCTCCTATAGGGCGAATACCATGCTTTATAAGAGGTGTGCAATTATTTTCAACAGTTCTCACTATGGCTAAATAGTAAACACAGAACTTTTGGACTGGTTGCACAGTTTAACGACGTCTTATGGAAGCAAAGACAGTTGACGACGACCGAAATTATTTTAAAGACTTGAGTGATTTATATAAAACCCAGTTTGATTGGTCGAAGGTAGCAAACGCAGCTCCGGTGGAATACGTCCTTCCAGATGGAGGGGCCTGCAACCAAGCAGGAACAGGCTCCGCTTCACAACTTACATCACAGAAAAGCTAAAGCTAATTATAATGCTAACAATGAGAATAAGAGAAGCAACCACAGCAACAGTAATAATAATAATAATAATAATAATAATAATAATAATAATAATAATAATAATAATAATAATAATAATAATAATAATAATAATAATAATAATAATAATAATAATAATAATAATAATAATAATAATAATAATAATAATAATAATAATAATAATAATAATAATAAGCTTAACAATTATTCTTAGGCAGTCGATTTTTCAGTGTGTGCAGTACAGGTTAACATTAGTCTGCCGCGACTCATCACAGCGTCTTCCATTCTCCCAAGGCATTAAACAGCAACAGCTCTTGACTTAAATCGTATCAAATCCTTGACAGATGTCAATAAAATGTCTCAATCCTCAAACTCCGCTCGACCAGAACCATTGACTGTTTGGCCATCTCTTAGTTATTAAACTAGACCGAGGTAAACGCTTGATTCTATCCTTAAATTTATGGACGCGTTTTATAGCGCTCCTCTTTCAACACTTTCAACGTTGATGGCTGACTTAAACTTTAGTGGTGGGCTGATATCTTAAATGGCCAACGCTGTTGATAAATAAAAAAACAGGTCTTCACAAAGGAGTTTTATTGCCGAACCGTTCATTGGAATGTTACGGTTCTTGGCGCTCTCTTTTCCATTTGACTTACTTCAGCTTAACAAAAGTGCACTCGTTAACACTCACCACATCTGTCTTCATCAATGCGATACTATAGGATTATTATTTTTATTTTTCCAAGGTATAACGTCGACTTATGACATCAAAGGCCGTTGACGCTTTGATAAACGATATAAATAAATTACGCTTTATATATTATATTTACACAGTTTAACGTCGTCTTATGACATCAAAGGCCGTTAACGACAATTATTATACAGAAAATATACAGTTCAATAAGTACAAGAACCTTAGAGCGTCCAAAATGTACACATACAACCGAAGTTGAAGCATAAGAGTCCAGTTACAACTTGTGCATCACAATAATGCATTACTTACTACAGACATATAAAATTGTATTAATAAAAAAGACTGATTAAATATTTACAGATATAACTAAGATATAAAACTATTCACAGGAACAAACTTACAATATCCAATTACAAAATTTTACCTTTATTGATTGCCTTAACTAACCTATACACTTCATTCTGAAATAAATTTACCGTCAAAAGGGTTTTAATGGAAATTTCAAGTGTATATAATTGACATTTATTTCTAAGCAACTCTGAAATATCTTCTATTACACAGTCAAGCAAGAGGTGATGAATTGTATCCCTGGCCTCACAAGTATCACATAAACCGTTAGAATGGCTTTTTATAATGAATAGTCTTTGATTAGTATTGGCCATTCCTAGACGCAATCTAGAAAGTTGGACTTCCTTAAGCCTATAAGATTCTAAATATTTTATATTTGTACTAACAATTGGACAAATAGATTTATAAAAATGACCTCTATTATCATTAGGCTACTATATTCTAGTTGCCATTTATTTACTATAATTATAAAGTTTTATGAAAGTAAAAGTTTCCTGAGTTGTCAAATTACGCTTTATCGAGACTCGAGATTTATATAGCGACGTACGATATTGTTTTACGGGTGTGTAGAGCAGGATATCACAATAAATCAACAATTGCCTTTACAGTTGCCGCAACTTGGAAATGCACTGCGAAACATTTTTAAGTAACATCATAAACTATTTTCTATAATGCTAATTTGAAAACTCCAGTGTGTATAACGTGACAGAATATTGTATATGACGGGAGAACATTCTCTAGGACTCGTCACTTATGAGATGCCACATCAAGTTTTGTGTTCTATTGATATAATGTTGATTGAATTGAGCAAATACAAGTGAAAATCGTGTTTAAGTTGTACACAGGATTACTCGCGCGATTGTTTGTAAACTTGGTAGATTTTAGATAGGAGGGATAGGAAGAATTAGGAGACGTCAAACCGTCTGAAATAATCAATTGTAACAAGTCCAATTGTCCATTAATAAGCGCTGATGTATAGGCCGCATTATTATGCAAAAACATATTCGACACCTGCTCAAGGTCCGCCGTTGTTTTATATCTGAATGTCAAACCATAACTATTCTTAATTAATGTTGCGTGAAATGATTTGCTTCGGGCTCAAATTTGTTATAACAGATTGCTTATGGAAACTTTAGGCTGAGATTCTACAATTGAACGTTGCTGAAATATATAACGTCTGTGAATAAGGTTTAAAAGGTGTCTTTGATCGGTGTTTGCATATCAGGATAAATCAACAATTATCTTTATTATAATTATTATTATTATTATTATTATTATTATTATTATTATTATTATTATTATTGTTATTATGTATTATTATTATTATTATTATTATTATTATCCTTATTTATTTTAATTTTTAATTTTTTATTTTTTATAATCTCTCTGTTTTAATTAGGTATCAAGCTCGATATAATTGTCCATACTTATCAGAATATTATAATTATTTCAATAGACTAAAGCGTCATCTCAGAAGGGTTCAGAGCGGTGGTAATTCAAAAAGGGCAGATGGCGTTCTCCCTTTGAACACCCTCCGAAAACCTTCTGGATCCAGGTGAGAAGTTAGTGTCTCCAAGACAGTTGCGGACATGGTTGCAAGACAACTATACATCATGATGAAGACTTTAAACTTGGTGGGAAGACGGTTAGTGCAGTAAAAAGACTCACTAACTGTCACACAAATAAAGACAAAAAGCCAGGAAAAAAGAAAACGTGCAGTAGTGAAGACAGGAAATATAAGGAAACTGAAGGTAGGAAAATGCTAAAGTGTATGTTTGCAAATGTGAGGAGTATTGTAAGTATCACAAAACGAGCAGAACTGGAATTGTATGCAGATAACGAGTCACCCGACATAATTGGAATAGCAGAGTCATGGACAAAACCGGAAATCACAGATAGCGAACTAGCTCTAGATGGATACAGATTATTTAGAAAGGACAGAGCTAACCAGAAATCAGTGGGACATGGGGCTGGAGGGGTTTTGCTATATGTTAAGAGCAATATTAATGCAGTGGAGAGATGGGATATGAGCAATGAGACCTTCAAGGAGAGCATCTGGTGTGAAATTCAAATAAACAGGTCTAAGATACTGGTGGGAGTTTGCTACAGGGTACCAGATGCGACCGAAGAAGCTGATCAAGGGATGTGCAAACTCCTGGAATTGGCTAATAAGGAAACATCCGTGATCATGGGAGACTTCAACTACCATATTGATTGGGAAAAACTGGAAGGAGAGAGAGAAAAAGATAGGATATTCTTGGATTTTATTGATGCCAGCTTTATGCAACAGCATGTTATGGAGCCAACCAGAGGAGACAACATTTTGGACCTAGTCATAACAACTGAGGAAAATATGGTAGAAAATATGAGCGTGGGGGAGCATTTTAGCACTAGTGATCATCAGGTTGTCAGATGGGAATTAGTCATGGAGCAAACCCAGGAAGTCAAAGCGTATGTGAAAAGACCCAACTTCTTTAAGGCGGACTATGAATTAGTGAGGGAAAGACTGAAGGAAAAGGACTTGGAATCTGCAGTAAGGGGTTTGGGAGTGAACGATGCTTGGAAGAAGTTTAATGAAGTTATGAAAGAGATTATTGAGGAGAACATACCCAAGCACAAAAGGACCAACAAGAAGAGGCCATGGGTAACACGCGAGGTTCAAAGAAAGAGAAGGGCAAAGAACAAAGCTTGGAAGAATTTTCAGCAGTTGAAGAAGGAAAGAAAGAATGGACTGGACTGTGACTATGTTGTAAGACTTGAGAAATCAAAAGCAAAGTATGTGAATAAAAGAAACATATGCAATAATGCAAACAGGAAAGCAATAAAAAGCTTTGAGGAGAAGTTATCAAGAAATGTAAAAGAAGACAGCAAGAGTTTCTACAACTATGTGAGAAGCAAGCAGAAAAGGAAAGAAAGGGTAGGGCCATTGAAAAAGGAAGAGGAGAATGGAGAAGTTATTGTGGATGATGTGGAAGCTGCTGAAACGCTTAATAAATATTTCAGCTCAGTGTTTACATTGGAGGAATTAGGAAACATCCCTGAACCCAACCAAGCATTTTTAGAGAGTGGTGGTCAAGGACTAACACAGATAGTGTTCACTAAGGAAAATGTGGTGGAACAGCTGAAAAGGTTAAAAACTGACAAGAGTCCAGGAATAGATGAACTACATCCTAAATTCTTACATGAAGTGAGGGAAGAAATTGGAGAGGCATTAGCACAGATCTTTAATAAAGCGATACAGACTGGAGTTGTACCACAGGAATGGAGAGATGCTCTTGTAGTGCCATTGTTTAAAAAAGGAAACAGAAGTGAACCATGTAACTACAGACCAGTAAGTTTAACCAGTGTTGTGTGTAAGGTCATGGAGAGAATTGTTAAGGATAATATAGTGGGACACTTGAATGAGCATAACATTATTAAGGGCAGTCAACACGGATTTACTAGAGGTCGCTCGTGTTTGACAAATCTTTTGGAATTCTTTGAGGAAGTCTATGAGAGGATAGATGAGGGAAAGCCTGTAGATGTAATTTACTTAGATTTTGCCAAGGCATTTGACAAAGTACCTCATAAAAGACTGGCCAAGAAGTTGCAAGCATGCGGGATTAGAGGGCAGGTATTAGCATGGATTCAAAGCTGGCTATCAGGAAGAAGACAAAAGGTGGGCATAGGTGACAAACATTCTAGCTGGACGACAGTGCTAAGTGGAGTGCCACAAGGATCAGTGCTTGGGCCATTGCTGTTCGTACTTTTTATTAATGACATCGATGATGGGATTTTATCTAAAATTTCTAAATTTGCAGATGATACCAAACTATGTAGAGCAGTGGGAAATGAAAAAGAAGCGGAGATACTACGGGAAGATCTAAGAAGAATGTTCAGATGGTCACAGGACTGGCAGATGCTCTTTAATGTGGAAAAGTGCTCAGTGATGCATATGGGGAAGAGAAACAGCGAGTTTTCATATGAAATGGGGGGCATGGTGTTGAAAGTGAGTGAGGAAGAAAGGGACTTGGGAGTGATTATGCACAAGAGTGCAAAACCCTCTAGGCAATGTGCTGAAGCATCAAAAAAGGCTAACTCGACTTTAGGCATGATAAGAAGGACAATAGTCACCAGAGACAAGGATACAATATTGAGGTTATACAAATCACTGGTTAGGCCACAGTTGGAATACTGCATCCAGGTATGGAGTCCCTACCTGAAACAGGACATGGAAAAGCTGGAGAAGGTGCAAAGAAGAGCTACAAAAATGATTTGGGGCTACAAGGATTTGGGATATGAAGAAAGGTTGAAAAGGTGTGGACTAACAACATTGGAGAGAAGGAGGAGCAGAGGAGACCTAATTGAAGCCTACAAGATTATTACTGGAAAGGAGGCAGTGCAGAAGGAGAAGTTTTTTGAATTAGCACCAAACAAGGCAACTCGGGGACATAGGTATAAATTATTTAAGAAACCGAAAGGGACATTAGGACAGAAATGCTTCAGTGCAAGAGTTGTAGATTTGTGGAATAGTTTGGATGATAGTACTGTCTCAGTGGACACTATCACAGCTTTTAAGAAGAAGCTAGGAAAATTGGGCTATTAATCATGTTCCAGGTTAATTGCAGTGGTTCTAACACAGACTAAATGTCTTCTGAACCACTTAAAACCCTTGTTATGTTATGTTATGTTATGTTAATTAGTAATATTCGTTTATTCAAATCAAATTCACAAACCGCAGCGTGATTGCATGAAATAGTAGGAACACTGATATCAAGTCAAAAACTTTGTAACTGTATGGCAGCCCTGTTAGGCGTCGATCCATCCTATTGCTGCTCATTTTGTCATCCCCTAGGGAGTGGAAGGCTGAGTCTACCTTATGATGCTAGCGGGTTTTGAACCAGCGTCCTTCTGTTCTTCGTGCCTGTGTATCACCATTCAACCATCACCCCGCCCCGTGCATTGACTGTTGTCCGGATTTCCAATTCTGAGATGAATTCCAGTCCATGATCCATCCGTTTCTCAGAATGACCTTCTAATCTATTCTGACGCTCAGGTTGTAATGTAATGTATACGATCGAGCAAAGATATTCTTTCACAAAACCGAAAATATTACGAAACTCGCTCTGCTGAGACTAAGAGTAGAAGCGGGATCACTCTGCGACGGTGCCATCGTATGGATAGTAAGACATCTGGTTATCCAGCGAAATGAAAGGACAGGTCTGTTAGTTTATGTTTAACGACACTATGTCACGTGTCACAACAAAGATCACCGATGATTGGCGTCGCCCTCCTCCTATCTCCAGGTTTGGGACTGGCACTATCAGAGTACGACTTATGGCGCAGCTACAAGTCAGGGCTCAGCGGTACTGCACTGGAAATGTCGCTCAGAATGCAGTGGGACGACGATAAGTAGCCTACTCTTCCAGAAATGACAGACACAATGTATTGTTATGTAAATGAACATTTATATAGCGCCCTTTTAAGACATCTACACAGGGCGCTCTCTGTGCTAGCCTATCTCGTGTTGAATGTCATTACCAACGAATATGTTTAATCAGTTAGCAAAACAAGAATGGAAAAAATTCGCTCGTTGTCGAGAGAGAGATATGGAAGAACAAAGGACTCAGTCTGACAACAAAAACAAGATTGTACAGAGCTTTGGTATTGACAGCGTTGCTGTATGGGGCAGAGACATGGTCTATGACAAAAGTCAATGTGAAGAAACTGGAGGCGGCACATCATCGTTGGCTGAGAAGATTACTGAAGATCACTTGGAGGGATAAGGTCAGAAATGAGGAAGTAAGAAGGAGAACATCCATGGAGAAACTGGAAGACATGCTGAAGAAGATGCGGTTACGTTGGTTGGGGCACATATATAGATCGGGAGAGGAGAGAACGCTAAGGCAGGCACTGGATTGGACTCCGTCGGGATGGAGAAGAGGGCGAGGAAGACCCAGAAAGACTTGGAGAAGCACGATCACTCAGGATCTGGAAGGCGGCGGAATGACGTGGGACGATGCTATGCTGGCCGCGGAAGACAGGATAACGTGGAGAGGCTGTGTCGCCCGATGCGCTGCCAGGCGAGGAAGGACTAAGGTTATGGTAAGGTAGAGAGAGAGAGAGAGAGAGAGAGAGACAGAGAGACAGAGACAGACAGACAGACAGACAGACAGACAGACGACAGACATCGACAAGACAAACAGACAGACATACAGAGACAGAGAGAGATAAAGACAGATAAACAGACAGAGACACAAATAGACAGACAGAGACAGACAGACAAATGGAGAGACAGAGACAGACAGAGACAGAGACAGACAGAGGCAGAGACAGACAGAGACAGAGACAGAGATATATGCATACTTTGGAAGCACAGGCTGTACCACTCAGTGTATTAGTGGTTTATCCCAGTATCGCAATAAGATGTTACGGGCTCTATCCCTAACCGATTAGCTCTGTTCTGTCACAGAAATTATGAGAACTGTTGAAAATAATTCTGTCGACGTCAACGACCTTTGTTGCCATAAGATGTCGTTATATTCTGGCTCGTATCCAACAGTTCTGTATTATGCCATTGGAACAGTGAGAATTATTGAAAATAATTGCACACCTCTTTTATGTTAAATATTCGCCATATAAAAAAATGCAGAATAGCGTTATGTTTTAGCTGCTAGAATATCCCTCGTTTGGTCGGTTAGTCAATGTTTAAGGATGTTGTTTTTTTAAAAAAAAGATGATTAGCATTACCCTCCTCCCATCTACACCTTGAGACTGATACCACCCGGGCAGTTCCGGTGTTAAATTCTTCGAAATGATGATTCTTCGAGAAGCATATCATGCAATGAGCACTCTGTTGGACAAATTGAATTCTGTTAATGGAGGCAGCGTTTAACGACAGCTTATGGCAAGAAAGGCCGCTGACGTCGACAGAAATTATTTTTGAATTGTTCTCACTGTTCCTTTGACATAATACAGTTCTAAGCAATTCAAGCAAAAGCTATGAAGCATGCGAATGATTTAAGGTCATCTAATTAACCAGAAACTTTTAAAATTACAGATCATGAATATATATTTTTAAGCCTTTTAAGAAACGCAAAAACCAGTTGTCCAAAGGCGTTTTGAAGGTGTCTAAAGAGAGCATCATAACAATATCCAGCATTTAAAGCTTGACTCCTTTAAACTGCAAAGGTAGTTGTTTGACATATCGTTGTATCAAAGTTGATGTAGGGATACGAAGGATTTCCTTTATACTTTCATATATAGCACGAAAAACTGTTCTAAAGGTGTTAGAAAATCCAAGCATAATACCAGTTGCCTCTATTATATAATCGAAGGTGTAATTCCAGTGGGACTTAAATATTGGGTTGGAACGTTGCTGTTTATCGACACCCAGAGTCATAAGAGTTACTAACAAGGATGATTAGCGTCGCCCTCCTTCTTTCTCCAACCCGCTTGAAACTGGCACTTTCATTAGCATGCCATCCTTTAACTGTCGGAATCTGAACATCCGTGCCATGTTTGACTCACGAGCGCGAACCCACGAATGGCTAGGGCACTATACGATTCAGATTTCTACCAGTTTTTGTGAATTGTTTGCTAATTGATGTGATATCCTAGTTCTTAGTGACATTTGACATCCTACAGCGGTAGTGTTGAGAACGCCTCTGTTCAGTTTGCTCTTTGAGTGGTGCTATTATGTTCAATTAATCAATTATTATTACGAATAGCAATTACAATAAGCCGCGAATCGTATCTGAATACAAATAGAGTGCAACACGGGTTGTTAATTGCACAATTACAATTATTCCAGTTCCGATATCTAATCCGATGACTTATCAGAAGATTCGATTATGAATTATACACCGGATATAAAAGACATACACTACTGTCACTACAGTTCCCATCGTCCTAAAGGCATCGTCGATGTTCGCATCAGTTAAAACTTCAGTCAAAACTCACGATCCACTGGAAAGTCCAGGCGAAATCCAATGGGGCCTGTATACGACTGGCACTGCCAAAGTACAAACATACACCTACACACAAATATACAAACACACACACACAATATATACAAAAATATACAGACTAGGCTTCCCAAGTGGTTTATCGCAATACGACTGCTACGGGCGTCATGGGTGACAATCCTCCACCTTAACCGCTTAGCTCTTCTATGTCATAGGAATGGTGAGAACTGTTCAAAATAATTCCTCTCGATCTCAGAGGCCTTTGTTGCCATAAAATGTCGTTAAGCTATGCATTCAATGCAGAGGTTCTGTTGTATGCCACAGGACAAGACTAGAACTGTTTAAAAAATAATTGACACCTCTTTTAAGTGTGATACTCGCCCTATAAGAGATGGCAGACGAGCAGCCTGTTTTAGCTGCGAAGTACGCTCCATACCCTGATTGGTTATAGTTCTTTGACGACACTGTATTCTAACAAAGATGATCAATGGTCAATATGAATAAAGCATTAAAACTGTAAAAGCTCTTTTCATGGTATTGTCATCTAACGGAAAACAAGGTGACGTGATTGGGGCTGAAGCGAATAGACGAACAGCTTTTTTGGAGGGAGAAATTATGCACCGGATTTGCATACAGCACCCAGGGCCGCATTAAGGCTAGTGCAGGTACCGGTGCTGTTATTACCTTCCAAAGGCCCCTCTGACAACCATTGGTCCACCACGCACATATTTATAAAATGCGGGACCCTCAAAACTGCAGGCCCGGGTGCTGCAGCATCCTTAGCACCCCTTTAATGCGAGCACTCTTCCCATCCTCATAAAGGCATCGTCGATGTTCGCTTAAGTTTAAACTTCAGTCAAAACTCACGATCCACTGGAACGTCCAGGTTAAATTCAATTGGGCCTACGACAGGGAGCCCAGAAGTGAGGCTTCGGTGGGTGGTTAGCGAGTTGTAACAGATGGGCTTTAGGTTAGACAGGAATCGCATTGAAAAACAACTCCCATTTAATTTTTATTTATGATTTCCCAAGGTTCGGTCCAACAAGCGAGACCTCAAAATTATTCGCGAGAGTTTCTGTATCTGTCTATGCATCTAGTTTTGTATCTGTTTCTGTATCTTTTTCTGTGTTTTTGTATCTGTTTCTGAATCTGTCTGTTTCTACAACTGCTTCTTTATCTATTTCTCTATCTGTGATTCGCCTTAGATATCGTTGTGACATGCAATTACAGATGATAATACTTAAGCATGTCTAAGTACCGTGCCTCGACTTTTACAGTTCATGTATTGCCTAATTCCATTCACCGAAGCCGTCAAGACCTATTAGCTTTTAGGTCGAAATAAGGCGCTCAGTCACATACGCAGACCGTTTTCTGATAGGGGTCCGTTATACCGTGATATCGATTTACCACCCGTTTCCATTAACCTCGTAGGAGTGAAAACTGACATTAAAACAAGAATTTTTACAACCCTATCGCTTACACAAGCACGTTAGGAATACACTGTTATGGTAAACACGGACTTTTACAAATTGCTTTCCATCTATTTCAGCCGCATTTGTAGCAGGTGGTCAGATGAGGGGCCTGGAGAGATTAGGGCGACCAAAAGACGGGTATCGTCATTTGTCCCCGCCCATAGTCGTCGTTATGGCAACAGAGAATCTCGTCGTAACTAAGAAACCGCAGAAGGTAAGTTACTATGGCAACAACAGATCTGGCTGGCCTGTGGTCTTTTAGGAACATCCAACAGCCGTGGAATGCGTGGGACGGGTCAAGGCCGACAATGGATAAGATAGGAATCGTCAGAGTTAATTGCATTTCGGTCCTTCTGGGGACTGGAGGAATTGGAGGAAGGCGGAGATTAAGTCTTGGAGACGCAGATGACGCTTAGCCAGACGTTACGCAGTTGTTCGGTAGATGGAGGCAGAGAGAGATCCGACCGATGGTGTAATGTCGGTCTGGTTTAATGGATTCAGACAGTCATAGAGTATACGGACGGATATTCAAACGGTCGGAGAGAGACACCGAGAGAGTTTCACGTTGAACGATATGCAGATGAAAAAAACCACACACACACAAACGCTGGATTGATTGGAAAACAAATGTGCAATAAATTGACAAATAGATCCGATAATATGCATGTTCTAATGCACGGATCAAGAATGAGAAAGACAGCAACGCAAGTACTTCCGGAAAGAAACAATTAGAAGGAAACAGAAACAGAAAAATAATCACAGAGTTTCAGAATGATACAGAGGCATACAGAACAATACAGGAAGGTACAGAAGCAAAAACAAAATTGACAGAAGAAGAAAAGACGCAACGCGGCACAAAGATAAGGAAATAGATACAGAAACAGGAAGAAAAGGAAAGGAGAGATGTAGCGCTACACACGCACCTCCAGAAAATAAATAACATCAGTAAAAGGGAGAGATACCGAAAGAGACAGACACACAAGCAACAAACAAAGACACAGAAACTAAAGCATCAAAATTCACAGAAATTCAAAAACCATTGTAACATATGAATTCAAGCCACGACTAAAAACAGAAATAACACAAACTTCAGAAATAACTAAATAGTAACTTCTAACTTCAGAAATAGTAACCGATGTCTAATGCACAAGGCGCCAACCGAATACGTACCAAATCCAAACCATGATCTGGTCATCATCAAGAAATCAATCCACTCAGGAACTAGACAAGTAACACATGAAAAACCAGTTAGTCTATGCACACATACAAGCAGGCACGCAACCATACATGTACACGGATTAATACCATAAGAGGCAGATTAATTCGTAGACACAGAGCAAGAATTGAAGAAACGTACAGACAAAAAACGTCACCAGACAAAGACATTAAAATTGTTGAGACGACCCCCGCGAGAATAGTTTTCTCTTGGTAATAATAAACCGATGCTTTGTACTGGCTGCACTTGTGACGAATGACACGTGGAGAGGACGCTGGATTCTGTCAATGAGTCGTGGAAAAGGCTGACCAATGCATCGACTGATCCACTGGCGACCAACTTTATCTTTCATAGACTCTCGGAGTCTGTCCAACATAAGGAACGTCATCTGCTTAACCGAACCCAATTATGCAAACTGTCATACACAATGTAGTTACGTATTAATAATAATAATAATAATAATAATAATAATAATAATAATAATAATAATAGTAGTAGTAGTAGTAGTAGTAGTAGTAGTAGTAGTAGTAGTAGTAGTAGTAGTAGTAGTAGTAGTAGTAGTAGTAGTAGTAGTAGTAGTAGTAGTAGTAGTAGTAGTAGTAGTAGTAGTAGTAGCAGTAGTAGTAATAGTAGTAGTAGTAGTAGTAGTAGTAGTAGTAGTAGTAGTAGTAGTAGTAGTAGTAGTAGTAGTAGTAGCAGCAGCAGCAGCAGCAGCAGCAGCAGCAGCAGCAGCAGTAGTAGTAGCAGTAGTAGCAGCAGCAGTAGCAGCAGTAGTAGTAGCAGTAGCAGTAGCAGTAGTAGTAGAAGTTGTAGTGGCAGTGGCAGCAGCAGTATTAGTATTAGTATCAGTATTACTAGTAGTAGTAGGTGATGCTCGTAGTATTAGCAAAAGTCTTAACAAAGAGATAGGGGCCGTTCACATATTATATAACGCTCAAGGGGTAGGTGGGTGGGTTCCTGTTTTGTTAGCGTTATAGGTTTATGGTGGGTGGGGTAGGTTCAAGGTTTCGTTATATAACAAACTTTTCCAGCTTATGCTATTTTGCTTGTTTGTCTGACCATTGGACTTTCACTGTAATATTTTAATAAATATTCTTCATTACTAATTGTGTTTTAGTTACTTACTCACTAAGTGCTTTGCATAATTATGGGATGTGGCTAGCTGGTAGGTAGCAGCGCTCTATTTCAAACTATTCGAGGGTGGCCATATTGTTCATTTAGGACGCATTCTCAATCAAGAAATCAATAAATTTAGTTTAATATTCAAAGTATCACACTGACAGGTCGCAACTTGTGACAAGTATAAGGTAACAAAATTGTCTTTAATAGCTCTGAGAGTTAGCCATGAATTAATTGGTTATTATACCATTGACTCAGTTCCGACAGCTACAAGTTGAAAATAAGATAATTAGTTAGCTTTATTAATGCATCTTGCATTTCTAGTATTAAACGATTAATTTGCTAATTTGCAATAGTCTAGTAACTACATTTAATACAGTAGGCCTACAAACTTTTAACATAATCCAGTCACTATTAAAGTGCTATTAACTAACATTGTATTGTTATAAATCCTCGACAATATCAACTTGACAGTATGATAATAATAATAATGAAAGTTTCCAGTTGTGTAATACAATAAGGTCCACTGTATGTCTTTGAATGTGCTTATAGACTGGGGGTAGGGGGGAAGGAAGCATATCTGTTATATAATATAGGGTGTGGGGGTCACAGCTGCTGTTATGTAACGTTATTAGGGGTGGGGGGTAGGCAAAAAATTGAGATTTTTGCGTTATATAATATGTGAACGGCCCCATACTGTATACATTTAAGATAAGAAACGTTAAGCGAATGTTTTCTGTGTCTTTATAGATCAGTCGAGGATCACAAAGCCACACAG
>JACEVL010001256.1:0-15000 GCA_020284085.1 Aporrectodea caliginosa | reverse complement strand
ATTTGTACTATAATTATGTTTCGTTATGTTATGTTGTGTGATGTTATATTGTATCGCAGTATATATATAACTGTAGTAGGTATATGCGCTGCGTCCACGTAAACTTGACAGAATTCTACCTGTTGCAGACAGTCTGGCACGCAAAACATTTATTATTTGAATGATTTATTCGTGATTATATATACTTCACAATGAACACCAAAGTGCGGTTAGCAATTGGTTCAGTAAAGGATATACTTACTTACTTACTTTTATATATGTGTGTGTATAAACGTACTCATACACATAAATTAGATAAACACACACGCATATATATGCAAAAGCACTGAAAAACACACAAACACACACGCACACAACCTCTAATGTTGCTTTAATCGTAAAATATCATTATGTTTCTCGAGAGAAACATAAAATCAAACAGTAACAGAAATAAATAATATACTTTATATTAATAACGTCAACAAAATGAAAAGTTAAGCAAGTTATTAGTATCTTACTTAAGACACCTTCAAAATAGTCTATACATACACTATATATAACATCATATCCGGTCCAATGTAAAATGGCAATACAATGACTTCCTAATAAGCTTTCAGAACTCAATAAAGGCTTGAGAATTTTTTAAGAATTTGTGAGTGTGTGCTTGCATGCGTGCGAGCGTGCGCGTGTATTTGTATAATTTTTATTTGTGTGTGTATGTGTAAGTTTATGTATGTGCCTGAGTATGCTTATGTGAATGTGGTGAGTGTATGCCAATGTATATATCCCAATATTTGTCTGTGCGTCTGTGTGTCTGCGTGTGCATGTTCGTTGTTGGAGATGTGATCGATGGGTTGAATATTTTCAATGCGGGCAAAGAAAATCACCTGGATTTCTACAGGTTGGACGAAAGGAAGACTACACCAGGAAGGATGAGGACAAAACAGAGGAGAAAACAGCGGTCGTGGCCACACCCTGCATCATTGTGAAAGGTTGCCCCTCTCTTTGAACAGCATCTGCTGGAAAGTATGTTGTTTCTAGTACACGTTTTGTCTTTGGCCGGCGTTCATTCACATTTGCCGTTCCCTCCATCTGGAAGGCTCGCCACTTCCTCATGTTCATAACTTCCTGACCAGAGACTGTCTTTCGCTCTACGTGTAAACTGAAAAACGTACCTCTTCCAGTCTATGTATGGCTCTTAATTGTTCCCCGGTTTCAATGTGCAGATCTGAACTTTGTAAAAAAAGCCTAAGCTAATTACAGTTATATTAGATTGTATTGTATTATCCCGCGTCCGATTGCTAGAGGGCGCGGCAATAACATGATCAGATCATCCAAAAACAAGGGCGCTCGATTATGAGAGAATAAACACAAATTTAAAATAAATTACTGATAAAACGTTACGTCACACTATTTTACATTGCACCAGAGTTTAAAAATAAATAAATATCACAGATTTTTATGTAAGTTAGATGCTCTAAAAATAATTTTTCAAAAATGCTCCATTTAGACACCTGAAACTGTTATGTGCTCTAAATTTATAAACCAACGCACGCACAGACTTGATACTTTTTTTTGCCTTTTTACCGTACGGGTCGTAATGTTAAACAATGCGAAAGCAAGATGAGCAAGATGACATGAAAAGAATGGAGACAAATTCGGTCCAAGGCGGTTGCATCATTTGCTTTCCTTAAAACCAAGCAAGTGTTCAGCTAGATTTCAGTCAGCCTTTAGTCAGTTTTCAGTCAGTCTTCAGTGTGCCGTTTGCAGAGACAGACTCGTAAAGACGTCGCCAGAGTGCGCAGTACGGCTTACGGTCGAGCGAATGACAATTGATGGGCTGCGATTAGCCTAATATTTCCTCGCATGCGGCGCCCCATAAACTCCAGAATTCCATCTCAACAAACGCGCCATGTAATCTGCGCCCAATTGCGCCATATCATTTCCATAAATGGTGATTTGCCATCGCGGGCGTCCATCTTGGAAATGGCGGAGTCGCTGTTTTTTGTCAGGGTAATTAAATGAGGCTCAGTAAGAAAGCGACGAGACCAGAATATTCCTATCAGGGAAGGCATCCTCTGCAGTCTCGGCTGGGCGCAACGGTTAATCAAAACGGGGGACGCGGTTTCGTCCCACCGACCGAAAACAGTTAATCAGAATAAAGAAGACGGGTCTTTGGGCGGGCTTCTCTTCATAGCACCGGAGACGCTTTTTTCTTCCTGGAGGTGTTCTGTCAACAGACTTTTCATCGCCCGTCCTCGGAGACTGCGTGGCGAATCTCGTCTACACTCCTTCTTTCAATTTCGTTTACAAAGAAACGCTAATCCCGATCGTGTTCCAATATGGTCGTCGTATTATCCGCCGACTTTCTTTCTTCCCAACGCTCCTCGCAATATCCGCCTGCATGGTCCAGATATTGCTAAATACTCGACATCGAAGGCACAGCAGACGTAACCCAATCCATCATAATCAAATGAACTGCTCTGGGGAGACCGCCACGGATTGGAATTGCTTTGCATAAGCCTCATCGAATGGGCCGTCCGGTCGGCCTATGTAATCTCGAAACGAACGAGATTGCAGACGATGTATTTGGAGATCTGAGACAACGCTGAGAAATCGGACGATAGATGGCAGCAGACGGCTTGTGTTTCAGTCCATGAAGGTACGGAGGTTCTGGTTTCACTCGCCTGGAATACGATGTACGAAATGAAATATATGCTTTCGAGCATCTTTCTTTTGACCTATGCATGACAAAGACAAGTCACAAACCTGTAAAACCTGTTTGCAGAATTTAAGAAAACAAATCCTCAACAGGCATTCTTGGCCTAGTTTCAATCAAAAAGTCGCCAACAACAAATTCCATATTAGTCGAAATAATATATTTATAGAAACTTTTCCGATTAATCTCAAAATGTCGTTCATAGAGGTCAATTTAAAACCAATAATGTAATGTAATGTAATTAGTAATTTATATAGCGCCGCTCACAGCCGAGGCCATTCAGTAGCGCTCCCAGTGCGAGAACCCCGAGAGAAGAAGTATGTTTTAAGGAGAGAGAGAGATGAAGACAATGATCCAGAAAGGAAAGTCTCACGCAAAGTGAAGTGAAGGGCATTCCATAAAGAGGGCCCAATGATGGCAAAGGATCGAGTTTGAGCAATCGTAGTCCTAGCTCGTGGGACAAAGAAGTCAGATCGGTCCAGAGATCGTAAAGGCCGATGAGAAGATGCAGAAAGAGGAGGACGAATGACATCTCTGAGGTATTTTGGAGCAAGTCCCAGTTTGAATTTGAGGACCAAAGCAAGGACTTTAAACTGAATGCGGTCAGAGAGAGGAAGCCAATGCAGTTGGTTAACCATGAATGATGATATATGGGAGTATTTAGGAAGGTGAGCAATCAATCGAGCAGCAGTATTGAGAACAGATTGAATAGGGTATAGACGGACCTTGGGAAGACCAATAAGTAGGGAGTTGCAATAATCAATTCTGGAACAGACAAATGCATGGACAATGGATGCCATGGTAGAGAGAGGAACAGATCTGCGAATAACCCTGAGACGCCGTAGGTGAAAGTAAGAGGATCGTGTAAGGTTGGTTACATGAGCAGAAATAGTGAGAGCGCTGTCCAACGTGACACCTAGGTCACGCACACAAGTAGAGAACGTAAAATTGGGAAAGTTTTCAGAGAGAAGCGAAAAGTCAATTTTCAGAAGTTGTTGGGGTGTGCCAAGCCAAATAAGTTGAGTTTTGGAAGAGTTTAGCGAAAGGCGATTGGAAGACATCCACAAATGCAAGTCATGGGAAAGAGCTTCAATACGGCGAGCTAAAGTGAGTTGAGTAGACGCAGGACCATGAACATATGCCTGAACGTCATCAGCAAAAAGGTGACCAGTAGCAGAGTAATTTGTAAACAAAGAGGTAATATCAGCCGTGTACAAAATGAAAAGAAGGGGTCCAAGGACTGATCCCTGAGGAACTCCTAGAAGGACAGGCACCCAGTTAGACCTGGAATTACCAGCTATAACCATTAAGATAAAAAAGCAGTTCCTGAAGCCAGCGCTGAGACAACCATGAGCATGACGCGTTAGCGACCTCGTTTTCTTAGCCTCAGCATATGAGGGCGGGCGGCCAGTCCTCTCCCACACCGTCTCATCTTCGCACCGACAGTGTACGGTCATTGTACTCATTATAGATGAGTTTGGCTAGGGGGCGCAGGTTGAGCAGAAATCTCAAGCGAAATTTCTGCTCTGGCGGGGATTTGAACCCGCGACCTCTCGACTGACAGTCGAGAACGCTAACCGCTAGCACCCTCAAGCGCTCCAGGAATGATGAGAATTATTCAAAATAATTGCACACCTCTTTTAAGTGTGGTATTCGCCATATAAGTAGAAGGTGCGAACATTGAAGACAGTTAGCATGGGTGATATGGTTCGCGGTATGAAAACATGTAAATCCCACCCTAAACAAAAGAGTAAATAGTAAGAAGTGGAAACGCGATGTATAAGAGCGCTTTGAACCGCTTTCCCTTAGACACCTTTGATAGTTGCCGATTGTTAGCGCGATCTTTTTAAACACCTTTTAAATGCTGCCAACCGTTGCTATATAAGCAGGACACGTCATGCAAATATTAAATAATGAACATGGTTCAGACTGCTTGGTTGGAGCGGTTGCCTTGTAATGCGGAGAGTATGGGTTCGATCCTCCTCCCCTGAGACGGTTACTCTGTAGGGACCTTTGAGCAAGTACTTCGCTAGCAATTGCTCGTTCTTTAAAGACGTTTCTTTTCCCCGGGGTTTTCGTGCTGAGAGCGCTTCTGAATAGTTATTCTGAGAGAGGCGCTATATAACTCTTTAGATACGATGCGATACGATAACATGTACGCAGTCGTGTGTGTAAATGGCCTTGTGGCGCCACCTATTATTAACGCTGATCAGTAACCAAAAGATTCACGTCGATTGGAAAACTCGGTGCACTTCTGACATTGACAGATAGTAGTTAATACATTAACACATGGCCAGTTTACGTCTCACATCGAAGTTGATTAACGTTGCTCTCCTCCTTCGTCCAGTCTTTGGACTGGCATCACCGCAGCGGTCTATAATAGTGTCTCATGTTTAACGACATCTTTTTACATTACCATAACTTAGTCTCTCATACACTACGATCGGCCACAATTCAGGCGACGATCATTATATATCTTCTGTTGTAAACATTAAAAAGGTGTTTAATCTCAACTGCAGCATTCAGCTCGACGACATGTTGTGACAACTATCAACTTTACTTTTTCCTAATCTGAACGCGAACCTCGAGTGACTTAATTATAGGATCTGTCACGAACTTTATAAAGGTGTGCAATAAGAGCATTTTTATTTTCCAGATTTTAGCAAAAATTTTGCATTGCTTTCTTTGAAGTACTATTAGGCTATATGGATTCCAACAGCGTAGCGATATATTACCAATGGAAACTTTTAATATACATTTGACTTTCTGTAGATATTTTAGACACCACTTTTAAGACGGTTAATCCAGTTATCAAACATTAATAGTTTAAAAAATCAGCTCTGTAAATTAATAGAAGTTAGGTTTGTCAGGGATATTTTCCTATTGACGCCTTTAATGATGCCAAAAGATGTCGTTAGAGTCTTGCCATCGAATATTGTTATTAATTTCAGGCCAATCATATACAATAAGATCTACGCCAACTACCCTCGCAGGCATAAGATGTCGCTAAACTCAGGAATCCACAACTACCACTACAATTTTCCTAACGATATTAAAACACCTCTTTTAAGAAGATTTATTACCCTATAAGTAGGCTGGTGTAGCAATTATTTTCACTTGTTTTCCTTGATCGATATTAACTAAGGAGACGACGCCAACGCTAGGCGAATACATTAGAAGGTTTAATTCAGAGCACACGGAGACGATCTACAGACAGACACACACACAGACACACAGACACACAGACACACAGACACACACACACACACACACACACAGATTGACAAACAGACAGACAGGCAAGCAGACGGTCAGGCAGGAAGGAAGGCAGACGGTCAGGCAGGAAGGAAGGCAGACGGTCAGGCAGGAAGGCAGGCAGGCAGACAGGCGCACAGACAGACAGAGACACACATACAGAACAGAAGCCCATAGACAGGGATAAACAGACGGAGAGAGACGGATATACAATATTTGCTTTCTATTATAACGAGCGATGGTCAGTTGAACTATATATAGCATTGTATGATGAAAAAGAACAAACTACTGAACAACAGCAACTAGTACAAACCATGAAAAGCCATTTATTCATTACAGCTTTGGTTAGATTAATAGTTCAATCAATCAATCAATCAGTCAATTTCGTTTAATTTCAACATCAAGCTGACAGGTCGCAACTTGTAACAGGTAACAGCTAGGAAAAATTGTCTCAGCTCTGACAGTTTGTAATTAAATGGGTTAAATGGATTGAGATAGTTCTCTATAAATACATACTACATCATTTAGGCCAGAATAAACATTAAAGGTGTAAATAATTATGTCACCTCTGCCTAATGAGAATGCATTATAGTCAATTATTCATTAAACTACCCACCCACCCACCTATGGAGCGGCATTGGAACCCCATTACCACCATGAAAAGCTATTTATTCGTTGAAGCTCTGGTTAGATTAATAGTTCTCCGAAATATCTAAGGTCTACTACATTATTTAGGCCAGAATCAAAATTAGGAATGTAAATATGTCACCTAAATTAACTGTTTTCCAAAACTACAAAATTAAGTCAACTAGAAAACATATGTCTAACTGTACAACATCCTAGCTAAGAAGCCACGCCTGGTAAGGGAATCAAATCTAGGGAGAACACGGTTATGTGAGCGTGGGCGCAGGTCATGACCAGTGCAATTGACAGGGGGGAGAAGGTCGTGGAGGGTGTGGCTAGTATTTGTTAAGATGTTTCTAAAGAGGTCTATATCAGCTTTTTTGCAAAGCTCCTCAAAGGTGGGGAAAGATTTAGGTAGGAAACCAAGGCGTACCAACTTGCGGACCAGCGCGCTCAGAGAGTCAAGTTCCTGCTTACTGGCGAAGCCCCACCATATTTGGGAACAGTATAGCATGCGGTTGATAGTGGTAGCCCTGACCACATCATGAAGCCATGGATGGATAATCGCCTGCTAACCTATGCTATACTGTATAAGGAAATAAATTGTTAGCAACTCCGCCACTGTTCGCTTTCTGACAGTGCCAGTCCCAAGCCTGGATAAAGGAGGAGGTTGACGCTAATGGTCTTTGTTACCACACAGCTAGTCATTAAAAAGGAAATACCCAGCGACAAGTTAGAGCGCTTTCCCTTAGACACCTTTTGATAGTTGCCGATTGTTTAACGGGATTTTTTAGATACCTCTTAAATGCTGTCAACCGTTGCTATATAAGCAGGAGACGTTATGCAAAATTCAATATTCATTGCGTTAGGGTTGTCCATTAATTATGTCAACAAATTTTAGGCAGTTTTTGACCCCACTCCCAAACATTGAAGGACCCCGTAAAAAATTATGTCATCAATCCCAGAATCCCCCTACAAAAAGAAACACAATGGCTAATGCAATACATGTAGAATCACTGTATGATTTTTTTAACACTCAAAAATGCAATCTCGAATTTCTAAATATACGAGTTTAGTTTATAACCAGCTTTTATTAGTATTAAACATTAAGCACTTTATACATTTGTAGCACTACTGAATGTTTAAGCTACCATTTTGAAGGGTCTGTGCTGATTCATTGGAAAAAATCCTACCTATCTGACCGCTCGCAGATGAGGTTGTCCTGGGAAACTCCAGAACTCAGTGGGTTGATGTCAGAGGTATGATAATTATTAGGCCAGTGATCCCGCATGGTATCCGCCGCTGGATGATCTTCGGCGCCAAGGATTGTTGATCTAACCTTGAGCGAGTTGCCAAATCGACGAACATGGAGGGGAATTTCACCACTCACTTTGTAGAGCGAGCCAATAAGGGCGTACCTCTAGAGCCCGATAAGCCAACCTTAGGGCTTCTAATTGTTTATTTTTTATTTCGTTTAGTTTACGGGTTTTTTAGAACCGCGCCAGGGACTTGGCCGCTGTAATAAGCTTACGGATATCTTTCAATCACGCCAGAGGCCCAGCGGCAATCGCCTTACGGCTGACGACTATATAAAGAGTCTATTGAGAGCTTTAAAAAGATGTCTTAAAAGATCAGAATCGTATATATAGTCCGGAAACAATATCTATGGGTTCTTAGTTTTCAGGAATTTCCATTTGACATGGTCGTATTTTTCTACATATTTAGTGTTTACTTACAGAAATACATTTATTCGGTGGAGGTGGGGTTGAACACGTAAAGCTGCCCCTATACCTCCCATGTATGAGATCAGGGAATTTCCCAGTGATTAGCGACACCTTACGACAGCCAGAGGCGTTGATTCTGACCATGTTACATGCGTTTCAATATGCATGCATTATGACGTCATGCGGATAGCAACAATTAGACAATAATCTATTGTCTAATTGTAATGTTCGCCTGACGTCATAGAGCATAATTTCAGACTTGGCTACAGACGATTGCGACCTCAAATTGCACCGATCCCCCTTGTCAACAACTGTCAAACTTTTCCAAACCCCTCCCCCATAATTAATGGACGACCCCTTAGGTCTTACATTCTTAGCCAATTGCCATAATACGCATGAAACCCAGTGGTGATGTTTTTAGACACCTCAAAAAGCTTTCAAGTGAAGCTATATAAGTAAACAGAGCGATATCTCAATAAGAGTAAAAAGAGCTGTAATATGCCCAAACTAATCTTTGTCGGCGGCAACGGCCTATGATGTCATAAGCTGCCGTTAAACTGTGGATCCATCCATCTCTAAAATTCGCTAGCGCTCTCGCCAATAACAATTCAATTCAGTACTTAGGTAACATCGATGTCAACCTATGTTGGACAACCCTTCTGACTAGACGCAGCGCTCGTGAATAAGCTGGTGCCCTGCGCTTGGCTTTCGAGTGGCGCTTTAGAAGTTTGGAGATTACGATTACGATTTACTAGCAATTGCTCGATTGATGCTTGGCAAGTAGATTGTGGCGCTCAATAAATAGTAATACAGGAAATAATAGCAGCCAAATAAAGCACATAACCTGCCCAACATCAGTTACATTAGTATCTATCTGACTATATGCGAAAGCCGTTATCTGCGACCTCATCTCGTTCCTTGCACTCTGCTGATTGGCTAGATCCTTTTGTTCCTAGGACTAGGACTGCATTGGCTCAACGCCGGGCATTTGCTGTGGTTGGTCCCCCTACTTGGAATGACATTTCCCCTCATTAAGGGCTAAACTAAATGACCAATTTTTCCTCTTTGGTCTCTCGTTCTGTTAAAGACGTTTCTTTTCTCCAGGGGTTTTCGTGCTGGGAGCGCCTCTGAATAGTTATTCTGAGAGAGGCGCTATATAAATCTTTAGATACAATACGATAACGTGTACGCAATCGTGTGTGTAAATGTAATAGACGCTGGTCAGTTACCAAGACATTCACGTCGATTGGAAAACTCTGCGCACTTCTTACATTGACAGAGACAGTCGTTAAAACATGGCCAGCTTACTTTTGTAATTGTACTTGTAATTACGACGATTTATATAGCGTTGTTGGTAGCAAGCTGCTTCTAGAACGCTTAACAAAACTGTCAACTGTCGGCGCAAATGTTAGTGCTCGTGATTAACTAATAAATGCAGTTTTAACTGTTTTTTGAAAACAGCTTACGTCTCCTATCAAAGTTGATTAACGTTGCCCTCTTTCATCCAATATTTGGACTGGCAACACCGCATGCAGCAGTTTGTAATAGTTTCCATGTTTAACGACATCTTGTGACATTATCATAACATACCTGGGCCATTATCCCAAAAGTGTCCAATTCGGTTTTTGAAAAATGAAATTTTTTTCTCTCCCAAACTTTCTTGCAAGTATGTTTTTTAGTCGGCTACTATGTTAAATTTAACTAATCTGAAAGAAATCTAGTATATTTGTAATCGTAAGTTAATTATTTTTAACATTTTATACAAAAGAAACTCCTGATTTGTCATTACCATCCCTCTTTTTTACTTGATCACACAGACCTGAAATATACATCTGGTGTTTAGATTTTTTGAAATTATAAACTAGATGATACCAGCAATTATTTGGAATACTGCAGGCCTTTCCTTCACAAAATATATTAGTCTGGTGCTGAGAAATTAAGCAATTTATCGAAATTATTAAAAATCCACTATAGTATTTTCAGTGACAGAAAAAATCTGTCCAGCATTGACTACAACTGTGTATTATATGCATTAGGTGCAACTTGGCAAACATGTTCAGAGTTCATAGTAAATTCTAATTACTTCCAAATTTCTATTTTTAATTTTTATATGAAATGGGATGGTAATGACCCTTGAGGATGGTAATAACAAATGCATCATTACCATCCCTAAGAAGATGGGACGGTAATGAGAAAATCGCAGAATTCTGAAAAAAAGGGATGGTAATGATGAAAAACAACCAGAGGATGGTAATGACATAATGCTGTCCTCAATGACAGCACATGAAACATTTCCATGTGAATTACTCTATGAGATAAGTAATTCAATCTGTTCCACAAAAGCCATGAAGAAAATCAGTTATCAATGTTGTAATCCACCCAACCCATGAAATACATAAATAGATGGCAATGATGCAGAAATTTTCTCTTCTCTAATTTACAGCAAACAAACCTTCATAAAATCAAGACAATCGAAAATATTCAAATGGCTTTTCTGCTTGGTGTTAGATTTAGCCCAGATCTTGTTCTCGTTCTATTTCTTGAAGTAAGTAAGTGCGTTGTGTAAAAACGAGAGGCTTTCAAAAAATGAGGATGGCAATGACGCGTATATCCCTGGACAAATTTTGAAGGATTTTTGGAGAAGGAAATACTATTGAAATCAGTGTAAATGTGTAATTACTGGATACTCTAGTTATTCATTAATCAAAATGAGAAACCTTTGTTACAGATTATTGCACCACATTTACGTGGCAGCTGAATGTCATGCATTGTACGTGGTGGCGGACAGGGGATGGTAATGACTTTTCGTGTACTTTTTGTAAAAAAAATAAAACTTTTCAAACATGTAAGAACTAAAATAGTGATGGAACATGTTCATCTTTTCATTCTTTCAACGAGGGAACAAAAACTTTGTACAAATTATGAAGAAACTCCAAGAAAAACACATAGGACACCAGTTTGCCACTTTTGGGATAATGGCCCACGGTCTGTGCTTCGAACCATTAGCCATAAATCAGTTGACGACGTTTATATATTTTCGGTTGCAGACATTAAAAAGGTGTTTTTCTCAACTGCTGTCTTATTATTTACGTTATGCTTGAGCGCCATCACTCTTACCTAGTCTCAACACGAGCCTCGGTTAACTTAATTATAGGATCTGTCACACACTTTGTAAAGGTGTGCAATAAGAGCATTTTTATTTCCCAGAGTTTAGCAAAAATTTTGCGTTGCTTTCTTTGAAGTACAATAAAAAGATTCCAAATGTGTATCGACATATTATCCAATGGAAACTGCTAACATACACTTGACTTTCTGTAGATATCTTAGACACCACTTTTAAGACGGTTAATCCAGTTATCCACCATTAATAGTTTTAAAAATCAGTTCTGTAATAGCAGTTATGTTTGTATACGAGATATTTTGCCTATTGACGATAAGACCTTTAATAATGGCAATAGATGGCGTTAGAGTCTTGGTATTGAATACTGCTATTTATTTCAGGTCTATTTTTTACGTTAAGATCTACGCCAACGACCCTGGTATGATGCATGCACAATATGTCGCTAAACTCAGGAATCCTCAACTACCACTACGCTTTTCTGCCTTTATTAAAACACCTCTTTTAAGAATTGCCTTCGTCATATAAGTATGCTTTGACAGATTAATTTTCACATTTTCACATTTTCGGATGCTATAAGTTTCTGGTTATGATTGTATTGTATATTTTCTGCATTGTCGTCAACGGCCTTTGATGTCATAAGACGACGTTAAACTGTGGTTATAATAATAAATTTTCACATTATTTTGTTTTTGATTACCATAAAATTTAAGGAAACGATGCTAACAGTATAGGGCAACAAAGACATAAGAAGATTTAATTCAGACCACATGGAGGCGATCGAAAGACAGACAGACAGACACACAGACACACAGACACAGACAGACAGACAGACAGACACACACACAGACACACAGACACACAGACACAGACAGAGAGACGCGGATAAACAGAAAGACAGAAAGACAGACAGACACACACACACACACACACACACACACACACACACACCCACACACACACACCACACACACACACACACACACATCATGCACACACGTGCACACACACACACACACACACACACACACACAGATAGAAAGACAGAAATAGACAGGCAGACACACAGACAGACACACATAACAGAAGCCCACAGACGCATATAAACACACGGACAAACAGACAATCCTGAGTGTCCCATACAGAGACCGACAGACGGACAGAGACAGATATACAGAGACAGCGACGTGTGGAGCAGTGGTAATGATGGCATTGGTGGTTTTGGTGGTTTTGGTGGTAGCTTAGTCTTAGTCACGACAACGACTACAATGATGATGGTGATTGACGACGTAAACAGGTTTCTTAAAAAATGGCCAGTTTACGTCTCACTTCGAAGTTGATTAACGTTGCTCTCCTCCTTCAACCAGGCTTTGGACTGGCATCACCGCAGCAGTTTGTAATAGTTTCACATGTTTAACGACATCTTGTGACATTATCATAACATACCTTTGAGCTTGTACTTCAAACCATTAGCCAAAAAATCAGATATTAAACACCTCTTTAAAGGAGATTTATTACCCTATAAGTACGCTGGTGTAGCAATTATTTTCACTTGTTATCCTTGATCGACATTAACTAAGGAGACGACGCCAACGCTAGGCAAATACATTAGAAGATTTAATTCAGACAGCACGGAGACACAGACAGACCGGCAGGCAGAGAGACAGAAAGGCAGACAGACAGACAATCAGACAGACAGGCAGATGGACAGGCAGGCAGACGGTCAGGCAGGCAGGAATGCAGGCAGACAGACAGGCAGATCGGAGGCCAGACAGACAGACACACAGGCCGACGGTCAGGAAGGCAAACAGGCAGACAGACACGCATATAGAACATAAGCCCATAGACACGGATAAACAGACGGAGAGAGACAGATATACAAAGACAGCGACGGGTAGACCAGTGGTAATGACGACAGAGGTGGTATTGGTTGTATCGGTGTTGTTGTTGTCTTAGTCACGACAACGACTAAAATGATAATGGCGATTACGACGACGACGACGGCGTAATAAGGTTTCTTAATTAATGTGTGTGCGTGTGCGTGTGTATATATGTATGTATAGCAGATTAGTAAGAGCGCTCTCTTTAGACACCTTTAAAACGCTTTTTACGGATGTTATATAAATTGGAGCTTTTAGTTAAAAACCAGATTATGCGGGTATGAGAAAATTTGCAGACTATTTTGCCTATGCGACGTCAAGAACTTTCATGTCATAAGCTTAGCGATTTCGTGAGTTTCTTGTAAGGTGCTATATAAATGGCCATATACATACATACATACAAGATGTGTGTGTGTGTGTGTGTGTGTGTGTGTGTGTGTGTGTGTGTGTGTGTGTGTGTGTGTGTGTGTGTGTGTGTGTGTGCGTTTGTGTATAGTATAGTTCAAGGCTCTGTCTTAGGACCTACCAATTTCTCCATTACTGGTTCAGACCTGCACCCTGCTCAGCCCCTTAATCTCATGATCAAATTTGCAGATGACACTTACCTCCTTACTGGATCCTCTCAAGCTCATATATACTATTCCATCTGAACTGCATTTAATCTCTACATGGGCTTCTGCCAATAACCTTACCTTAAATAGCTCTAAATCTAAAGAAATGATCATTTTCCGACCTCGACACCAATTTGAACCTCCTCCTCCATTGCCTGGTATTACCCGAGTTAAAACTTTGAAAATACTGGGTGTCATCCTTCAAGATAATTTCAAACTCACAGCCTATATAGACCACCTCACAGCTACTTGCTCCCAGGGGCGTCCATCCTATGGGGGGAATAACATAACATAACAACATAACATAACAAGGGTTTTAAGTGGTTCAGAAGACGTTTAGTCTGTGTTAGAACCACTGCAATTAACCTGGAACATGATTAATAGCCCAATTTTCCTAGCTTCTTCTTAAAAGCTGTGATAGTGTCCACTGAGACAGTACTATCATCCAAACTATTCCACAAATCTACAACTCTTGCACTGAAGCATTTCTGTCCTAATGTCCCTTTCGGTTTCTTAAATAATTTATACCTATGTCCCCGAGTTGCCTTGTTTGGTGCTAATTCAAAAACTTCTCCTTCTGCACTGCCTCCTTTCCAGTAATAATCTTGTAGGCTTCAATTAGGTCTCCTCTGCTCCTCCTTCTCTCCAATGTTGTTAGTCCACACCTTTTCAACCTTTCTTCATATCCCAAATCCTTGTAGCCCCAAATCATTTTTGTAGCTCTTCTTTGCACCTTCTCCAGCTTTTCCATGTCCTGTTTCAGGTAGGGACTCCATACCTGGATGCAGTATTCCAACTGTGGCCTAACCAGTGATTTGTATAACCTCAATATTGTATCCTTGTCTCTGGTGACTATTGTCCTTCTTATCATGCCTAAAGTCGAGTTAGCCTTTTTTGATGCTTCAGCACATTGCCTAGAGGGTTTTGCACTCTTGTGCATAATCACTCCCAAGTCCCTTTCTTCCTCACTCACTTTCAACACCATGCCCCCCATTTCATATGAAAACTCACTGTTTCTCTTCCCCATATGCATCACTGAGCACTTTTCCACATTAAAGAGCATCTGCCAGTCCTGTGACCATCTGAACAT
>JACEVL010001255.1:172500-238805 GCA_020284085.1 Aporrectodea caliginosa | reverse complement strand
CTGCAAAAGCAAATACAACTCAGTACTCATCAGGCAAATTGGCTGTTACTTGTAGCTATAGTTGGTACAAGCAAATTGGCTGTTACTTGTAGCTATAGTTGGTACAGGCAAATTGGCTGTTACTTGTAGCTATAGTTGGTACAGGCAAATTGGCTGTTACTTGTAGCTATAGTTGGTAACTTTTGCCGTACCTAATTAGTTTTAGAAAGTAACATTTGGCAGTAACAGATTACTATCTTGTGAATGCACTGTATTCCTATATAGTTCTTCCCTCCAGTTCTCCTTCCCATTGGCTTCATGTCAAGGTTTTGGGGGTGGTTACAGGGGAGGTGTGCAAAGTGGCTTAACCTGTTGTCACAGATCACTAAGTATATGCTTTGTTACAGGTATTACGTATTGCTCTGGTACTTATAATCTTTCACTGGTTTGCTGTTCATTGTGTTAGTTGTGGTACTTACGGACAAATTAATTGGTATGTAAATGGTTCGTGGAATTGGGTGACCCTGTTACTGGGATGATAATGTTCCTTTGTGCTTCACCATTGTCACCAATTATAAAGTGACCTGTTAAAGTGCTGTTAGAATGACTGGTGAACAATACAGTTGTTCTGATTTGAGTTTACCTGTTAACGGCAATGCAAAAATTTAGCAGCTGGTTTTAGGAGTATCGGTGAATGTGAACGTTGAAGTTTTAAATACTTTTGATGCTTGGAACATTAAAGAATCCGGATTCAACTATGACAACAATGCTATACAAGTCACTAGATTAAATAAGACTTCAGCCAATACATCCTGCAACACATTGCCTCTAAGAACAAACTGATAATGATGCATGTAACAATACAATTGTAATGTAAGTAAACATCTATAGCACCCTTCAAGATGTCCTACTCAGAGGCACTCTGCGCTAGCCTTTATGATGCTAAATGTCACTACAAAAAAATATTACATCAGTTAGCAAAACAATGCACAGTAGGCTGAAAGAGTCACAAGTGGCGGGCCCATATATTACATCGATCAGTTAGCAAAACAATGCACAGTAGGCTGAAAGAGTCACCAGTGGCGGGCCCATATATTACATCAGTTAGCAAAACAATGCACAGTAGGCTGAAAGAGTCACCAGTGGCGGGCCCATATATTACATCAGTTAGCAAAACAATGCACAGTAGGCTGAAAGAGTCACAAGTGGCGGGCCCACGCAAACACGAGGAACCAAACAACAGATTGCATGTGATATTGCCCTCCTTCCAAAGTTAAGAAGTGCACACACGACCATAAAATACAACATCGATGGCACTGAGCAACTGTGTGTGATGAATTTATTCAAGGTCTTTACATGGTAACCGGCTGAATGGAGGGCCAACCCAGTATTCTCTGCTTCAAGCTGGAGCCCTGCACCCTTTTGCTGCTTTAAGACAGCCTTATTTTCTCGGGGTCTCTCGCACTGGGAGTGTCTCTGATTGGTGTAGCACCGTGCGTGGTGCTATATAAATTTACAGATACAATACAATACAAAACAAATACAGGCAGAGTACTCTATCCATTTGACTACCATGTACCATGTCCCTGGTTGTCCCACCAAGCAGAATACCATGCCTTACCTCACAAAAACAGCAGTACGGGACCCCAGTTCAATTGCATATCCCTCTCTCTCTCTAGATAATAACTCTGTCAGAGCTTGCTATTTTATGGCAATTTAATGCTGATAAAAGTAATACTCTGTGACTGGAATGGCCTTAAATGGTTGGAGCCTCAGTTTATTCAATTATTCCAACCAGCAGTTGGTTTGCAACTGCATAATGGCATCATTCCTAAATTCGATGCTACCACGTTAACACACACCAAGTATAATGCATACTATGCTCATATTCATTGCTGTGTGATGGCATGCATTGCAGATTTTTTAACAATAACAAATCACTAACAATAGTAATTATAACAATAATAATCTGTTGTACCACGCAGCCCAACATCATTAATAACAATTTTACGAACTACCGTAAAATGCCAGTCAAAATTACTCAAAAATTACTTACCGACTGTAGCCTCACGACTAAAGGATTTTTTCACGATGTTATCTTCACAGAAACCGTTGCTAAGTCTCAGCTCCAGCAGATAGATCTCGACTTTGCATCGCTTCACAAAAATGCCGTGTTCGATAACACGGAATCCGAGCGACACCTATCAAGTAAAAGTAAACAGCGCTTAGAAATTCTCCATCTTAAAGATAAAAGTAGCATGCTTCGTTACGACGTTACATGTTACTCGTAAAAGGGGTCGTCCATTAATTATGTCAACAAAATAGGGGGAGGGGTTTGGAAAAGTTTGACAGTTGTTGACAAGGGGGAGGGGGTTTGGTACAATTTGACGTCAACAAATTTTTTTCCAATGAATCAACACAGACCCTTCAAAATGGTAGCGAAAACATTAAGTAATGTGAAAAATGCATAAAGTGCTTAATGTTTAATACTACTAAAAAAGCTGGTTATAAACTAAACTCATATATTTTTAATTCAAGATTGCATTTTTTAGTGTAAAAATAAAAAAAAATGATTCTACATGCATGTATTGAGGCATTGTGTTTCTTTTTGTAGGGGGGTTATGGGATTGTTGACATAATTTTTAGGGGTTCCGTCAATGTTTGACAGTTGTTGACAAGGGGGAGGGGGTCAAAAACTGCCTAAAATTTGTTGACATAATTAATGGACGACCCCAAAGAGACCAATAAAGGTTGGAGAGTTCAGGTGCCACGCTATGTTAATGGTGTTTGTAAGGTCTTCGTACGTGTACACAGATAACATATACATAATTAGGCATTGTCCCCAAGTCTTCAACGATATCTTCGGCATATGAATCGGTCTCCAGTTACCTTGAGTATTGTAACTAGCTCCTAGTTAAGTAAGTAAGTATATTCTTTACTAACCAATTGACTTTGGTGTACAGACATTTAGCATAGTTGGTATCAGTAACTCAACAGGCCAATTGCTGAAACATCATATTATGGTATTGTATTGCATCATATCGTATTACCGGGTGACTTCAACGGTAGCCCACCACTCAGTTTGTAAAATTTGTGTATTGTCATTTTGCTTTATTTTGTGGTGAATAAACTACTTACTTACTTACTTACTTACCATACTGTACTGCTGTATCATCATCATCATCATATTCGTTTATTTAACACAAAACTGTCGACAAAACGCAACAGAATACATGAGTTATTGAGAGTGGCAGTTTTTCATCTAATAGACGTTTTTGAAAAGCATGCGTGGAACGAAGATCTTATTGTTAATTAACATATTACCGTATTGTATCGTATTATATTGCCATATTGTATTGTATGATATTACATAACGTATCACATCATAACGCTCTGTCAAATCTTGAATTCTTCCATCAAATCATCTAATAGAATTTGGATGAAGTATACGCTCACCTGACCCAACGACAGCTCGTACCAAGAGAGTAACTTGTTCCATGCTTCAAGAGGCACAGCGGTGTAGTCGATCTCCTCGATCAAGTTCTTTCTCAGCGTTCTCAAGTCGACTGAAAAAAGACAATTAAGCAACTTCAAAAGTCATCACCTATACTCTTACATTTTTAGATTCTTTTAATCTATTAAATCTTCATATAAAAACAATAATATGAATAATAACTATACTGATGATGATGATGATGCTAATGATGCTGCTGCTGCTGCTGCTGCTGCTGCTGCTGCTGCTGATGATGATGATGATGATGATGATGATGATGATGATGATAAGGGGTTTTGTGTGTCTTTTCGTTCAGTTCAGCGCGGGAACGCCATCTGCTTTCCTTTGACATCACCATGCTAGATTGTTCACATAATAATAATAAAAATAATAATAATCACCTTGTAAGCACCCACTTACAATAGCAGCAAACACAGAGATTAACAGTGGAGCAGAAGTAACAAAACAACCAAAATCTATATTATAAGCAATTGCAACAAACTTTTTCGAAAAATTCTCAAGCCACACAAGGGCCTTCGACCTCAACACCGAAGCCGGACGTCTGGCAACCCTATTTTAGAACACACTCGTCGTTAAAGTCCTAAGCCCTGGACACAAACCCGGTCCCAGTGTTTTGCAGGACAGGCCATTGACTTCCAAGCTTACCAAGTCTGTAAGATAAACATGCCCAAGGTCATTACGTGGAGTCTGCTGAGCAAGTTCAAACCTGTAATCGTTAGATTACAGACCAACAGTGCTACCAAAGAGATGACCATAACACACTAACATGTCCTGCAATAAAATTTTCATATAATTTACATACAGTCAAATAGCTCTATAACCGACATATTTAAATTGTAAGTAGCCGATAAAATTTGTGCCATTTAAAATTGAACGTAATTTACCTTCGAGAAGGCAAGAGTTGTCGATTGGTCCTGGATTAGCGCTCGGCTCACCAATGACTCCCGTGTCCGAGTGATCGTAACCGACATACTTCTTCCACTGGGTTAGCCACCTATGATCTACCAGATACCTACAAACATACCCCAGTATCACTAAAACACACTTGCATACAAAAATGATTCTGATAAAATACAGGGTAATGGATCCCTAAAGGACTTTCATTTGTAATTGTAATCATCAAACTTCTAAAGCGCCACACTATGTAAGCCAAGCGCAGGGCACCAGCTTATTCACGAGCGCTGCGTCGAGTCAGAGGGGTTGTCCAAAGGGTAGTCCGACGGGAAAAGGTAAGGGATTTTGTTTGCTATTATAAATGGAAACAAAATATTCTTTAAAAATTCGACTGTTCTTAAACTTTCATTTAACATTCAATGCACTTAATTATTTCCTAACTTACTTACCAAGTATGAAATTAATAAAGGATAAATCGGTTAGGGTCAGATTAGGCGCTGTGACGGTCGATTAGGGTCAGGGTTAGAGTCGTCATTAGATCAAATGTGAAAATTTCCGCCGCAGCAGTAAGTTTTCGCGCGTTGTGTGGCGGCATTTTCCGCCGCAGAAGCACCACGCCACTAATAACAAAAAATATAATAATATGATCGGCATTTCAATAGCCGACAAAAACGACGATCACGATGAATAACTGGGTCAGTTTTAAATAATTAAATAAGTCTTCTATTTAAGTAAAAATTAGCAATCTAAACCCTTCGTCACTCCATTTACCAAGTTTCGCCTTTGGCTGGACTTTTATCCATTAATCCGGCGATGACGCCTTTCTGTGCTGCCACCAGAGTCCAATCTTCGTCCTCCATCTTCAAAGGAATTTGCCGAACAATTAAACATACAATTAAACATACAATAATTATTAAACAAACAATCAGAAGGCTATTGTTAGCTTAAACAATTAAACAGATTATATTTATGTTCTATTTGCAGATACTAGCTATGGAGCGCCATCATACGATGGACTTAAATCCGCAACGCTGCGGTATGCATTATTGGTTTCAATCAAGGTTTCAATAAAAAATATTTCTATCTTTTATCTATCTATCTATCTATCTATCTATCTATCTATCTATCTATCTATCTATCTATCTATCTATCTATCTATCTATCTATCTATCTATCTATCTATCTATCTATCTATCTATCTATATATATCTATCTATATCTATCAGTGTTTAATCTACTCCCCTTGCTATGGGGGGGGGGAATCGACGGTTCTCGGGGGTACCCAACATATTTGAAAAGTTAACAAGTAGCAATTTAAGTGTTTTCCAAGAATTTTCTCGAGGGGGGGTAGTAACAAGAATTTCCACCAAGAATTTTCGAGGGGGGGGTAGTAACAACAGTTTTTCAACAAAACTTTTCCCCCTCACCACACGAAAGGCGCGATAAATCCTGCGGCAATTATCCATAAATTTCACACCAAAATTTCATCTCTAATTTTTCTGGGGGGAAACTCAATCCTGGGGAACTTTACCCCCCCCAGAGACGTCTAGATTAAACACTGTCTATCTACGAACCTTTTTAATAGTGAACCAGTGACAATATTTTCCCGCAAGTGGCGGACCAGGATGCCGAAGGCGCCTGTACAAAATTGGAGTGGAGTCTGGGAGGAGGCTTGCATGGTGAGCCTCTGCCCAGAAATTGGTTGCAAAACTAAATCTTAAATGGTGCATTTTTAGCATACAAACAGTCTAGGCTTATAAATTAGGCTCATAAATCTTTAGTTTAATTTTTATTCTCAAAATTGTGTAGGCCTATAGGCTTACTTTAAATTTTAATCAAGGCTGTGCGGGCCAGACAAATATCGTAGGCATGCAGTGCATGTGATTCTCGTTAACGATAACGATAACGAAAATGTTCGTTAACGAAAATAAAATGATTTTGTTAACGATAACTATGACTATCACTAAAAAATATCATTAACTATAACTATAACAAATCAAATCAAATCATTTTTTATTGACCTTCAAGAACAAAAATTGCCAGATTACATGAAAACACACAAATGCTGAGGAAAGGTAAAAACGAACAGCCAAAGATATTCAATGTAAGTATTTACGTACATACAGTTTTAAATCCGCAGTAGAAAGCATAATGGGTTAGAATAGAAGGGTCAATAAAGGAGACCTAAAGGGACCTATAGGTCCCGCTAATAAGGCCCCAGTTTCAATTAGAGAAGCGATAGCCATTACCAAAAGTAAGGTGGTCTTTAGTTATGCATTGTTTATAGGTAACTAAAATAGCAGAAAACATAACTGGAATTAAAAATAAACTAAAAATAAAATAATAATAACCAAAGAGATAATTACATGGAGATAGTCACAATAGAAAAGGAAAAAAGATAGGAAAAACAAAATTAAATAGGAACACGACAGTAACCTATTACTCAGACCTGCAGAGGGTTATCCAGAGACAGAAGGTAAACACGGAGCTTTTTTTAAATACATGGAGGTTGGGAGTATGTCTTAGAGAGAAGGGGAGACTGTAAAACTGTAGAACGAAAATAATAAAACAATAACGAAATCCATCTTTATTTTCGTTAATAAAAAAAATAAAAAGTGTAATGTGGACGATTCAACATAGGCCTACATGAGAACATAAAAATGCGCTATAAGTAATAGCGTATGTTCGCCCCGCATTTTTCATGTGTGGATTAACTCAGTAATATATATATATAGTGCGGCATTTTATTATTCGTAGTGGATCCATTCACGCCCCGGGCGTTAGCGGAGCCCCAGTAGGGCCTACACGCCTACTACATTCACGCCCGTCGCGTTATTGGCTAAAGCTGTTTTGTAAAAGTTTATATTGCGATTGCGACCAAAGTTCTTCTTTTCTTCTTTAAGTTCTCTGCCCTTCGGCAGGTTCCAACCTCCAATGACGCCACTCCCCTCCGTGCTGTGCCCCTCCCCAACTCGCTGCATCCGTCGGCCATCCACCCCAGCATCACCCGCCCCGGCCCCCTCCCCTCCCCTCCACTCTCCCCTCCATGACCCCCAGAAGGGAGTCCCCCTCAACACGTGCCCCACCCAGCTCCTCCGTCCCTCCCCCACTGCTGCCACCAGCGATCGCTCCCCATCAACAACCTGTAGCACCTCGTCATTGCAAGTGTTTCTTGGGAAATTAGAGAGGTGGTTTCCCGTTGCCTTCCTCTCGGTGTTTTTAGCGAGACACCATCTCCGAGCGTCGATGTCCTTCATCTTCCGTTCTTCCGACTCCTCAATTGTCTCTGAGCTCGCATATACCGGCGAGGGCTCGGTCGTCCACCACGCACTTTGTTTCCAACAGGGGTACCACGTGAAGGTGGCGTGGTGGACATTTGGGTGGCAGAGGCTTTTAGAGACGCTTACCACCCCATTTCCACCCGACCAAAGTTGACTAGCCCAATATCGTAAAATTAGTAGTCATAGAAATCTTGTAGTCGAAAATGATGTCTCTGAAGCTTTTTGATTGTTATGATTGGAGTGATTGCACGCACTGTACATGATCAATCATTTACTGCTTGTCTGCTCTCTGTGTATTTGTCTTAAAATATTAACTTAGTAAAATATGAATTGCCTTCTACATTGACACAGATATCATCATTAGTCAGCAAGTTTCAGTAACTTTAATTATTGATTTTTTTATTTTGCAATTTGTCAGTTACTTTGGAAAGTCGTGTATTCATGAAGCCGAATACATCAAGGCTTCAAAGGCTTTCAAAGCTCTGAGCAAATTGTGAAACAGCGTGTTAGGCCCTAATAGGCTATGCACAATTTAGCTTATGGCCTTAATTATTGTAACTATAAGTAGTAAATAAAATTAACTAAAATAAAAAATCCATGAACTATAACTATAACTAAAAAATAATACTAACTATAACTACAACTGACTAAAATGAAAGACCATTAACTATAACTGTAACTATAACTAAAATAAAATCTGTAAGGAGAATCACACTGATCGTAGGCGGGCCAGAATTGACCCGCGGGTCGGCTCTTATCTCGAGATCTGTACGTAGGCCTACTACTATGGGCTTAGGTCCTACGTGTATTCTCTTGCACGAACCTGTCATCTAGGCCTATGCATGTAGGCTTAGGGAATGTAATAGCGTATACGTATTCTACAATCTAGATTTGTTTCTTGTAAACTGTTTCTCGAAACTGTAGCTCCTTATTGACAAGCATCAGTCGATGGCGCTTTTGAACAAGTACGTAAGTAAGTAAGTAAGTTAGTAAGTTAGTAAGTTAGTAAGTTAGTAAGTTAGTAAGTAAGTTAGTTAGTAAGTTAGTAAGTCAGTAAGTAAGTAAGTAAATAAGTAAGTAAGTAAGTAAGTAAGTAAGTAAGTAAGTAAATAAGTAAGTAAGTAAGTAAATAAGTAAATAAGTAAGTAAGTAAGTAAGTAAATAAGTAAATAAATAAGTAAGTAAGTAAGTTAGTAAGTAAGTTAGTAAGTAAGTAAGTATATTCGTTATTATACCAATTGCTAACCGCATTTTGGTTTACAAAGCAGTCACTTTTGTGGTTTAGAGAAGCCTAATATTAATATAGGCCTATACCATAAAAGTCGAAATATGCCAACTATTCCTGGCGTTAAACTACATCGTAAAATCGTAAATCATCCGCATTATTAATGCTTTACGAGCCAAATAAACAAAGAAGAGAAGATCGCGTAGTACTCAAAGTATTGTATCAAATCAAATCTGGTTTGAAACTTTAATAGCACAAAGATTAAAATTCAGTTGCTCGTGTAAACCACGCGAAGGTAGGCATACGTTTTAAACAAGAACAGAATCTCAGCGTCACTTTAACACATAATGTATAAACAACAATAGAAGTTTGTCCATAATTAACAAGAGACAAATTAGTATGCTATCCGTCGGCCTAAGCTACACTTCCGAAATGTCAGCAAATAAGAAAGACAATTGAAAGCGATTCTCAGGAAAAAGTTCGATGTGCGCGCATACAATCATGCATGTATAGGCCTACCGGTACTGCACTGTGACTCAGCGATAACTCAATACCCTCGGCTATTTTGTCCTCTGACCACTTGAGGCCCCTGCCCTGATCTTAGGGCCTCGATCTGTCCGACAGCAATGTTTATTGGACCCACGATGAACCTGCTTAACTGGCCACCAGTAGCCACCAGTGGCACAGTGGGTGTCAGCTGTAGGTCTGATAAAAAAAACCAGACTGCCTGAATGGGTGACCATTTTCAGCCCTCAATCATTTACGTCCTCAACCATAATCCATTCAAGGCCCAGCGGGTAGCAATGCCCAGTGGCGGCGCCAGAGGGGCTAGGGGGTGCTTAGCCCCTAACTGCGGTTCAGCCCCCAAAGGAAAGGTTTTAAGCCATAAAAAGGTCGTCGCATCCCAATGGGAATAACTTATCATGGCTTTTTGAGCTTTAGCCCCCAAACCTGAAATCCTGGCGCCGCCACTGGCAATGCCCTGCTTTTGTATGGATTAAATTGCATCATTGATGGATATTCAGAAGCAGATGGATCAAAATTGTCAATGTTGCAACCAATCTTAGGCTCGAGGATTGTTGAAGACAAGACAATACAATTATACGTACGCCAAGCCCTGGTTGCAGTATTGCAGGCAGGAAACAAAGGCGCTGTACTTAGCCGCCACAATTAAAGTGATGGCGAACAATTCTCAATTTTGCGCTCTGTGGTTTGAAGCATTACAATAGTTATGGATGCAAGATTCTCTCTCTCTCTCTCTCTCTCTCTCTCTCTCTCTGTCTGTCTGTCTGTCTGTCTGTCTGTCTGTCTCTCTCTCTCTCTCCTCTTCAACCATCCTCGATACGAGGGTTGATCGCATTGTAGACGATTCTTCTCCATCCTCTCCTGTCCTCGGTTTCTCGCAGCAACCTTTCCGTTGATAATCCCAACCATTCGCCCACATTGTCCATCCACCTCTTCCTTGGTTTTGGATGCAAGATTACACCGCAGTTCATTGCCGTTGCTTGAACTTGCTTCAAATGAAATTAACGCGAATAGGCTATATATATTCACCGATAGTTTGGGGACGACACTGAAATGGAGGGGAGGGAGGCAAGCAGTGGGTAGGGCGGAAAAGTAAACTGCCCCACCCACTTCATACCTGAGATAAGTGCGCACTAGCAAACATCAAGACACTGAAGTGAACGTAGACCTAAATAAATAATAAAGAAATTATAATGACATTAATTAATGATTCGATAGACTATCTTACAACGGATTTTGATTGATTGCTCAGTTACTAATTAAGGTGCTTAATTAATGAGTGCGACTACTGGTTCCATAAAACCAACTATATAATAATTAATTGAGACACAGATCAATGGCATAGGCTAAGCATGCCTAATTAGGCTAATTAGTCATGCACAAATGGCACTTTTAAAATGTTTTTCAACGGGTTTCAAATTAACCAGGCCTATTTGGAAACAGAAGAAACACTTTTATATAGGCCTAATAAAGTCACCTATATATATTAGGCCTAATCATATTTCTATTTTCACCCGATTTATCTCATATTTCATTCTATACGTATTTTCCCCGTTTAATTAACGTTTTTACCCCCTTTCATTTTATTAATTTAGTTCCAGTATCAGTATTTTCACTCCATTTATGTCATAATTTCACTCAATATTCAATTAACCCCATTTATTCTCATCGTACAACCTTCTGGGCACATGATGCACTCTTTATCGCGTGGATGAGACAATTAGCATATTATTACAGGCCTATAGATGAAATTCTTCGTTCCTTAGGCATCTGATTTCATTCAGGCGAACAGCCCAAGACCTGTGGCTACCATGGCAACGGCGGCGAACAAGTGGACCGTGACGTCACCGAGAGCAGTGGCGCAACTGACGTCACCTCTGGGGTTGGTGGGCTTGAACCCGGGGTCAAAGGCCGTGTTGTAGGTGGCGCTGCTGTTGAAACGCTGCAGGCGGATGGTCAGGATGTTCTTCGAGCCGGACGTCGACAGCTTCGGGTAACCGGAAGTTAGGTTCCGCCACGAATGATCCACAGAGACCTAGAAGAGGAGAAAGAAGATATTTGCGGCGATGATTGGTAATGATGACGATACGGCGAAGAAACAGAAGAGGTGATGATGGCGATGACGATGTTGACGTCAATGATGTTGATGAGATGAGGTTTAGAATTAGAAGGTAGAAGGAGAAAATAGAGGTTAAGGACATTTTTAAACAGAGTAATAATAGAATTTTTAAAAGAATATTATGTATATATTTCAATCAGATCATATATATATATATATATATATATATAATATATATATATACACATATTGTTGATAATGATCATGATTATTACCTGGTATAGTTATCTTGTGGGTGGGGCCCAGAGTAATGGTAGGCCTAACAATCTGGCACGAAGACCAGAAGATCAACCCTCCCAAAGGGTCTACTCAGCCTTTCATTCGCCAGATAGCGTTAGTAAAATTATTAGTAAAATTAGCAGGACGCGATGGGCGCCTTGCATGGCTGCCATACAGTTAAATTCGACTGCTGTAGTAACTTGTGATCATCCGTTCATACTAAGAATTGTAATCATACTGCGGTGTGTCAGTTTGAATTAATAAACTAAGATAATTATTTATTATGAAGAACACGGTATACTGCATGTTGGTTCCTCTCTAATCATGGTATCCATCCTATCGTAATCGGAACGGCGGTATCGTGACGATGACGATGAAGAAGGTCCTACCTAGATGGCCCAGACCTCAGGCCCACCGAGAGGGGGGGGCAGGGGGGCAAAAACCCAGGGGCCCGGCGACTTTTAGGGGCCCGGGCTGGCCCAGCAATCAACTTATGAAAAATATTAGACTATAATCAGTTTTATACAAAGTTTATGATTTATGCCTTGTAAAATATAATATTACGGACACTTAACTACAATAGTTGCATATACAAATATAATTTTTTAGGGTTGTACCCGCACTATTATTATTTCAGTTTGTTTAAAAAAGATTTCTCATAAAGTCTAAGGATAGTTAGGGCCCATGACTGCTCTGCCTAGGGGCCCGGAATTTCTGTCGGCAGCCCTGGGCCCAGTGAGCTACATCGGTTAGAGCGTACGTCTCATGCGTCTCTGTGTGTGTGACTTAGCATACTTATGGTGGCTTATAATTAATTAATGAGAGTTCAATCTCTGGCTTGCGCTGTCCGTAGGCCTATACACGGCCCACACGGGGTCCTTAAATGGCTTGGCGTCCATTAAAACAGGCAGCGGTGGTGAAGAATCTCACCCGATCATTTCATTTAAAAATGAGCACGGTTAATTTATCCTACTTAAATTTATTTTTTATCTACTCGATGAACGTTGTACAGTGTACACCTAAATGGGGTTAGCAGTTGGTTTTTCAGTAAAGGATATACTTACTTACTTACTTACTTACTTGCTTGCTTATACAGTTGCCATGTAAAAACCTGTACATTTGCATATACTTGCATTGAGCGCCTCTGATTGGTGTGCATTGCGAGAGGCGCTATATAAATTGATAAATACAATACAATACAATGTATAAATTTTACCCTGGTGGAGAAATCCGTCCAGGCGCCGTCTCCAAGGGAGTATCTGTTAGGGCGTCCATAGGACTGGTTGTCCTCTGCCTTGGCCGTTCTTCCAGGAGGCAGTGTAACGCCCACGTCCACCTCAAGGAACATGGAAGGCTTGGAGCTGGAACATTGACTGTCACACCACTGCCAGTCATCGATCTCAAAGCTGAGCTCCAGCTGACCCGCCGTCAAGGTCATGACCTCATCGCCTGAGGTCACGCTTCCGTTGGCCTTTGTGAGGCTGGCCACCAGTTTGAAGGACCCTGAAAGCGGTGAGGGCAGGTTGAGTTCCAAGGTCAGGGTGTCCGCTGGGATCGGTGGCTGGGAACCGGGGATCATGAGCGTGGATGCCTTGGTGACGTTGAAATCTTGGGTGGCGAATGAGCTGAAGGCTCGTTCTACGCCGTTGGATTGCTTGACCTTGACCCCATCTGCATCGACCTCACGCAGCTCCGTGAAGCAGATGAGGATCTCACCGGTCGTCGGTGGGGGGCCGGAAGTGGCGGGCGAGGTGGGAGCAGGGGTCACGGTGGAACTGACCGTGGCCGATGCAGGAGTCGGGGTTGGGGTAGGAGAGACGGGTGGCGGTAGCTGCCTCAACACCCTCATGCTGGCACCCTTCTTAGAGGCGTAGACCATCGTACCATTCTGTGGTCCAAGGAGGCTTTCGTCTGGCGGTCCCCCCGCTGAGACCAGACCAAGGACCATCACCAGTCCAGCCAACGACAACCACTCTGGGCAGACGTACATGACTAGAAGATGTTGTGCAGCTGAGCCTTGAAGGTGGTCGAGCCTTGAAGAGTTGAGACTTAGGATGCTTCTTGAAGATATGTAGAAATAGTAGATCTGAGATCTATAGATGACACTGCGTCAATCGATCCTTGACGATGGTAGAACTGGTAGAATTGGTAGAACTTCGACCTTGGATGCTCCTGAAGATGGTAGAACTGGTAGGCCTATAACTGAGTCTTTGGGTGCTTCCGAAGATGGTAGAACTGAGATCTAGGAGGCTACACTAGACGATAGATTTTAGACGCAGGAGGATATCACTGTAGTCAGACGAACAGTCGATTCTTGAAGATGGTAGAACTGACGCACAGCCGTATGCCACCGTTTGGTTGAATGCTCGTCCCTATAGCGACTGCGACTCGCTTGGAGATCGATACACAGACAGAATGACAGGTAGAGGGTAGTCTTTGTCCCGTCTGGCTTCACCCTCTCAATGGCGCAGTCAGCATATGACGCAGTCATTTCGCAGGACGTGCGTGGACACGGCGTGTTCTTTCAAGTCGTCGATCGATGGTATTGCCATGACGCTACCCTTCGTTTGTTTTCGTTCCACATGGCAACGCATGCATTCATTCATGTGTATCCGACGCCGTGTGACTCATCGCGGAAGATTTTGTCGTATTGGCAGCAGCAGCAGTAGCAGCAGCAGCATCATCAGCAGTTTTCGCCTTTGTTTGCTGTGGCTCAGCTCCGTTAGGGAAGGATCCAGTGGGCGACGTGGCCTAGCCGCTACCCCATTGTTACAAATTGGAGGTTATAATAGACATTAGGGCTTATAATTAGGCCTAACTGAATTCGTTTCAACATGCCGCACATCAGTTTATCACTATTTATTCGACTGATTTAGAATTAATTGACTGTTTATTCAAACTGTTTGTTTTCAGTTATCCGTGTCGCAGTTTATTCAGTGGTTGCAGGCAGTGCATATTTTAAGGGATTTGGACTACTGGGACAGTACTCTACTTCCAATGTTATTGGAAACTAACATGAAAGTAGAGTACTACCTGGGACAAATCACCAAATCTACTGGGACAAATCCTAAAACTACTGGGGCATATCTTAAAACTACTGGGACAAATGTCCCAGTAGTTAAACAGTTAAAATATGCACTGAGAACTGCAGCTTCGAGACTTAGCGCACGTTGCCCAGACTCATTGTCCATTGGGCGTCCGGAGGGGGATAAGGGGGTGGACATTTGCCCCCCGGATTTTGCACATATTTAAAAGGATTTACTTATCATAGTAGTTTTTAACAATGAATGGCCATAATTTTTTCCACAGTTTGATTTTTTATCCAGACTATAATCAAGATAACCTGGAAAATTGAAAATATATAAAATATTGAACATTACGATCAAAATGGAATGTTCTTAGCGCTCAATTCATCGGGCAAAGTGCGCATTCAGCGGAAATGACAATTGACTCGATGAAATATTGCCAAAAAACTGTAAAAAATTTAAAACAAATGTGTACTGTTAAACAATCCCGCATCCCAATGTACCATTAGAAAGGCGGTTCAGAGCTGAATCGAATGACATACTAGGCCTATGGGTTGAATATCTCGAAGGATAAAAAAAGTAATTAGTGTTTAACCGTTTTTAGACTTAGCGACATGTCGCGAACCAGAGGAAATGGTAAAAACTTAATAACTTCTACAAACATGGACATATTCTGAAAAATAATACATCGTTTTATTCAGTAGGCCTATTAATAGCCTTATCCAACGGTATATTGAATTACATTTAATTATTTTTCAATTAAAATATTTTACAAGAAAACCTGCAATTTTCTCGAAAAAATGCTATTTTTCGTAACTTTGGCCCTCTGGTGGGGGCGGAAGACATTAATATTTTAAAAAACTTTTTCGATATTTTTTGACCCCATACCATAAGGCAACTTTTGGTTGCTATTAGCCTACTTTTTGAATTTCTAATTTTCGCTTTTTTCACCCCACCCTATTGTACACGCCTAAACGGCGACTGTTATTAGCACGCTTCACAATTTTTTAGCCGCATATAAATAATTGCGTGTACGGCCCAGTTGAGGCGCCGAGGATTTCAGATAACTATAACTATAACTAAAAAATATCATTAACTATAACTATAACTATAACGAAAATAACACTAACGAAAATTCATCTTTATTTTCGTTAATACAAAAAATAAAAATAGGAAGTGCAATATATGGACGATACGACATAAATGAGAACGAAAAATGCGAAATTTTCTTTAAATTGTGTATTGATGAAGCTAAAGCTCCAAGCCCTTCCCTTTGTTAATTTTATTGTAACCCTAAAATAAAAACTAATAACCTCCCTCATAACTATAACTATAACTAAAATAAAAAAAAATCATTAACTATAACTATAACTATAACTAAAATAAAACCTGTGATTTGCAGTGATTTCCCACTTGGGGGGGGGCTGAGCCGCAGTTAGAGGGGCTAAGCCCCTCCCCTATTCCCCCTCTGGCGCCGCCACTGCTACGGTCTACACGAGTGACCGCTGAGTGTGGAATATGTATAGGCTACTGTTTTATAGCTCTATGTCATAGCAAAATCTATTTTGCGTATTAAATTACAATATATTAGGGGGCTAGGGGCCTAGCCAATAATATTTTGCGGTAAATCGTAGCCTATATAATTTATGAAAATCGTATAGGGCTAGCATATTATGAAGATCATAAAAAATCGTATATATATAAATTGAAATAAAATGAAACAATAAATTTGCCGCAAGACCAGGGCCGGATTAAGACTTTCGGAGGCCCTAAGCCAAGGGCCGGGTTAAGACATCCGGGGGCCCTAACCGGAAAGCCATGCAAAATTTTTTTTCTCCAGATTTGGAGAAAACCCATATGTTTATTACTTTGAAAATTTCTGATGACCTTTTTGCTTTTCCATCCTTTTTTCCAGAAGAAAATTGTCAAATAGGACCTTTGTACCATCTGATTTATTATTTCCTGACAGTTGGGGCCCCTCAAAACGTTGTGGGCCCTAAGCCATGGCTTATTTCGCTTAGCTTATAGGTTAATCCGGCTCTGCGCAAGACCAAACCTCAGCATGACATCATCACAGGCTATACGCCTGCTGTTGTGTGACTTTATTTCATCTATATAATTATGCCCCATCGACGTATGATTGGTAAATTGGGTATAAGAGATTCAATATACGTCGATGATTATTATGCCCCATCACTGCGCGCCAGCTTGAATCCATCATAAGAATAAAATTCGCGCCCAAAGTGCACCGTCAGCGCGAGGGATTGGCGTTGTGTGTGAAAGCGGGAAATCTCCAGTCTATTTATACATCACGTGGAGTTTCATCGAGCCGTTCGGCGCCACCGTCTTGTCACTGAAGCTTCTACAGATAAATCGTAAATCTCTATAAATGTACAGCGGCCTAAATACTTCGCTTATAACTTTGTGGTTAAGTAGCACGAAACTTTCTCTGCTTCGTCGATTAGCTGGTAAATTCAATACGACCTCTTATAACGAGGTAAATTAGTTTAATTAGCACTTGTGACTATGTATCGATAGCGCCAATCGGGTGCAATGACATCATACAACGGTGTTGGATCTGCTGTGATAAGTCATCCACAGTATTCTAAATTAAATCGGTAGCTATTTTATCCGATTTATCTTCTAATTGAAAGTTAAATGTATGTTTGCAAATTGAAACGGGTTTTCTTATAATATTTGCGTTCATCTTGTAGCCAGAATGACCTGTTTTTGTGTATTTATTCGTTAAATACAACTTTTCCGTGAAACCCTTAGAGTGGCTTAGACCAATAGACTGTGACCAATCTGTTCTCTGGTTTTTTCACCGTGAACTACTTTGGCGACATGTGATATTCGTTCCTCCTATTTTTTTTATCTGAGTATTGACTCGTTTGAACTTTGCTTTCAGTTCTTTTTTTAATGCTTCTGTGATTTGAAACAGTTACCTACTTGCTCCCTCCCCGTCGTAAAAAGTTTGTCGTCTTACTTGCGGACATATTGGCAAGCTTATAGTATCGGGGGCTGAAGGATATAGTGCGTAACAGTTGTTTCAAAATGGCAAATTTGTTGGAGTCGGGAGCGCCTCTGAGTAGCCCTCTTGAAGGGGCGCTATATAAATTTATGAATGAATGAATGAATGAATGAATGAATGAATGAATGTAAGTTTACTGGTGTCGTGAGTGTCGGTTAGGGTCAGGATTAGGGTTAGTGTCGTCATTAGAAAACCTGGTACTGTCCGGCCTCCGCACAGCATGTCCAAAGATATTGTATAATCCTTCGGCCCCCGATAATATAAGTTTGCCAACAAATTTTGCCATTTTGAAACAACTGTTGTATGGCATTTTCAAGTGTTCTTTTGTGTCCTCACCCACCTGTTTTGAAAGACTTAACGATAATGCAATAATTTTAGGAATTTAATTTGAGAAATTTTGTTATGCATCAGCTAGCTGTAAAAGTAAGGCACGTTACATAAAATTGGTTTACTTTAAAAACGACACACATGTTAAGTTTTCAGGTCACTTTACAGTCCAACTAGCACACAGACAACAACTGTCTTTGCAAAACTACTGAAACACAACAAGGTGGGTTTTGTCGTGTTTCTTGAAACTATGAAATTTATTGCAATATTCGTTTATTTTTTAGCCTTGTGTATACTAGTATTTATTGGATGGATCCACAGTTTAACGGCAGCTTCTGACAACATAGGCCGTTGCCGCCGACAAAGATTATTTTTGGCGTATTATATTACAGCTCTCATTTCTGCAGGATACAATTTGTAGCGTAACGCGGAGTTTCCCACTCACTGTGGTTCGGACTATCCTTATTAAAGATTAGTTTTCCTCATAAGTTGAACCCTGCCTGTAAGTCTTCCCACAGTCAAATTCTAACCTCAAATGACATATCTAGGTCACCCTTCTCTGTTCCTTTCTAGCCTTAAGACTGTATTGTATGACCAGGGTTGGGGTGGGAGCGCTCCTGAGTAGATGGTCTTGAAGGGACGCTATATTTACTATAATAATATTATCTAAACATCATCAGTGTTATCCAGTGGATGTATGAACACTTTCAGGTTCAACAACTCCGGAAAAACCAGTCAAAATGAGCGAAGGAGGAGATGTTCCAGACTTGGCTTCTTCGTCGGAATCGGAGGTTGAGGAGAACGTTGCATCCAGCAAACCCAAAAATGGCATGTAGTGTTTGAAATATTCACTGTTGCAATATGGGGCTGCGTTCCGAGGTATTTATATGCACATGGCTTGTGGAGAGATTAAGAGTTGTGCCCGAAGATGACGTGTGACTGGTAGCCGATTGATTTGAGCCATTGCCTTGCAATGACGAGCTTGTGGGTTTAAGCCTCCCACGAGAAGATTACTTTGTTGGCGCGCTGGGAAATTCCTTTAATATTCAATTGCTGAGTGCCAGTGATTGATGTTCTGTTATTATATAAGTTTTACAACATAAAAAAATACATTATACATTATAATATATACATATATTCATGTTTATTATTAATTCAAACTGGCACACCGCAGTATGATTACAAACTTGCCATAGTATGAACGGATGATTACAAGCTATTACAGGAGTCGAATTTAACTGTATGGCAGCTGTGCAAAGTACCCATCTGTCCTGTTCATTTTGCCAATGCCATCTAGCGAATGGAAGGCTGAGTGGATCTTTGGGAGGGCAGTGGGAATTGATCCACCATCCATGCTGATCTTCTGCTCTTCGTGCCTGAGTGGTGCCACTCACCTAAACCTATTATATAATATATTTTGGGTATGCCATTTTTGGCTACTTCTGTGCCATTTTAGTGTTATATTGCATGTACAGTATCGCTGTGATAAACCTGAAGCTGTTGAATTATTTTCAACCCTGGTGCAAAGGACCTCCGAGTGCCCGCTGACACACATGATCATCCATGGTCTGCCATGATGTGGTGGCACTATATTATATAAATACAGAATAAGAATAATTGGACTGTTTAATCTTTTTAAGACAAGCTGCATTGGTTTCCTAGTCACCTTTAGTACACGCTCGTCATTAAAGTGTTAAAAGTATGAAGAGATCAGTAGAATGCAAGGAAACAATTTAGGATTATAATAATAATATCTTTTCTTTAATAAAGGACAAACACTGCGCTGTACATTTACATGTTATGACAATTACACAATGAACACAAAATGACAGAAGTCATAAATCTTAACTACTAACAGAACAGACAGCATGCAATACATGGCGCTAATAGTGCCTTCAAAGCATGTCCGCCTACGGGATCGATCTCGGTACCTCTCGCTCTCTATGCCAGTGTGTTATCCAATGCGCTAGCTATCACTAGACTTGTATGGCTACAGCAAAGAAAAATAATGTAACAAAACTTGACAGTTTTTGATGAGGATGGTTTAGCTAAATGTCTGATTCATTTGTTTATAGATGTTGCAGAAGAAGTAAAGTCATGCACACACTCAACTAGCAATGGATTACCACGTTCACTGAGTGTCCGGTTAGTAATTTATCTACACTGGAACCTGCTTGTTATTGTATAATGGGAAAGGTAACACAGGTACCTCTATGTGGGGGACGCCTCAGAAACTTGATCTTTTGGTTGAAGGATCTAAGACCCAGTGATGTAGTACTCGAGTCTGGCCAAGAGCCCGACTCGAGAATCATTTTCTTTGGGCTTGGACTGTGATGACTTGGAATTGGACTCGAAGCCCCTGGACTCGAATTTGACATGCTGATTTGGTTTCCGAGTTACGATTTCTGAGCAGAACAGGCAACTAAAAATTGCCATGACCACACATAGTGGCAGTTACAGTTTTATCTGTTTCAGTGTTCTACCATGAGTGCACCTGTTGAATGTATGCTTAGCAGTGGAAGAATTTTTATGCGTCCTCAGAGTGCCAGATTATCGAGAAAAACTTTATCTAATTTAGTGTTTTGAAAGTGTAATTTGTATAGATTACATTAACAATTCTTTTTGCATAAATAGTGCTGCTATTTTGTGTAGGCCATTGAATTGCATGTTTCACTGTATTTTGATGTTGATGGACTTGGCCTCGGACTTGAACTCGATCTTTAGTGACTGGGACTCCGACTCCAACACCGGGACTCGGATGCGACTTAGATGAACTCGACTTGGACTTGGTTTATGTGGACTCGACTACTTCACTGCTAAGACCACAGCAATCCAACCGAAATTCCTTTTTAGCCCCCAGCTTGCAGTTGTGTACATAAGCCGACCCCCTTCCAATCATTAACCGGCCTTGCATTGCTCTAACACCAGTTTGCTTGCCTGTGAAATATCAACACTACAGAGCCATTGCCTCTCTGCCATAGGAAGTGCTTTGTGATGATGAGGTCATACGTTTTGGGTTGGGACCAAATTGTGTTGTAATTTTCATTACAGAGAAGCTTGTTTGAAAGGAGGTTCCATCTTAATTATTAGGTTTATTGTTGATGTATGTATATGACATTCATATAACTCACTTTAAGAACCTCACAGTTTTAGGTGTTCAAATATACATACATGAATTTTCTTTAACTGTTGCCGGGTTTACCGTTATCTCGTGCCTGCAGGACATGAATCATGGTGCCCCAGATGAATTTGGCAGTTTTTAAGCTATTCAGTGCTTTCAGATTGACGTTTGTTAGATAAACGCGAATGCGACATATTTTGATGGGTAATTTTAAGTAAGTAAGCAAGTAGCTTTTATCTGCAGCTAAATGGCGCACCAGCATTATTCTGTATAGACTATAGAACAGTTATGTATGCAGTTATTACACAAATGGATCTAATCATCTTTGAATGCAACACTGCAACAGCGCACCGACACAGAGCTTAACTTGTATACATTGATTTTATGAGGTTGCCTGTTTTGAATTTTTAAGGGATTTGATGGCCAAAGTGGAGGAGGAAAAAGCTGGCTCGAAAGGCTCAAAATTCTGGTGATGAGTCGGAATCGAGTACTGACCTCGATGACGACGAAGATGATGATGAGGACGATGATGATGAAGATGGCATTGAGGGAGAGGATATCGTTGCTCAGCCAGAAGACGCTGAGAATCGCTGTTCCACAGTAAGATGTCTATTGTCATGTTTATTGCTATTAGCATTGCTGATTAGCATGTTGTCATTGTCGTTGTCATCACTATCTTCATCATTGTCACCTCTCTATGTAGGTATGTACGTAGCTAGATAGATAGGTAGGTAGATATAGTACTGATGTATGTAGGCCTGTAGGGTGATAGGTATTGGAGATATGTAGGTAGGTACTGTATGTATGTATGCATTGTATGTATGTATGTATGTATGTATGAGTCAGTTGTTATAGCGCCCCTTCAAGATTTCTACTCACGACTACAGCGCGGACACTGAATCGGAGTTTCACAGACCAAGCAAATTCCTGCATGAGCAATAGAAGTTGCGAGTGAAGGACTTGCCCAGGGTCTCCTCATGCGGCAGCTTGAGGTGGATAGGAAGATATATTGTATGTATGTAAGGCATAGGTATGGACTATGTACCACCGGTAGGCATGTAGATATGTATGATGCTTTAGATGTTTTTCCAGTTTGTTTGAATAGGTATTTGTATGTTTCTTAAAATCAGGAGGTGGAAGATGCTGGGAGTAAAAGTATCTCTCTACAGCAGAAGCAGGAAGAGAAGTTTCTGTCTTGTCTTCAGCAGGCTACCGTGGCTTTCACCAGTGGAAACTATCTCTCAGCAGCGTCTGAATACAAACTGGCACTGATGATGTTAACTAACAACAAGTTTGAGGTACATTCCAAACATTAGTATGGAAAACGGTTGGTTAGAGTGCTCACCTTGTTTTGCGGATTATGGTTTTCAAGCCTCCTCTGAGACGGTTACTGTATAGGGACCTTGAGCAGTGGTGTAGCTATACAAGGTGAATAAGGTGCGTACACACCCCCTGTCATTCTCCTCTACTCTTCTATTGATTCATTGTTTCTCTTGTAAAAAATCAGTAGGATTGTAATCCATAGCATATTTCCAGTGTTAGTTACTATTTTAATTATTTTGTCGAGTGGCACTGTACCCTTAGCTAGCTTGTGTCAACCTTCTTTCAGAAATGACGTTACTGTGATGTCATACTACTATTTACACAGTGCTACTGATATTTTCAATTTTATTGATATGTATGTTGCAAACTAATTGTCTTTAACAGGTTAAACAAAGAAAAATGATTTAGTCGGTGATGGTTTATGTATATTTTATTGACTTGATTGTTCCTTGATTTTAGCATGCCATCAGCTGATGCATAGTGCATTACACACCAGCTCTAGGAAGTTGTTAATTAATTATAATTATGATAATTAATAATAACAATAGTATCTGTGTTTTTATCAGTTATTTGTAATTGTATCAGTCGTGTGTCATTCCACCATCTGTGTATCATTTTGTAATACATCTTTTCAAATTGTAGTCTGGTCACAACGATAGACACATCATCAGATACTGCCTTGGACTTTCTCACATCAATCAAAAGTACAATAAGGTAAGAGAGCTGAATTAGGTTTGAGGCAGTCTAAATAAACTGATCATCTAACTATACTGACCTAATTAGAAGTAGGTCACTATTAGCTAGGTTAGAGTATAATTAGGTCAGAGTGTCATTATGCATGTGTGTATGTCTCTGGCTATTTAGCCAGATTGCGATTGTGCATTGGATAACATCTGGCGTAGAGAGCGAGAGGTACCAAGTTGGAGTTCTGTAGGCAGACGTGCTTTGTGTTTGCGGGCTGTTTGTTCTGTTAGTAGTTGAGATTTATGTCTTCTGTCATTTGCGTTCTTGTGAATTGTTTCAAATAGCATCACTGTAAACTGTACCGGTCAGAGCATAATTAGGTCAGAGACTCAGAGTGTCATCATGCATGTGTGTATGTATCTGGCTATTTGCCAAACGACTTCTAAGAATCTTACAAAGGCACTTGACATGACAATCTAAAAGACCTAAATGGGTGCATCCTAAGATGGCTTTAAAAAGTCTCGAGAGGTGTATGGTGAATAGTACGAATGTTTAATGGGAGATAAGACTCCCATTAACTGGATAACCTGTGATAACATTAATGTGCAAATATTCATGTGAAAATTGCTGTATTCTTAAACATAATTATCTGTCTTCTCTAATGTGTATACAGAATGCTTGTACGTTGCACATAGGGTGAGTTATTTTATGTCCTGGCACATTTAGCCAACAATTTGATTATTTATGTTTTTAGTTTATGTGTGAGTTAGGAAAATGACTTTCTGTTTCTATGAGCAAATTCATAATTTTGTTTATGTTATACAAGATTTTTTATTTTAATTTAGTTTCGTGTAATTGTAGAGAATTTTTATGGTTAAATCAGTTTGTTGTTGGGGCGAAATTTTGAGTAACATAGTTCCTGTTTGCTCTGACAGGAAATTCGTGAAGGTGAGCGAGTTTTCCAGAGCATAGTGGAGGAAGATGAATCCACTGTGCGAGTCCTCGGTTATCTTGGACTTGCGAAGGCTTACCTCAAGCAGAACAGGTTTCTTTGGTGGTTTTCTAATCTAATGTATATAGAAGTTTATATAGCACTATTATCGTAATGCCCAAGGTATCAGTCGAAGGTCGCTTGAAATGAAACCATTGTCAAAAATTAGAGACTTCTGTTTTATTAGGGCCTAGAAGTTAGTGCCTCAAAGTAGATTTTTCTTTATGAATTACAAAGTTTCTTGGCACAGATTTCTCAAGTGCCTAGCAAGGGGAGGGGGTTTAGGGTAATGGTAACACTCTGGCACGAAGAGCAGAAGATCAGCACGGACACAGGATCGATTCCCGCTACGCTCCCAAAGGTCAACTCAGTCTTTCATTTGCCAGTTGGCATTGGTAAAATGAGCAGTAGGATGGGTGCCTTACTTGGCTGCCAAACAGTTAAATTCGACTCCTGTAATAACTTGTGATCATCCATTCATACTATGACTTGTAGTCATACTGTGTTCATGTTGGTTTGAAATAATAAAGATTATTATAAGAACTTATAAGAGCAACACGTTGCCAGTCGAAATGATGTTATAAATTAGTGAGAGTGAAAAAGTTATCAACAAGGAAACAAAGTTTGAAAAAGCGACAAAAACCGTGGGTGGCGCTGCTTCCGAATGGTAATTTGTTCATTGTGTGTTTCGTTTGACAGATTTTCCGAAGCTATTCAGCCACTTCAGGATGGAATTGCACTGATAAGTGATGGCGTGTCTCCTGGACGTTGTCTTTGGCCGGGAACTTCAAATGTTATCGCGGAAACAGATAATTCGCCAGCAGATCTGAAGGTCTGTAGAACAGACATGTGTTTGAGAGTTGGTGGGTCGGGCTTAGTAGCAGAGATGGGCATGATTAGTTAAATAGCTAATCGGTTAGAAGTAGAATTAGCCACTGAAATTTGCTAATCAGTTAGAATTAGAATGAGCAAAATTTTGTGGCTAATTGCGTAGAATTAGAATTAACTGTTTGTGTAATCGATTAGCTACTTGATTAGTTAAATTGCTAATCAATTAGAATTAGCTACTGAAATTTGCTAATTGATTAGAATTAGAATTTGCAAAAGCTTGTAGCTTAATCGATTACATTTAGCTGTTTTTCTAATCGATTATAATCTAATCGATTATAATCTAATCGATTAGTTGCCCCTCTGCTGAGTATTTGAAAGGATGGATGAATGGATGGAAGAAGGATTGATTGATTTTCAAACCATTTATTGAATCACACACAGCAGAAAAAAGTCACAAACATATATGCAATGACAATACATTGACAAAAATGTTCTCTGCTGTTGGTGTCAAAGGGGCACCCCGAAAGGGTTAATTAACCCGTTAGGTTCAGGGTTGTCCTGGGTGGATGAATAGATGGGTGGATAGCTAGACCTGGTAGACCATGATGTGAAAATGCCATGTTTAGTTATAAATAGATAATAAATAGGACTTATTCGCCTTTTTTACCCATATCTTATGTAAATGAATGATTTAAGGGCATGTTTTGTGTATTTGTATAGCTCCTTTCTGAGGTTCTTAGTAGAGATGTTTATAAATATTACAATATTTAGCTTTATTGTTAGTATTTCGTCTGTTGTAGGAATTGTTTGAGCAGCTTCTGTCCGACTGTCGTAATCCACCTCTTCCTCTGGCCGTTTGCCGTTACTCAAAGTGCTATGACCCTGTAAAGAGCCAGATGTATCTCTCAGATCCAGAGTTCAAGGTTGGTCAGCATTTCTCAGGAGGTTCTTGACCTATCAGAGCTCTGTGTTCAACACTACTGACCATACTGTCTTGCTCTATCACCTTAAGGACTGGTTCAGAGTATCAGCGCCTCTAAGTAGGTCTCTTGAAGAGGCGCTATATAAATTCTCGGAATGAATGATTAAATGATCGTAAATTAGTTTGTAACTGTAATCTGACATTTATAAGGTGCCACTTCAAGAAAAGAACTCATCAGTGGTACTCCTACCCAAATCAGTGAAATTACTGTCATGTTACTCCTCGCACCCAATTTGTCTTCACAGGAAGATCATTGTCAGCCCCGGTACCATTCGTCAACATCTTACCTCAGGGCTCTGTTCTCAGCCTCTGACATTTCCTTGTACATCACTCCTCTAAGTACTTTATGAATTCAAAATGGTCTCAAACAATGCTAAGCTCTATGTTTCTTGACAATTCCTTATCTTCCAGCCCTTACTTTATTTTCTGAGGTCTTTAGCTGTGTGCAGTTTTGGATGGCAGAAAACAAACTGCTCTAAAATCCTTCCTAAACTGAGTTCCTACTTTTTTGTATTTCACAGCAACTGAGCAAATTTAAATTGTGGAATTCTCAACATTTGGGCAAACTCTGTTATAAAACGCTACTATTCAGCTCGTAATTTTTGGCTTGTGTTTGATTCTAACTCATCCTTCAGTGAACACATTAACATTAATTCAGTATGCAAGTCAGCCATTACCACACTCATGACATTCAAAGGACTAGATGCTGCATTCCTTTTATGCCTTGGTTTTGTCTGGCAAATGCCCTGGTCTTTACCCATCTTGACTATTTTTGTAACTCACTCTTTACTGACAGTTTACTGACATTACTCATTGTTTCAAGCTGGGGCTTCTTTGCATCCTTTCACTGCTTAAAGACAGCCTTATTTTCTTGGGTTCTCTTGCCTCTGATTGGTATAGCACTGTGAGTGGCGCTATACAAATTTACAGATACAATACAATTTCAAGGCTAAATAATTGATGAAGCTATAAAAGTTGCTAATGAGTAAGAATTGATGGTTGCTTCAAGTGAAGCCATAGTCGGCTAAGCATAAGAACGCCTAGCCAACAGAACCCCACTGGAGCTGACTGTCTAAAGAGGTCCAGTTTCCATCTGTTGATTGTATGCAGCTTTCCTACGAAGAATGCATCAGTGGTAAATTTTGTTTTTACCAGTGTGTATCATGTTCTAAAATCTGTAGGGCTACGTTCAAGTCGTGTGCATCGAGAAGTGCGTCATGGAGTATCATCGTGAGTGCTGGAGAGAAATGAAGTCCAAAGAACTTGACAAGCGTTCCGACAAGGAGCTGTTGGCCGACTCATGTATCACGCCCGACTGCCAGAGCACTGTTTGCAAGATCATGGTTTTTGGACCAGACGGCAAAAGCCTGAAATCGGTAACTACAATTCATTCACTTGGACTGGATTTATTTCAAGCATAAGAGACATTGAATGACTCTGTTAGGATAGGATGACAGTAATTTTTCAATGTATTTGTAATATTTAAATGAATTTTTTAGCTTAATGTTTTGATGGGTTTTGCATTTTAATATGATAGTTAAATAACAGAAAGAGTATTATGTTTGAGCAACTTTTGTGCTTCGATTCGAGCGTAATATTCTACTGCACCAACATCGAAATGTGCACGGAATCAGTCGTGTGTGGTCTCTTCCAGTGAAACTGTAGTTGAGAAACATCATCCATTGGAGAATTCAAGCTGAAATCCAATAGGTTACAGAACCCAAAAGTCAGGCTACAGTCACTAAGCAGCGCTCATAGGACCTTGATAGTTATCTTTCGTTCGTTGCGTCTTTCCTTCCTTCCTTCCAGAGATGGGTAACTAATTGATTAGATTCTAATCGATTAGCTAATCGATTAGACAAACTTCTAATTCTAATTGATTAGCTACAAAATTTTGCCAATTCTAATTCTAATCAATTAGCAAATTGCAGTAGATAATTCTAATTGATTAATAATTTAATTAATCGATTAGCTAATCGATTAGACATTTTTAGACACACTTCTAATTCTAATCGATTAGCTACAAGATTTTGCCAGTTCTAATTCTAATCGATTAGCAAATTTCAGCAGCTAATTCTAATCAATTAGCAATTTAACTATTTGTGCCCATCTCTGCTTCTTTTCTTCCTTCCTTCCTCGTCCAAGTCCTTGACCATCTGGGTTTTATATCATCCTACATATGTCATTTTCATCGTTGCTATGCATCCACTGTACTGTACACACTTTGTCAGTTTCCTTAACTCCTCCTTTCTGCACACTGCCAGATCCAAGTCGAGAACCAAAGGAAAAGAAATAACACGGCCAGGAGAAGAAAAAGACATCAAGGCAGTAACAGATTCTTGGTAGTTATTGCAGATGTCATTTAGCACTAATAATACTCATGCAGTTTAGTGGAGGTCTGCTAAGTTGAAAATGCTAACATCTGTGATCAATCTGTGATGTTTCAGTTGAACATTGAAGAAAATGCTTCCAAGTCAAAGAAAGCGGGATCAAAGTTCAAGAATATTAGGTTGGTCGATATTAGATCCTCACAAGGTGTTCTGTAAATGTCTAACTACAAAAGTCCTACATAAATATACACTACCAAGACTCAATTCATATGGCTGGGTGGACGTAGGCGACTGGCGTGTGTGGACCGTTGTGCGGTGGCTGAGGCATTTCCCCACGTTACCTTTTATGGTTCTGTCCGGGATTTGGGTGTTACACTCGATGAGGAACTTTGTTTCTCCATGCACATCAATCAGCTCACTCGTGGTTGTTACTACCAACCAGTGTTGTGCACGAGACCAAAATTCCAAGACCAAGACCGAGACCAAGACCGCGTGGTTCAAGACTGAGACCAAGACCATTTCGCGTGGTCCAAGACCAAGACCGGGTCCCCAAGACCAACACCGAGACCAAGACCGCGTGATGCAAGACCAAGACCGAGACCAAGACCGCATTGTTCCGGACCAAAACCTAAGCCTCAGGAGTCAAGACCATAAACGAAATTCTCAATTGTAGAGTTACATACTCCCATAATTCAAATCAGATGCTTATGATATTTATAGTTATAGTTTTTGTCCCCAAGTCTGCGAGGTCTCATGAAGTCAGAGTTAGGCTTTAAACTGTCTCAACGTTTTCTTGTCGTTCTGACAAGAAGTGAACAAGAAGGTCCTCTCTCGCTTTGTCCTTGGCGGATCGTCGCATGAAATTCAAGTTATCTCAGAAATCCCATCGAATAACCGGAAATATCGACAATATTTTAACAAATACTACACTCTCGTTCCCACCAAAGGCGCAAGGTCAAGATCAAAGGCGAATGACCGAGACCACACCTCCCAAGACCAAGACCACACCTTTAAGACCAAGACCAAGACCGCAATTTCAAGACCAAGACCAAGACCAAGACCGGTACATTCGAGACTGAGACCAAGTTAAGACACATTTGAAGAGAGATGGTTCTCGAGACCAAGACAGCGGTCTCGAGAGGACATCACTTGCTACCAACTACGTCAGCTACGGGTTATCTCTCGCTCCCTATCCCAGGATGCTGCTGCTACCCTTGTCCACGCATTTGTCACCAGCCGCTTGGACTTCTGTTGCTCTATACTGGTTGGTCTGCCTCTTGTATTGATAGTCCGACTAGACCGGGTTCTTCGCTCTGTAGCCCAGCTAATTGGTCGAATCCATAAATTTGCCTCTGTTTCGGCCTACATGCATGGCACCCTAGGCAATTGCGCACACTCTGGTTTTGAAGTTATGATTGAGGGGCAAACTTGAGTTTAACATAGATGTTAGTTAGTTTCAGATACATAAATGTCCAGCTATGTGCATGCTTAGATGTTTGCTCACTTGCTTAAACATGTCGAGGAATTCAGTGCATGTGGGACACTCTCAGAGGTACAGTACAAATGCCCAGATGTGCAAGAAGCTAGGGACTTTAAGCGAGTTGGTAAATTTATCAATCATCATTTATTTATTTCAATCAATCATCCACTGTCAACACTAGAGGGTTGCTGATGTTGCCATTGGCTGGTGTCTTTGTTGGATGTGTGTGTATGTATGCATTGCACCCCTTATCCATTAATGAATAGCTTAACACTTTAACGACGCGCGTGTGCTATATATGCTTCAAATCTGTCTTTTCAGCCATGTTGGGATCGGGAGCGCTCCTGAGTAATAACCGTGAAGGGGCGCTATATATAATTCTTCGTAATGAATTAATGAATGAAGCGTCTGTGAAACCAATGCAGCTAAAACTTTGCTCTCAATCAGATCTAAGTAGTATGGCTTAGATAAGCTGAGAATACTTCTTTAGCTGTGTAGACAGTTGCACTTTATAAGTGACCAGTTGGTGGTATATAATTTAAATAAATAATTAACAAGAATTCACTTTTTCATGAACTGTTGCTGCAAGTCATGCTTTGCTTCACAGTGTGAAGGTTCCAGTTCAGAAGAAAGTCGGTGGAAAGAAGGCAAAAGGTGTGACAGCTGTCGAGGAAAAAGCGAAAGCGGTCGAAGTCGATGACAGCGCTGAGAATAAAGTTCGATCGGGCGAGACTGTGCGACATCGAGACGACACTAGAACCGACACCAGAGCACATCGAGACGACACCAGAACTGACACCAGAACACATGAGGGAGGAGGAGGAGGAGGTGATTGGGGAAAAGGTGGAAGATCAAACCGTCGAAGGAAGTCGACCGATGCCGAGGACGGGAGGAGAGGACCGGGTTTGTTGTTCGATCAGTCTTTTTTGCTTGGCTTGTTTTTAAAATGAGATCTTAGTATATTAACATTATTTGATCATTTGGTGCCTGACTTGACTGTTTCTTATTTATCTGAGGTCTTGTGTTTAGAGTGGGTGCTCGATAGTCTATTGGTTAGCATGCTGAACTGTCTTGGGTTCAAATCTCCGCCAGGGCAGAAATTTGGTTCAAGATTGCTGCTCCACCTGCACCCCCTAGCCAACTCGGCTTTAACGAGTACACTGACCATACGCTGTCGGTGGAAAGATGGTGAGGGAGAGTTTATGGCCACTGAGGCTAAGAAAATGACGTTGCTAACACTTCATACCCATGGCTGCCTCAGGGCTAGCTTATAGGGACTGCTCTTCTTCTTCGTCTTGTGCTGAGAGTACATCAATTGTTGTGGTACAATAACAGCATACTGTATGAGTTCATAAACTTGAGTAGCACCTCTCACACAGAAATCAACACAACTTTTTGTTGCATGTCCACTTGACCTCAATTGTGTACCAACAATTGTGACAACAGATGTAGCTGGAGCTGCTGGACATCTCGTAATGAATTTAGACTGACAACAATGGTCCAGCTACAGCAGTTGTCACAGTTGTTGGTACACAATTGATATCGAGTGGATGTGCAACACAATGTTGCATTGTTTGTATTGTATTGTTTTGGTTTTTGTGTGAGAGATGCTACTGTACTTAAGTTTACGAACTCATGCAGTATTCTGTTATTGGTTACGGTACCTTACAAGTTGGGTTACTGTAGTTTCATGAAATCTCTGGTGCAGGAAATAGCTGTTAAGATTTGAGCTTTAAACATGTATTGACTCTGCTGTGTTCGCACCTCATTTGCCTAACTTTTCTGTTTGGTTTATTTATTTATTAGTTTAGTTATGAGGTGTGGATCAAAGTTAGTCTTCATCAAGTTACCGTATTGACAGATTTTTAGCTTTAGTAATTGAGCTTACAGGGAACCATTTTTATTTGTTTACTATGATGGGAGTTTTTTGTTTACTGTTGGACTTGTATTTTTGTTTGCGATAGAGAGTGAAAAGGGTGTCGATCCTCTGGTGACAATGAAGAGGACGGACTTTGTGACGCTCCAGAAAAAGAGGAACGAGGAACAAGACCTCGATAACGTATGAGACAGTTTAATGATCGTGTTTGAAGGGCTGACTTAGAGTCAACGTAAAAGCAGCATAGTTTCTTGGCAGCCCTTCTTTGTGCTTACTATGCGTTGAGGCATCACACTAACACTGGGAAAGCGTTTTGTGCAAGAGGAAAGACAAAACTGGTAGGAGGTTACAGTGTTTGTGGCAAAGAGGGCCGCTATTTGACGTATTGTGTCTTTTCGATGAATTCGTTCTCAATTTCGTCATATGTGACTTTCATGTCGCTTTATTTCTATGAGCATTCGATGAGCCACACTAAAACCAGGTCTTCGCAGACATTAGCTTTAGCACTTTAATGACGAGTGTGTACTAAAAGTGAGTGGGAAACCAATGCAGCTTGTTGTTAAAGTGTTAAGAAGGCGAGGTAATAGCAAAGCAATTTTTTTACCTTAGGTGAACTCTGTGATCTTGATCTGTATTTAATCTAGCAGCTGTCCAAGAAGGGAAAGAAGAAACGCGAGAAAGAAAAGCCGAAAAAGACGACCATTTGTGTTGATTTTGTGGATGAGAGGAGGAAAACCAACATGGAAGCATTGGAACTGGCGTATGAACAAGAACCTGAACCCAATCACAGTCTCTGGACAATTCCACCAGTTGGGTTTGTAGCTTGTTAAATTTGTAGTACTTATTGGCAGCACATTACCAAATTAAAGTCATGCATATAAGTCGTATAGCATTTTACTCCATTCAAAACCGAATAGATGAGGTACAATAATGACGAGGCCTATCTTCCTGGAAGATTTTTGCCCGAATGTTATTTTTGTTCTTGTGTAAAATTCCTACCTCTAGAAAATATATAATAATACAGCGCCTTGGCCCACCTTACCCTAACTCTCTTTTCTTGCCTCTTGTTACTTTGCTCCACCTTTCTCTATCTCATATTTTCTTGCCTATTATTACCTTGCCCCACCTTACCCTGTCTTGTCTTTTCTTGCCTCAAATTACCTGACCTCACCTTGCTTTGACCTCGTCTTTTTTACATCTAAAACTGCTTTTAAAATGACACTGGAGTAATTATTGTCACTGTATAATGAACGTTCATACAAACTATCCATACTTTGTATTTAAGAAAGTAACAATTGGTGCTACCACCTGTATGACATTACATTGTATTTGGGTGACCCTGCATTAGTGATGAACAAGAACCTGAGGCGGAAAAATTGTCCGGAAAATTTCATATTTTTCCGGAAAATTTCGGAAAATTTCTGTGTTTTCCGGAAAATTTCCCAATATTTTTCCAACAATATAATATTACTAAATAACAATTTAAATTTTAAATGCATAATAATGTTTAAACATCACTCACTCTAAACTGTCTTATGTAGTTCTAACTGATATGTTTATTCAATAGATGGCACTGTTAGAGCTTACTGTTCAGTGTGTTCACAAGGCTCAACAATGACAATACATTTAGGAATTAATTGGAATTAAACTTCACTGTTAATTTATGAAAAATATTTTTTACGATTTAGTCTATTTTAGTTATGAAAATATGAGACAAAAACAGCAATTGATTCAGTAGTATTACAGACACCATTTTAATACTGCAACAGATTAATTCTTATGATTAATACTTATGAGGCCTATAATACTATTATTTTATGTCTGAAAACATGTTATTGCCCATGCGGTCTGACACTAATCTACAGACCTCCAATCTATTTTAAAATCTGCTTTTCGTGGTAAGTAGCAAAAGAAGGTGTTTTTTGGTTTAATTGTTTGTCTAACAGCTGTTGCCTTCTGTGACAGGTGTATGGACTAAGGCATTTCTGTTGAAATTATATAGAGGTGTCCCTACTTAGCGGGATCTTTGATCCCTTCAGGGCCTTCCCTTGTGGCATTCAACTATCGATACTTAAAAGTGCAATCTGATTTGTAATATTATTGTTTATTGTTGTTTGGCTACAAATAACCGATTGATTGATTGAAAGCTGACTAATAGCCTAGCTGAGCAGCTGACATAATGTCAAATTGCCACACAGTATATACTGATAGTTTATAACACTAACAACTTATCAAACTAGGCTACTCTAGCCTGAACCGCTAATGAACAGTCTTTAATGTTTATTTTAATTCTTTTAAGGTGACGTTGCCCGCATTGACAGAAATACTGTAAATAAAAGGAACTTAAAAAACATAAATTTTATAGTGTCGTCTCATATTGAAAAATCTAAGTTACATGTATTTTTCCGGTTCTGCGGAAAATTTCCGGAAAATTTCCGGACAATTTTCCGCAAAATAATTTTCCGGAAAAGCTACATCGCTACCCTGCATCACGGGACCCAAGTGGTTCACGGGACCTGTATGGTTCCTGTTGAGTTCTCCCTTTGACACCGACTGATGTGAACTTGGATTTCTGACATATTTTGTAAGCTTTTGGTGATGGTAGAGTACTACTCTTAACTTGCCTGTGTTACTTCTGCCGTGTGTATGTTTCTGGTGCTCACTCCAAGTTGAACCCAGGCAGAATCGTACTAACAGTAGCAAACTGATCTGTGGAGTAACACATTTCAACACATATGTCCATGTGTGTGTGTGTGTGTGTGTGTGTGGAGGGCTGGAGGCCAACACAGTGATGCTGTGTGGGAAATATGAGAGCACTTTTGGCAAATGCTTTCATGACCTGTAGCCAACGAGAGGGAAGGGGGAAGTAAGGGCAAGGAAAGGAAGAAATGGGTGTAACAGGAAATTTTCCTCAGAAGTAACATTTTGCCAACTGGCAGGCTGATGCTCAGCACGAGATAGGCTAATAATAATAGTAATAATATAATAATAATAATAGAGCCTGAGGGATTTTCCTAACCTTGGGCACTCACAAAAAAATACTAATAAAATTTATAAATGTTGTTGAACTAGATTGTTGAGTTGAACTGTGCCAACTGTTTCAGGGCTTACGATGATAACCCGGGTAGCAATTGGCTAATGCCTCAGAGCAACGGAGTAACCGGATTTGCCACCATTGAACCTCGCTCCAACAGACAACAACAGTCTGAGGACATCTGGGATTTGAGGACCGGTACGATTATATCTCGAAGTGAGGCTGACAATGATTCGGAAGTCTCTAGAAATGCCTCAGCGGCAAAAGATTCCCAGTCCGAGGAAGTGGAAGAAGATGTGAAAGGGAACATAATGTCGTAAGTGCTGGAAGATTACTTTTATGAGCTGCATTGGTAGAATTTATATATTGAAGGGCAATGTCATTGTTGTATGTATGTATGTGCACTTGTTATAGCGCCACTTCAAGATTTCTCCTCAGAGGCGCTCCCGACTACTGTAACAGCGCGGAGACTGAATCGGAGTTTCACGCCGAAGCGCATGAGCAATTGTGAGTGAAGCACTTGCCCAGGGTCCCAACGTGGCGGCTTGAGGTGGATTCGAACCCGCAACCCTCCGGCTGCAAGGAACCAAACATACCTCTACACCACCGCGCCCCACCGTGTGGGGTATGGTGGTGTGTTTGGTAGTTTGAGCAGACTCCATGTGATGACTCTGGACAAGTTGTTCGCAAAAAACACTGTATTACGACTAAGAATCATATACTTGCCTTGGTGAGTGCAATAAATGCATAAATAAGTAAATTGTAATAAGTGTGCAGTAAGACAAAGATATGATGCTGTTGGACTGGATGATGGATGTAATGTAATGTAATTAGCAACTTCTATTGCGCCGGTGTCTAATGATAAAACAATCCGTAATCAGGTCAACATCCAGAAGATAAAGGAAACAGACAAGAAATTGAAGAAAAGGCACAAAATAGAAGTTTGATTCTTGGACCTGCGTAAGGGCAGAAGACTGAAGGAAGGAGAAGTACCATAAAAGCATATGTGACCCAAGGGATCATAATGAGTCGCATGTTGGAAATTTTACAATATGAGTATTTTACAGATTCTTAAAGTCCACATATTTTGCTTTAAAATGACACAAAAAATTTGGTTCTACCTTATTTTGTGACAAAGTTACGAATGATTGTGTGTTTTTTCGAGAAAAAAATTTCATTTATTTTAATATATAATCACAAAAAATAAAAGTATTCTCTGTACAAAATTCTTAAAATACACATTAAAACAATGAATTTCATCAAATGTGATAAATAAAAAATGTAAAAAAATTTTTTTAACCCATTTTCATTAAACTCAGAAAATAAGAAAAAGTGACATCAGATCATATTTTGCTGTTTTCCGAGGAATGTAAATTGCCGACATCCGACTCATTTTGATCCCTTGTGTCACATATATCAATATATTGTAATAAGTGCAATAAATACATATTTGCAAAGGTCACTCCTGAGATGGAGGCAGAGGATTGACCTGATATTAATATTATATCCTTAAAGCATTGTGATCAGTGCCATGAACGTGACTTTGTATGTTTCCAAAACAATAGACTGGAAACTGAATCTTTTAGCTGTGACTGCATGCGCATGTCTTCATATAAAGGTATTGTATCGTTCATTGTGCATGAATTTTTTCCAGGTATTTTGAGATGTTCCTCGAAAAGAACGGTCCGTGCCTTACTGACGACGACCTTATTCAGCAGGAACTCGAAGCCTTCCCAGGCAACGCACAGGTCGTGATCAGCGAGGCAGGAGGACTGGCCAATCTGCTCCTGCAGTCAGTCAAGTTCATTGTAGTGGACGGATACATTTGCCTCCTGAAGGACGCGGTCAAGGGCAGGCAGAAGGCACGAGAGCGAAGAATGGCGATGCTTAGTGGAAGTAATTTCTTTAAGAAATTTTCCGGGGGGCTACCTACCAGTAAGACCAAATCGTCGACTGTTGATACGGTAATGAGCTCTGGAGGAAATACTGTGTCTGCTACAGTGGTGCCTGAGCCAGAGGAGGGAAAAAACAGCAGTTCGATATCTGCTACGGCGAAAAAGTCGGACGAACTAATTAGCAGGGCCGTCTCTGCCGCGCCATGTCCTAAGTCAGATTCTGTGTATACCAATGAAAAATTATCTGCCTCAAATGAAACTGTTGCAAATTCAAGTCTGGAGAAACCTGTCGTATTGGCCGCTGGTGCAGAGTCTGCAGTAATTTTGAATGATATTAAACCTAATGTTAAAGATACGGATAATTTGTTTGGACTTTGTGATCTGAACGAATACAAGAACCAGTTGCGCCAGAAAATCGCATCATTGCCAGTTGAAGAGAAGTATGATGGCCTTGATAGCTTTGACGTCGAGGGCGATGGTACCCTATCTGTTATTGAAAAATTTAAGAAACAAGTACACGAGGCAGCTTCCAAGGAAAGGAATCGGGCCCGGCTGGCCCAGACTACTACATCATCATTGGTTTCAGCAAATGCTACGTCTGATTATTCTGCTAAGTCGCCCGTAGGTGATAGTAAATATGCTGCGAGTGGCGGTGTGTTTGGAAATTTATCGTCCACAACAGCCGTGAAATTTGGCAGTTTTTTGTTTACTGGTAATGATGTAAAAATTGAAAATGATAAAAAATTTAAAAGGGCGGTTGAGCCAACGGGAAAAAGCTTAGAACAACCCCTCGGGGTATCAAGCTTGTTGGATATTGAAGATGACGTGTGGAACGAAAAAGGAGCTGTTAGCGTTAATAAAACAACAAAGAGTGACGCAAGTTTATTTTCATTCTCGGGTAATGGCGAAAACGGTTTTAAAACGAGCAACACTTCTTTGAAAAATTCATCTACAGTAAAATCAACTCTTTCGGCCACGGCCCGCAACTTCCAGTTTCCGTTCTCCACTACAGGATTCACCACTAGTACGGTGTCGTCCGGGGCAGCACAAAAAGTTAACCCATCCACTACTGACACATCGGGTAGTCGTACAGGACATGGGCTTCATATGAATTCCCTTGGTTATGAATTTGGGAATGATTCTGCATCTATGAACAGCACTGGCAGTACCTTGTCTGGTGTTGGCCACGAAAATGAGCTAATAAAATCGGGGAGCGCCATATTTGAGGTGTTCGGAAGTCGTCATCGAGACCACAATGGTCTGTGGGTGGAAGACCGAGCCATGAATACAGACGAAAATCTGTCTGCCTTTGGAGACTATGATCGTTTGAAGAGCGAGCATGACGATTTATCGAGGAAGTACAAGTCGCTCGCTGAAAAACAGCTCCAGATTCAGAATCGTCATGCCGAAGAACTGCGCATTGTGACGGACAAGCTGTATAGGGCAAACGAACTACTGGAGGTAAAGAGGACATTTTAAATTGCGATCGGAATTTGATTTATTAAATTTCTTACATTGTCTGTTATTGATCCTCATCTACGATCTTGCATGGTCCAGGTACTCTGAACATGGTGCCAGCTATTAATTCTGGATGGATGTTCATTGCCTGTTAGCCAAGTATGCATGGTTGGGCCATGCACAATTGCTCATTTGTGTCTGCCATCCCACTGGTGGTTTCTCTAGTTCTCTGAATATTGGTTGATAACAAAGAAAGTTTCTGTGTTCAATACTAGTGTTTAACTTCATTTGGGCTAGCTTACAGAGTGCCTCTGATTAGTGGAATTTCTACATGAATTTCTAATTGCAGTTTCATTTAGGAGATCCCTTGATAGGTCTTAGTCTTAATCCTTCCCATTCAGGTCTGCACATTGGGCAATGCATCTCCTCCACTTGTCTCTGCCCGTCGCCAGATCCTCGGCCTTGTCCTGCGAGCATCTCACAGACAACTCGTTCCCCATGTCGCGAACTGCTGTTAGATAGCTTTCTCTGTTGTCGGCCCTATGGTATGGAATGGGCTCCCACTAGCATTAAGCCCAATGCGTAGGGTTCAACTCATTTTATTGCAGTCTCAAGACTCCTTTTTAGCCAGGTTGGGTCAGGAGCGCTTCTGAGTAGTAACCTTGAAGGGACGTTATATAAATCTCCATAATGAATATATAATATAACATATGTAAGCTCCTATGTATGATATCAGAACAATTATCTTGCTTTTGTTTCATTAAGAATGCAGAGAAGAAGGCTTGGCAAATGGAAAATGACTCCCAGCAATGGAAACGGGAGAAGATGATATATGAAACTGAGCTGGAGAAGCTACGTTCAGATCTGAATTACACAAAAATCAGCCTCGATAGGTACCAACAGCATATTGCATAATTTAGCGATAACAATGATGTATGATCTCTGAAATTTTGCTTTTTTGTTTTCTTTTGGCTCTCTTGGCTTAGAATTTTGTCAACAATTTTTAATAGTTTAGAGTTTTTTCAAGAAATGTTGAATAGTTTGAAACTTGCCTATTTTTGTGGGATGGGACTGTCATGCTGGGAGTACCTCTGGGTACTTTATTTTTGAAGAAATGCTGTTATAATAATATTCGTTTATTAATTCAAACTGACAAGTACACAGTAAGATTACATGATATAGTAGTAACAGATGATATACAAGTTTAACAGGAGTAAAATTTAACTGTATGGTAGACTTGCAAGGCACCCATCTGTCCTGCTCATTTTACAGTCGCCCCTAGAGATTGGAAGGTTGAGCCAACCTTATGAGGTTAGCGGGTATCAAACCCGCATGCTTCTGATCTTTGTGCCAGTGTGTTATCATTCAACCATCTCCCTTCCGCTTTAGCATTGACAGTGCAATGAATTTTGTTACTTGAAACTGTATGATGATGTTTTTTCTAACTGAACAGTGCCAACCACCTGGTTGAAGTCACGAACCGCCTTCTTAGTGAAACAAAGAATGGACTGATGTCAGAACAGTAAGTGTCTGCTTCGTTTACTTGTTACACGGTTACTTTACAGTCATTTTGTACCATTGTAGTGTAATCACCGTCATTATCTCATCTGTGTCAGGCCCTTATAGGGAGTGTAGCTGTTTCCACAACACATTGCCCATTAGCCAAACACGCATTGTGAGGCAAGCAAGAGTCTGTTGATCAAGTATTTCCACAACACGGAGTCTGTTGATCAAGTATTTGATGGCACGGAGTCTGTTGATCAAGTATTTGATGGCACGGAAACATGCAAGTATTTGATGGCACGGCCAGCATCAAGTATTTGATGGCACGGATTGTTGATCAAGTATTTGATGGCACGAGTGGTGAGGGAGGAGCGGAGACAGGTTGCTTGATGTTAGCATAATGCCTTGCGAATGTTCTATAAGACAGAGTTAGAAACTGAATTGTTTGCACAATGGGCAGAGTGATGAAAAGACAGTGGATTGGTGTTTGGTTTGATGGTTTTTTTAATTATGACTCTTGCTACAAAAGTTTGAACTATTCATAGTTTTTGCAGATCTTTATCATACAGATTAGAAGTGAGTTGCATAATCTTCGACTTCTTTGTAAGTGTAATATTGGATGAAGGCAGTGGCGTCTACTATGGGGGCATTGGGAGAACGATCTCCCACAGTTGCCAGAAGTGGAGGGTTTAATGTTTTGGATAAAAACTGGGGAGGGTTGTTGATTTCTGATAATATAATGGCCTGCAATACAAAAATTAATGTAAGTCGGCCAGAGTGGGGGATTTGTTCTCCCATTCCAGGTGTGGGGAGGTTAGACACCAAAGTAGTTATCACTGAGAGCCAGAGAATGTACAGTATATCTGTGCACTTTTTAATGTAGCCAAAGTTCTCTACTTCAAAGCAGATTCAAACGTTCAATGAGTTGCATAATAAGTGCAATTAATGAATAAATAACTACAGCCAAAAGTGACCATATTTTATATTTGACTTACCCTAAAAAGAAACTGCTGCATTTTTGACAACTTTTCAGTTGACTTTGGTGTTTTCTTTGTGTAGGGAGGAATGCAGATCTGTGCGTGATAAGTATGAGAGTTTGCTTAATCAGCTGGGAAGAGCTGTTCGAGGCAAAGCCGAGGTATTTTTCACATATTGGTGCATGTAGAGTGCTGTTGATAACCTATTTAAATATTATGTAATATTATTGTATAGCCATTTAGTTTCATGTCAGTTATGTATGGTTCTCAAGAAATTAGTGCATACCTTCAGAGGAGCATTTGCTTATACCTGAGTGATGTTCCAACAGTTCTCCATTTTATAACGGAGACATCTGCACGTATTAATTATACTTCTCTGTTTGTTAAATGCCACTATCTAAATGACGAAGCATCAGTCAGCAATGCTGAGCAACTGTGTATGAACACGTTGCTAAAGATCCCTACAACGTAACTTTAGGCTGACTTAAAATTGCACGCTGAATTGCAAGATCTATTTGTCGGCCGATCTTGGCTGCCTCTCTTTGTCTTTGATCTTTGGAGCATCTCGACCTTTTTGTTCATCGGGTTAGTACTACAATGGCCCAATCCCGAGCTTTTGTCTGCATTGGCCTCTGACTTTGGAATGACCTCAGATAGCTCTACACTTCTGACTGGATGTCTCGCTGCAACTCTTCGCTGTCTTAAATCTTGTCTTTTCTCTTGATATCTATTGCGCTGGGAGCGCCTCTGATTGGTTTGCGCTGCGAGAGGCGCTTTAGAAATTCTTTAATACAATTCAACACAAGGTGAGCACACAAAACAGTTGGCTAACATGTACGTTGTATGCACAGTTAGTTATAACAGACATTGTATTCATTCCAGAGTCCGTTTGCTCAACCAGGCTCAGGAAGTCCAATTGCAGCTGTGCCTGTCACAGCCGACCCTGCTGGTCGCGCTGGTAACCGAAAACCAAAGCACGGTTTTGAGAAGATCCTGAATATGCTTGCGTTAGAGTTTCCTAATCTGTCAAGGTAGTGAAATATCTCAAACATTTCACTGCATACTGTTAATTCAAGCAGAAATACAATAGAAACTCTTTACAATTGTAATCACAGATTTGACTTGTTCGATAGTATATTGGTTAGCGTGCTGGACTGTCAATCGAGAGGCTGGGGTTAAAATTCCTGCCAGGGCAGAAATTTGGTTCGAGATTTCTACTCCAGCACTCCCTTAGCCAACTTGGCTATAATGAGTACACTGACCGTAAACTGGTGGGAAGATGAGACAGCAAGGAAAGGACTGACCACTATAGCCTGCTTCTGGCTGCTCTGGCCATTTGGTTTTCCACTGGACTTCTCCAAAGGCCACTTGGTTTTCCACTGGACTTCTCCATTGGCCATTTTTTTTCCACTGGACTTCTCCAAGGGCCACTTGATTTTCCACTGGACTTCTCCAATGGCCACTTGGTTTTCCACTGGACTTCTCCAATGGCCACTTTGGTTTTCCACTGGACGTCTCCAATGGCCACTTGGTTTTCCACTGGACTTTTCCAATGGCCATTTTTTTCCACTGGACTTCTCCAATGGATTGCTGTTTTTGAATATGCTGTAAACACTCTCATCGACCGATGCTTAATTGCACATTTTGGTACAGTATTTTTAAGTATTAGATTAGATAAAGAGGTTCCAGTGTATAATATTTTGCTGGGCTGGCCTTAGTTAGGATTCGTCAAGTGTGTGGGATTGAAGTGTGTATAATGACATGACACCTGGCTGTTTGTTCCGTTGGTAGAATTGAAATGAGCCGATGTGTGCAGGAGGTGCGAATGTCAAGAAATAACAGTCTGTCAGGGCTGACTGTGCAAGAGATCGTTGCGAAAGTACGGGAATTCATTCTGAAAGAACAGACTTCAAAGCAGCAGTTGAAGAAGAAAGTAAGAATTTTGCCTGTTGTTTGTACTGCGTTTATGTATCAAATTGCTTCGTACAACATCTCTTATGAACCTATTCAGAAGTTCTCATAGACTATCGTATAGCTGAACTTATACCGGTAACTATACCCTGACAAGCGGTATCAATCATAATCATGGTATGATAAATGTATATGTATGTAATTATGTATTTATGTATATGGTACTTATATGGCTGTGTTTCTCATTGACTTTCAGACATATGGACATCTAACTGCTCTTACCTGTCAAATGACTAATTGTGCCTCAGCTTTGCACTTCTCTGTGAATCTGCATGCGTTAAAAGTATTCATAATAATAATAATAATTATAGTTATTTATATATCACTGATTCAGAACCTCACAAACATGATACACGTGGCTATCTGATTGGCCTAAATAAATACTATTAATGCGAGATGGAAATATTTCTGGAGCTTTCTCTGGGAAAATGTACAGATTTCCAGGAGATCATTCCAGGATGATCCAATGCATGAGAATGGGCGTTGTGGCTGTACCATCATGCGGGATAGTGGGCCGAGCAGGACTCCACGAGCTGCAGAATACAGTGATCGCTGTGTGTTCATTGCATTCTGCAGGTTATGTTACGAGATCATGTTCTCTGTTGTAGCTATTATGAAATACGTGTGAAGGTGGTTTCATTCTGACAGCATGTTGTTTAGTTTTGTTCTTTGCTTTCGGCAATTTCTGTCACCACAGCTGACCCTGTAAGTTGTAATGAGAAATTTTCTATAGTGTCGCTTCAAGAGAGGCTGAATCAGAGGTGCTTTGTACGCTAACCTTATCATCGTGCGGCCTGCTGTGTGGACTGACCTCCCCCTCAATCCGTAGTAAGATTTTAGTCGGGGGTCCTCATCCTCTTCATCCCTTCGTTGCTTGAAGACTTTCTTATTTCCTCGGGCTGTCACGCTGAGAGCGCCTCTGAATAGCCAGTACTGTAAGAGGCGCTTTATAAATTCTCAGATACGATGCGATAACCTAAATGATGTTGAAGTTTACTGAAAAGGCTAAGTTATTTGTTCTGTGTGTTTTAGAATGCGTTAGATCTGCCATATTCCATGCCCAACATGGTCAAGTACAACATCAACAATAATGGAGCTTTTGGTGGTGAGGTTTTCACGGAAGAGATCGATCCTTGCATCATTTGCCACGAGGAGCTGAGCACGGAGGCTGCTAGCATGTTGGACTGTGGTCACAGTTTCCATACTGAGGTAGGTATCTGGGTGGAAGAAGGATAGAAGGAAAAGACAAAAGTACTTTAAGCAGAGGAATCCATGTGTGCAAAGTGTTATGAATCTGCTTTTGTAGCATTGAGGAGTCCTGTCCTTGAGGGTGGGTGACCAGTCCTGTCCCTGACCATCTGATCTTCTAACCTTTGTTGTGCAATTACAGTGCTTTTTAGAGCCAAGTTCACTAGAGGGCAGAAGTGGAGCAGAAATCTCAATGTGTCGTTCTGGTAGGGATTTTAACCGTGCCCTCAGGGTTGTCTGTTCTGCATGTTAACCACTATACTGCTGTGCACCCAGGTGGTGTTGGTGCTATAGAAATATAAGAAAAAGTAAAGTATGTATGAGCACTTGTTTTAGCCCCCTTCAAGATTTCTACTCAGAGGCGCTCCTGACTATTGGCGGACACTGAATCGGAGTTTCATGTTAACCGCATGAGCAATTGCTGTGAAGGGCTTGCCCAGGTCCCTACGGACGACTTGAGGTGGATTCGAACCCGCATCCGGCTGCAAGAACCGAACATACCCCTACACCACCGCGTCCCACAGTATGAATGGTTAAGTACCTATGAGATACATTATGGTGGTAAAGTTGCTAATACACTTTTGTTTGGGGTTCGAATCCTGGTGCATTGTGTGAAGCGGAGAGTCTGCTGTTATCTGTGGCTTTGTAATACATTGGGAGGGGTTTAGGGTAATGGTTACACTGGCACGAAGAGCAGAAGATCAGCATGGATGGAGGATCGATTCCTGATACCTTCCCAAAGGTCGACTCAGCCTTTCGTTCGCCAGGTGGTGTTGGCAAAATGAGCAGTAGGACAGATGGGTGCCTTGCATGGTTGCTCTACAGTTAAATTCGACTTCTATAATAACCTGCGATCATCCGTTCATACTATGACTTGTAATCATACTGCAGTGTGTTTGAATTAACAAACGAAGATTATTATTGTTAACATGAGATGTCTGTTGATTTTTTGCAGTGTGTTCGGAAGTGGTTTCGCGAGCAGAGCACTTGTCCCACCTGCCGCAACCACGCTCTTCTGCCTGATGAGTTTCCCGCTTTGGGAAGAACTTTCTTCACTTAAGTGCCATTTTTCCGGCTAACACTGTTTTGTTTACTAGTTAGACAAGTGTTAAAAACTCTTTACCTGAATTTTCAAGTTGAACATTTATCGTAAACTGTGCTGCAAGCGCGCTCTTCTTCCCAACGAGTTTCCTGCCATGGGAAGAAATTTCATTCCTTAAGTAGCATGTTGCCAGCTGATGTTCTGTTTTATTTTTCAAAGAAGTGTTAAGAATTGTTTACTCTGAATTTCCAGGTAGAATATATATCCTAAGCAAATTTGGCTTCTATTCAAATAATCACTGATTTTGTAAATTTGAAACTTTGATTATTTTAATCCTGCCTTAGTTAATTAGAATAGATATGGAAAAGAGACAAGGATTTGATTAAACATTTTAATGCTTGTTTGCTGCCTATGCTTGAAAAACAAAATTCTCTAAGGGGCTTAAATATCACCAAATCAATTTTACCCTTTTTGTGTTCAAAATGTTCTTGACATTTGTTTTCAGACTAAAATACTTGAAAATAGGCCAAAGGAATTTCTTGGGTTACGTAAAACGAATGTGCATGTTAGCACTGCTGTTACATTTAGTGTTGAGAGCAAATCTTGTGTTGATGGCATGTTTATGAAAGTTTTTTTTGTAATTTTGCAAACATTTTAGATTATTTAACTTGGCCGTGTTTTGCTTGAATTTAAAAAATATTCCATTCTCATCACATTTTCTCTTCACTTACATTTTATTCCAAAGATTATTTGAAGTGTTGCAATGTTTTGCTTCTGCTATTCCAATATGAACATTTGTTTGCTGGTGGCAAATATTCATGTTATAGATTTTCTAACAAACAGTAACTCGGACAGTTTGAATGTACATTATGTAAGAAGGCATGGGCTACATTCCAATACTTTTGCGTGAATATTGAATGCCAGTTATTGGGGAAAATGTCAAAATAAAAGTTGCACTGGTAAGACTAGGACCAGTCAGAAATCCTGTTTGTATACTCAAGGCCATTGATTTCATGGCTGCCTTGGATTGGACCAAGAACTATAGTATATCTGATAAAAGCTTAGGTCTGATACTACTTAGAAGCTTAGATTGAGGACAAGGTAGTTTTGCGACATGCTGTATATTTACTCGTTTACAATTGGTCTCAATCATTTGAATGGTTCATTGTGTTTTAATTCATAATTATCTGTTTGGTATGTTGAACAGTATTGCATTTATCTTTGGTTTCTAGTCTAAGGGATCTAAAAAAATAAAGGACTATCCTGCAATCACATAGATTCATTTATTAGTCAAACTGCAGAAGTGTCCTTCCTAGTAATCCGGTCATAATAATCACGGGTTTACACGACCTCCCAGTACTAGTAAACTCTTTCACTTGAAGATATGGCAAGTATTGTACCATGGAAAGGCTGCATGTGGAGGCTTTGCTCCGATTGTCCCATCATTCTGGAAGAAGTTGCCCAGCAATCTGTGTGACTTGAGCTCCTCGGCCTTTTTCCTTAAGCACTTGCAAACCCTTCTGTTTTATCGTTATTATGTTGGGAGCACCTCCGATGAGTTTATCGTGAATTGGTGCTATATAATTTGATTTTAGTTAAAATTCTTCAATCGAACTGAATTTAAAATTCATATTCTGGAATGAGCCATATCAGAACTGTTATTTAATTATGAAAACTATGTTAACAACTTTCGGTTCAGCACAGGATATTTATGAAGCGTTAAGAAAAATGAGTCTGCGTTTGAACATCTTGATACATGTAATTTGGTTTGAGTTTACAATTGATCTTTGGCACTTGTTTGGTATTAAAACTGATGCTGGTAAAATCTTCTGAGTTTCTGAAAATCAGCACACTGTGACTGGTATGAGTTTTGTAGTTGGTTTATGACTTGTTTTTTTGTTGACACTGCTGTGAACAAGGTGCATGAAATTTATCTTCACTTTCACCATTAATTAAAACCAGCTAGGTGTAATTTGTAGATCAGTGCTGTCCAACCTTTTTGACCCCGCGCCACCGAAGAAGTTATTCTTGAAGCCGAGGGCCGCACCATTAAACTCAAAAGCAACGACTAAAATTTATTGAAAATATTAACTGTATTAAAATTAATGTAATAATAATAATGAATATTGTATGTATGGAATATGTATCATGCTTTACAATAGTTCAGTAAAAAAATAAATGCTCAAGCATGAATAGCTATGCAATTAAGGCAGTGACTTTGTCTTTTACTTCATTTCTAAAAATTGCAAATTTTAGGGAGCTGGGGCGGGCCACTTAGTATCAGGCCGCGGGTTGGACAGCACTTTGTAGATGAACGAGTTCATTCAGTATGTAAGGTTTTTGTTGCCAGTTTGTCAGCTTATGCTTTCAATAAATTTTTTGTAAGGAAAAGAAACATATACATGTATGCATGTGTGTATTTATATATACTTATTGTATGTGTGTATGTATATACATGTATGTATGTATACATATATTTTATAAATATATATGCTAGAGTAATACAAGGTTAAAATATTGGAATTTAGTTACCTAGAAAACAACTTTCAGTTCAGTATGTTTTTACAGTGCAAAATTTGTTTGAGAATCTTTTCTTCTGTGAAGTTGTATTTAAAAGGAAATTTGATCAATTGTTAGAGTAAGAATATGAAGTCCCTTAAAGCGAACCGCAAGAGGCACATATGGGTATCATGAGTTAGCGACTTCGATTTGGTAGCCTGGAGGCATGAGGGCAGTTTGCCAGTCTTGAACTAAACTAAACTAAAGGTAGGCCTAATTAAATGAGACCCTGTGCTGCATTCTGTTGGAAAATATAGGTGCCTAATAATAACTCGTTGGAAGGCTGTGGTAATTATTGCTGACAGTCAGACAATAATTTATGTCTGTGAACTTTATTACTGTAGTCCTGTTCTGCTTTTAAAAATTTGCATGATAGATAAATTGACAACTTGGTGGCTTGTGAAACTCTTCAGAAGAGGACAAGTTCTCGAATATGGCTGGAATATTTGCTTATGGGGAAGTTAGTCACAACATCGTATCATTGGAATTGCAGTGCTCACAGGCGTATTTAAGGGGTGGTTTGCGGGTTCACCCCCCCCCCCAAATATATGCATTACTGTTGCTAACAACTAAAAATCTAGGAAAATACGATTATTTCCAATGGAAACCCCGAAAACTTAAAACCCCTCCGAAACTTTTTCCTGGCTACGCCTCTGGCAGTGCTCCTAATCTTGAAGCAATATAATGGATAGTGTTGAACGTTCTTAAAATCTAGAAATACAGAACTGCAATGACTGCATCGTAAGGCTTGTCGAAACCTTCATGAGCTGAAATATCTGTTCAAAAGCAAACGATTAAAGTAATTGTAAGGATATATTTATATAAAACCCAATAGTGCACTCTCCAGTGTTTGTATTCACTCGGAGCAGGGCCGCATTAAGGCTAGTGTGGGCACCTAGGGGGAGGGGGTCGGAAATTTGTGACGAGGTGTGACATGGGGTGGGGTCTGACAACCACCGGTCCACCAGTCCTATGCTATTAAATTTAACAATTAACAACAATTTAATTTTAATAATAACAGCACTAATTTTGGGATTAAATTTTCACTATTTATTTAATTATTTTAATGTATACATATTAACAATTTTCTTATTATTTCAATATTTGGTCACCGTTAGGCTTTAAAATATTCATGCTTTCCTATTTGTTCCATGAAGGAGCATTTTGCTTCGCCATAGAAATTTGGTTTTAGGGGGGTCAGAGCTTTGTGACGTCATTTTCAGAGGGGTGTTACTTTTTGTGACGAAGTGTGACGAGGGGGAGGGGGTTAAAAATCGGCCAAAATTGCGTTTATGGACGGCCCCTAAGGCTAGTGCGGGCCCGGGAGCTGTGATTACCTTTCAAAGGCCCCTCTGACAACCACTGGTCCACCACGCGCATATTATTTTATAAAATGCAGGCCCGGGTGTTGCAGCACCCTTAGCCCCCCACCCTTAACGCGGGGCTGCCTGCTCCCGCCGATCAAGCACACAGGCCATTTTTTACGCCCAAGAGCACACGACCGAGAATTCCCGACCGCCGTTAGTTTGGTTAGGGGTCATCCATTATTATTATGTCAACAAATAGGGGGAGGGGGTTTGGAAAAGTTTGACAGTTGTGACAGGGGGGAGGGTTTGGTCCTAACGTCAACAAATTTTTCTTTATATAATGAACAAAATATAAACTTAATTGGTCATCAGGGAAAAATGTTGGGTTCTGGGATTCTTGACATAATTTTTTGGGGGTCCGTCAATGTTTGACAGGTTGACTAGGGGGGACATAAAAGGCCTAAACTTTGTTGACATAATTAATGCCTATCATAAGGATGTTACATGAATCAATTTATCTTAATTGTAATGGGTTAGAATCTGGGACTAGGTTAGAATAAGCTATGTGGGACACCATAATGGCATGTACGGCTTATGTTCATGGTATGTGGTATGCAATTAGTTTCAATAAAAATGTATTATTATCTGTCTTCTGCCATACGAAAAAGAAACTCTAGTCTAATGACGGTTCTGGGAGGACATTTAGTTTAAGCAAATTCAAATATAGATATTCAAACATTGATTGATAACCCATCACCTTCGGACCAGAGCTACACAGAGAACCTGGTCGTTGTTATATATGATGAGCGATATGAGCTAAAATTAAAACCGGTGTCTAACAACTCTTCTACATTCGTCAATAATATGTATGCATATCAATTTACAATAATTTCTGCAAAATATTTAATTTCTTTTCTGAGTCTTTCGTAATTTTTACATATCGTTAAGAGGCGATTAAGACATTTAATTTATTTTTCTTACAACTAATCATTTTTACGGCAGCTAATGTTAGTTTGCAGTTACTCGCTAGATGGCTAGTGTGCAAAAGCAAGGTAAATCAGCTTAAATAGCCAACTAATAAACAATAATTATAATAATAACAACAACAATAACAGCAACAATATTATTATTATTATATAATTATTATTATTTTTTCATTAAAGGTCATTCGTTAAAATCTGCCGGAGATTGGACGTTATTTAATGTAAATTGTTATGGATAGCCAAAGTGTACAGAAGGATAGGGGCCTACAGTGATGGAAAGCTAAGACACCCCATGTTAATTTTGGAACAACGCGCTTGTATCACAATCAAGGTCGACCAGACAACAGTCTCGCACCGCTACAACTGCATCAAGATCCTTCACCTCATCAGCCCCTCGAATCTGAAACAATCTTCCTAGGCCTACTGACATTAGAAATTCTCCATCGCTCGCTGTCTTCAAGAAACATCTAAAAACTGAACTTTTGACACAGGCCAATCTTGAGTGATTTGAATTTCTCCCTGCTCCTCAAAGTGATTCTGAATCGTTGCTTCGACTGCTTACGAACTACGGCACTTAGGCTAAATCTCTTATTATTATAGCATTACTGACAAGTCGCGGCTATTACATGGAATGTTTGTCTGCGCTCTAATTTGAAATTCGCTAATGCGGGTTTCCAGTCCTTGCATAATAAAAACTCCATTAAACGATTTCACAAGTTAGCAGTAGAAACACAGTATTAAATATTCTGTTAAACTCAGGAAATAGTCTAAGTGATCTCGATGACTACCAAACATCCCAGAATTCATTTGTATTAGAGGTGTTTTGCGTCATCGCGGTGGTGCATCTACATGTGATAAGTAATCTTTTATGAGCAGCACTTACATTGTTTTGCTAAGTGTTTTGCGTCAAAGTTGTCGATTTTGGTGTTTAATGTAAGTATATTATTTAATTTCATATTTCAAATAGACAGGATTCGGTTATATTTGCACTGATGCAGTGAAATATGTTTGCAGAGATATTGGTGAGAGGCTTTTGTTCGGATGCAAGTGCATGGTTGGATGGATGGATGTACGACTGGCTGGCTGGATGGATGTACTGATGAACGGATGGATGTACGGCTGGCTGGCTGGATGGAATTGCATACATGATGTACGGATGCGTTTGTCACGCGCTTAATAAAGAAAAGATGATGGATTATTATTATTATGAACGGATAGATGTACGGCCGGCTGGATGGATGTACGGATGGATGGATGGATGTATGAATGATGAACGGATGGATGTACGGCCGGCTGAATGGATGTACGGCTGGCTGGCTGGATGGATGGATGGATGCATCGACCTATATTGAGTCGATAGATGGATGGATGTACGGATGAACGGATGGATGTACGGATGGCTGGGTGGGTGGATGGCTGGATGGATGGATGTACGGCTGGATGGATGGATGAACGGATGGATGGATGTACGGCTGGCCGGCTGGCTGGCTGGCTGGATGGATGTATGGCTGGCTGGACGGATGGATGTACTGGATGAACGAATGGATGTACGGCTGGCTGGCTGGATGGATGGATATACGGAGGAACGGATGGATGTGTGGCTGGCTGGATGGATGGATGTACGGATGGATGGATGGATGGGTGGATGAACGGACGTATGGCTGGCTGGCTGGATGCATGGATGGGTGTATGTACGGATGAACGGCTGGCTGGCTTGCTGGATGGATGGATGTACGGATGATTGATGGGTGGATGAACAGATGGATGTACGGCTGGCTGGCTGGATGGATGAATGTACGGATGGATGGATGGATTAATGGATTGATGGATGAATTGATGTATGGATGGATGTATGGATAATGGATGTATAGATTGATGAGTGCATGCACGGATGGATTGATGGATGGATGAATAGATGCATGGATGGATGGATAATGCACAGTTAAGCCCTGTTTGGCAGGGCAGTTTTTAAAACGACATTTGCAAAAGAATAAATTCCATTATTGCAAAAGACAGTGGTGAATATATTGGAGTACTAGTATATAATATAATGTAGCGATATAATTTTCTAGAACCGTTTTGAATTAGATTTATATATGCAGCAAGACTGACGTGTTTCATGTTTACTTTTCAGATGACTGTTTGTCTGAGGTTTTGATCAAATTCGGAAAATTTGAACAACATGCACTGATCAAAATATGGACTAAATTCGCAGTGGCTGGATTTTAAAACAGAAATGATAGGAATAATTTTGTGGATGGTATGACTGAACAACTCCATGGCATCGCCCTGCGTAGTGGATATCCATGATAGTTCACTTGGAATGGAAGACAGCAGCGGTAGTGAGTCTAGCAGCACCGAGGAAGAGGAACGGCTGCGCAGATTGTTTCTGGCCTGTGACCGAGACAGTGACGGCTTAATTGATTGGTGAGAGATGCTCAAGATTTATAAAGCTATAAACCCAGTCTTTAATTTTTCTTACAAACCAATTCTTCATTTTATTACAAATGCAGTCTTAATTTTTTGCTTTGAACCAAGGTTTCATATTTTCGACAAACCCAGTCTTGATTGATACCTGTCTGTCAGCCACCTGTTTCAACTGAAACAGCCCTGCTCTCTATGCTAGCTGACATCTACTCAGCTATCGATAAGGCTCAGGTCACCCTTCTTGCACTTTTTGATGTCTCAGCAGCCTTCGACATGGTGGATCACGATATTCTGCTCCAACGCCTTGAATCCTCCTATGGTCTGAAGGGAGTCCCTCTTCTCTGGCTTCAATCCTACCTGTCTGGTCGCACCCAAATGGTTATAGCTGGTAATTCCAGGTCTAACTGGGTGCCTGTCCTTCTAGGAGTTCCTCAGGGATCAGTCCTTGGACCCCTTCTTTTCATTTTGTACACGGCTGATATTACCTCTTTGTTTACAAATTACTCTGCTACTGGTCACCTTTTTGCTGATGACGTTCAGGCATATGTTCATAGTCCTGCGTCTACTCAACTCACTTTAGCTCGCCGTATTGAAGCTCTTTCCCATGACTTGCATTTGTGGATGTCTTCCAATCGCCTTTCGCTAAACTCTTCCAAAACTCAACTTATTTGGCTTGGCACACCCCAACAACTTCTGAAAATTGACTTTTCGCTTCTCTCTGAAAACTTTCCCAATTTTACGTTCTCTACTTGTGTGCGTGACCTAGGTGTCACTTTGGACAGCGCTCTCACTTTTTCTGCTCATGTAACCAACCTTACACGATCCTCTTACTTTCACCTACGGCGTCTCAGGGTTATTCGCAGATCTGTTCCTCTCTCTACCATGGCATCCATTGTCCATGCATTTGTCTGTTCCAGAATTGATTATTGCAACTCCCTACTTATTGGTCTTCCCAAGGTCCGTCTATACCCTATTCAATCTGTTCTCAATACTGCTGCTCGATTGATTGCTCACCTTCCTAAATACTCCCATATATCATCATTCATGGTTAACCAACTGCATTGGCTTCCTCTCTCTGACCGCATTCAGTTTAAAGTCCTTGCTTTGGTCCTCAAATCCAAACTGGGACTTGCTCCAAAATACCTCAGGGATGTCATTCGTCCTCCTCTTTCTGCATCTTCTCATCGGCCTTTACGATCTCTGGACCGATCTGACTTCTTTGTCCCACGAGCTAGGACTATGATTGCTCAAACTCGATCCTTTGCCATCATTGGGCCCTCCTTATGGAATGCCCTTCACTTCACTTTGCGTGAGACTTTCCTTTCTGGATCATTGTCTTCATCTCTCTCTCTCTTAAAACATATTTCTTCTCTCGGGGTTCTCGCACTGGGAGCGCTACTGAATGGCCTCGGCTGTGCGCTATATAAATTACTAATTACATTACATTAAACATATCCAGCTTTTGAACTGCGTAATTTTTGTCAATTAATACTAATTATGATATGGGGGTCGGTAGAGTAGTGGTAACATCACTGGCATGAAGAGCAGTAGGAAGCGGGATCGCTTTCCGTAACCCTCCCATTAATAATAATATGATTAAAATGATAAATATGCCAGACATCATCTATCTTGAGTGAGAGGCATCGAATATTGTTAGCATCATTGTTGTCATCATCATCATCATCATTATCACTTACATTTTATAATTCTTTTTTAAAGCCAAACAGGTTGACTTGATACCATGGTACCAAAAATGCTTTGGAGAAGAACTAGAGAAGTTCAGCTATCTAAATTAATTAAATTTTTATTGTAATTGTAATTGTAATTGTAATTGAACATATAGCGCCACTCAGAGATTCAGAGGCGCTCCCGACCCAGGGCTCTAACAAATAAGATAGTCTTCAGGCGTTTCGAAACAGAGGAAGAGAAAGGCTGAGGAGCTCAAGACGCAATTCATGCGGAAGATGGTTCCAAGTAGAGGGGCCGACATAGGCAAAGCTTCTGGATTGAGCAGTTGCCCCACGCATGCGGGGAACAACCAGAAGGCCTCTGGTGGCGGAGCGCAGAGCAGAGCGGCCAGGAAGTGTAGAAACCGATGTGCATAAGGCCTGAAGGTATGAAGGAGCTACCCCGAGCAGAGAGTTGCGCATAAGTGTAAGAATTTTGAATTGAATGCGCTGCGGCACAGGAAGCCAGTGAAGAGTTTCCCGAATGAAGGTAGATATGTGAGAGTACTTTGGGAGACCACAGATAAGGCGGGCGGAGGCGTTAAGAATGGACTGAAGCTTGGAGAGGTTTAGTGAAGAGAGACCGGCAAAGATGGAGTTGCCGAAGTCAACCCTTGTACAGATCAGTGCTTGGACGAGAGTGTTGACCGCGTGAGGAGAGAGTGAGTGACGGATGGTGCGAATTTGGCGTAGATGATAAAGGCATGTTCGAGAGATGCGATTGACATGGTCTGAAAATGAGAGAACTGGATCCAGGCTAACGCCCAGATCCCGAACTGAGACAGAGTAGTGGACGTCTGGGAAAGTAGCGCGGAGAAATTCCATGTCAATCTTGGCAAGTTGGGCTCTACCGCCAAGCCAGATGAATTGAGTTTTGTCTGAGTTAAGGCGGAGACGGTTAGCAGACATCCAAAGGTCCAGCGTCGTGGTGGCCTCAAGGACCCTCACGACCAGTGAAGCAGCTGCGCTGGCTGGACCATGAGTAAAGGCTTGGGTGTCATCGGCGTACTGATGAGCCGAGACCCCCTTGAGAGTGAGTATGTCTGAAAGGTCGGCGGTGTAGAGAATGTAGAGGAGTGGTGCCAGGACTGAACCTTGAGGCAAACCGTATGGAATAAAAGTCCAGGGAGAGCGGGTGGAACCGAAGACGACAGAGAGAGAGCGGTCAGAAAGAAAAGAGCGGAACCAACGAAGGGCTGCATCTGCAATGCCGAAAGATTTAGATAAGCGCTCAAGGAGGATGGCATGGTCCACAGTGTCGAAGGCGGCACTGACATCGAACAGTGCGAGAAGAGTGACGTGACCTTGGTCGACTGCACTAAAGACATCAGCAAGAAGGTGAGTCATGAGAGATTCAGTAGAGTGGTATTTCCTAAAGCCGGATTGGAGAGGAGGCATTAGTGAGTTGGTGTCAAGGTAGTGAACGAGCTGAAGTGAAATGCATTTTGCTAAGAGTTTAGAAAGGAAAGACAGGTTGGAGATAGGGCGATAGTTGGAAGGAGTGCCTGGGTCTATATAAACGATAACTTTTCCTCTCTAAATCTCTGTGCTGTATGTATGTGAGAATTTATGTAGTGGCACTGGAAAACATTAAAAGAATTATTGTAAGGTGGGACATTAGCTTGTTTTTATTTTGTTTTTTGTATCAAACCATAAACAGACATTGGTTGCTTTTAGCCAGGATCTACGCCACATGTGTCAGCTGTTAAACGTGAAAGAGTCTGTGGATGAGATAATGAATGACCTTGGTGTAGACAGACATGGTCTCATATCGTTTGAAGAGTTCGTTCGATGTCGAACGCAACTCGTAGATGAAATTGGAGCTGTTCTACAGACCGTCGAAGGCAGCGATAACAGCCAAGGTAAGTGCTCGGTAAAATTGTTTTACTGCTCACCTCCTGCTCACCTTACGATCCAACCACTTCGCTCAACCCGCTCCTTGTCTGCCCTAACACTTCTCCGCCCTTCTGTAAACACGTCACTAAAATTTGAAATTGCTCCATAGCCATTGTTGTGAACTGCCTCTCTGGCACAAGCTCCCGCAAGTGTTATGACAGATCCATAGTACGAACTCACCAAAACCTCGCCTGTTGCTATCTCTCCACAGGTTTTTCACTCTAAACTGAAAACACTGCTTTTTCACAAATCCTATCCTGATTCCTCTACAGCTTCCCCTCTGTCACAGTTTTAACTCTAAACATCATCCACCTTAGCCGTCTAACTGTCTGCCTGCTTGACCCCTTTGGATCTTGACCTGGAACCAATTTCACCCTCTCCCGCCTCTCGATTATGTTTTGACTGAGCGCCTGTGAATAGGCTGGTTCCCGCGACTTCACTTTTTTGGGTGCTGTAGAAATCTCGAGATATGACGAGATTATGACGAGATTATGAATCTAATCTAATTTAATGACTGCTCTAATGCCATTATTGTGAAGCCCAAGTCATGAGTCAATGGTTGCTTTTAAGTGGAACAGTAGGAAAATCATGATCTGTTAAAGAAGTCCAGTTGAAATCCAGTTGAAAAGTCGAAGAAGTGGCACTGCCATTTGCCATTTGCGTGTTCAAAAGATTTCAGCATTCCATGATTGATCTCAAGTGAGGCATCCTCAGATAAAGTGTTTTGTCCAGCGACTATTGCAGAGAAATTTTACAATTCCCTAGAGCAGAATGAAACTGATTCGCTAGCTTAGCAGTTTATTGGCGCTAATTTGAACAAGCGATTTTTATAGTGAAACAACCACAAGATTGAACACTGATAAACCTATTGTATCGGCCCATGGGTCAACCCTTTCATTAAAATTTTTACCAAACTTTATCAGAAGTTGGTGAAAGTCTTGGTCTAGTAACTCTAGTTGACCAAGCGTCTCTCAAAATCACTAATGTGCTTTTGTTATTGTTTCAATTTAAAGTTTTGTAGATTAAAATTATTAATATGAATGCTAAGTAAAGTACCGTTCATCAAAAATGATCAAATCCTAAAAAATCCTTCATCCAACTTCGTATTTGCGAAATCATCAAAATCATCTGCTAGATTTCATCATGTGCCATTGGTGTCATAAAACACGATTGTAAATAAAACAATTCGGTCTAATATGGCTGCAATCTTCCTCGGTGCATATAAATCACCAATGGAAAAATTGTAGCTCATTTGTCACCCTAATTTATTTAAATAGGAAGACCGCTGGTTCCCTAATGTCAAGCACTTTAGTAACTGCACATATAATGATGCAATCCTGAGGCCTATGTGGAAAGCTTCCCAATGTTGTAATTTTGCACCTTTGACACACAGAGAGTAAGAGATGCTATATATAAGTGTTATGTTACTATGATACATAATATTTACAGCTGAAACATTGCTGTCTAGCAGATGTTAGAAGGCACAACTGGAGGGGATAGGGTCATAGGGATTCTTCATATGTTTATGAATATGAAGTAAATGCTTATGAATATTCATAATGTAGATGCTTATGAATATTCATTAAGTAAATACTGATGCATGCTGGTGTTTTGCATGACTCTTAAGAAGATGCAGTAGCCCCATGTTGAGATCTTTTTGGTTCGTCCAGTGCAGGCTGGCTCAAGGGCTCTAGTGTGTTCAGTTCACTGTTACAATCACAGTTTCCATTCTGTAAAGTAAGAATGGTTTGCAGTGAGCACTAACAAGATGACTAAAGTCGACTCAACCTTTCCTTCGCCAGATGGCGTTGGTAAAATGAGCAGTAGGACGTGATGGGTGCCTTTCATGGCTGCTCAACAGTTAAATTGGACTCCTGTAAAAACTTGCGATCATCCGTTCATACTATCTGAATTGTAATCATGTTGCTTTCATGTCAGTTTGAAATAATAAACGAAGATAAACATGTAGAAAATAAATAAATAAATTAACTGTATGACGTGGTATCTCCACTTATTCTTCTTGTGCTCTGTGACTAGGTGTCGTAGCAGGAAGCCAGGATTTTGACGCTGGTGAACGAAATATGGAAGACAGACCTCGGGAAGGCTGCCATCTCGTCAGCCTTTACGAGCTGCTGGAATGCCATGAACCCGAACTCTTCCATCGCTACCTGGAATGTTTGTCTGTGCCTCCAACAGCTGGAAGAAGGAACATAGACATCATGGAAGTTGCCAACTCGGTAAGAGTCTTTCAAGTGCATTGTCAAGTTTTTCCTTGACATGGAGGATTCCAGGGGCTGGGGAGACAATGCAGAATGTTAATTAAAACTCGGGGAAAATTAAAGAGTCATTGAAAGTCATTAATTTAGAAAAGTAGGAATTTTTGTTGTTGAACAATGCAAGTAACAGCTGGATAATAGTAAGTTTTTATTGTTAAAAACTATAAGAATGTATAGACAGCAGTAATTGCTGCTATAAATAATGGCTAGTGGAATGATAATGAATAATAATAGTTGGAAAAACAATGGATGAATGCGTGTCTTTGTCATTCATCGTTATCATCATGAACTGGTTGGTGGTCGTGGTCGTGGTCGTGGTCGTGATGATGATGATGATGATGATGATGATGATGATGATGATGATGATGATGATGATGATGATGATGATGATGATGATTGTCATGGTGATTGTCATGGTGATTGTCATGGTGATGATGATTGTCATGGTGATTGTCATGGTGATGATGATGATGATGATGGTCGTGGTGTGGTGGTGGTCATGGTGATGATGATGATAATGTTCATGGTGATGATGATTATATTTATTGATGATGATTATGATGATGATGGTGGTGGTGGTCATGGTAATTGATGTTGCCGATGAGCTCTGTAGAACGTCTGCTTATCCTATTGATAGCCTGTTGAGTCTTGCTCTCTGAGGCAACATGTATTTCATCTGGTCCAGCCCAAAAGCTTTAAATATCCGAATGCTGTTTGCTTACAAGCAACCATCAGATAATGAATGTCCTGTGCATGACAATCATGGTGCTATAAAACTGGAAACTAATAAAATCTAGATTAGATTAAAAACTGGAAGCTAATCAAATCTGGATTTGCTTACTGTAGATTAGATTAGAGTAAACTGTGGGTCCTTCTTTGTGGAATAACCTTCCCCACAAATTTGAGCTGAGATTTTGGCAGACCTGTGGTTTATCCACTTCGGTCTGTTGCTTGAAAACTTTTCTGTTTCCTCGGAGTGCTCACGCCAGAAGCGCCTCTGTGAATAGTCATTACTGCTAGAGGCGCTTTATAAATGCCCAGATACAATACAATACAACACAAAAAGACGGTTGACAGGGAAAGATCAAGAAGAAAAATAAATGTCTTGTTTTGATCCCTACTGCGCAACAGAAGAGAAATATTTCCATAAGCTCTGGGTGTGGCAGGCACCTGTGACCTTCCTGGATGATTACCTGTGGCAGTCTGGATGTATGTCTGCCTAACTGTCCTTTGTCATCTGCCTACATGCCTCATGCTGTTTGTCAGTGTGCCTGCCTGTCCGTGTCTCTCTCTGTCTGCATCTGTTTGTCTGCACTTATCTCTGTCTCTCTCTGTTTCTGTCTCTGTCTCTCTCTCTCTGTCTCAGTCTGTCTGTCTGTATGTCTGTCTGTCTGTCTCTGTCTGTCTATCTCTGTCTGTCTATCTCTCTGTCTGTCTCTTTCTCTGTCGGTCTGTCTGTCTTTTTTCTCTCTCTGTCTGTCTCTCTATCTCTGTCTATCTCTCTGTCTGTCTCTTTCTCTGTTGGTCTGTCTGTCTGTCTGTCTTTTTTCTGTCTGTCTGTCTGTCTGTCTCTCTCTCTCTGTCTATCTTTCTCTGTCTGTCTCTGCCCGTCCGTCCATCTGTCAGGTCAGGAATATTTCTGCGTATTTTTCTGCTTTTTGGTCTTGTTTTGTGTGCAGCTCTCTGCCTATGTAATTAGGTCTGCCTGTCTATCTGTCCCCGTCCGTCTGGCTGGTAGCTGGTGTATGTTTGTGTTTGTCTGCATGTGTCCTGGAGTCTGTCTCCTGCGGTTTCCATAGATTTATGCAACACTTATCCTATAAATAAGAGGCCATAATATATTATGTGTGAAGCTCGCTTGGATATATATGCCTGCCGTGTTTTTGGAAAGTGGGTTGGGGGAGCTTGAAACATAGCAGCACCGAGCGGCCTAGTAGTCTGCCTGTAACTGGAATAATATTATGCTGAGGTGAGATTATACTGAGGGATGAGGATGATTTTTATACACCTGTTGCAGCAGTCGGTCGTCTGTGGAAGATGCTAGTTGCCATTTGCCTCTCCATCTTCTTCATCTGAAATCCCGCATCGGTAGCTGGTTGCGGTGGCGTTTGTTCGTTCTCGATTGTAGTGTTTGGGATGCGTTTGGACAGGTTGGGTTTGGTTTGCGTTTGATGTTCTGGTTGACAGTTGAATGCGGGTCGCTGGTTGTGCGCTGAAACGAATTTGTTTTGGATTACGTTGGATCTGCTCCTCTGGGTTGAAGTTGATTACCGTGGATTCGCTTTTCACAGTTGATTCTAATCAGAGCAGCTTGTTTGTCAACTAAGGAGCCAGTTGTTTGTAAATATTGGAATTATTTGTTTGTCAACTAAGGAGCCAGTTGTTTGTAAATATTGGAATCACTTGTTTGTCAACTACGGAGCCATTTGTTTGTCGACATCAGTGTCATTTTTGTTCAGCTTGAAACCATATGTTTGTAAATGTTTGAGCTCTTTTCGTCAAAGTTGGAGCCATTTGCTTTTCATATAGGAGCCATTAAACTTGCCTGTCAAAATTGGAGCCATTACAGTTTTTGTCAACATTAGAGTCATTTGACAGCATTTGAGACATTTTTCAGATCTCTGACTCAGTATTGTAGCCATTTTGGTGTCAATTTTAAAATCAGATTTATCAACACTAGATCCATGTATCTCAGTCTACATCCTACGATTACCTTTCCTACAATTTGAGAGGACGTTATGCTTAGGACGATGAACTCACACTTACTTTCGGCTGATGATCTGGCGACTTTGTCGTCCAGAGGTTCCAGTCTGTTCTCATCTTCTTATGATTCACTCAACAACAGAGAGGAATTGAAAAGAAATGGTTCCAAACTTTCGTTGCAAATTCCTTGGAGATACTTACACGTTAAGAGTTTATCGAAAGGTGTAAGTCATGTGAGCGACATTATCGTGTATACATGTAATTACGAATTATGCAATTACTATTTTTTCTTTGGTCTGTTTAATATGAATTTTTGACTTTCGAGGTTTAAATATTTGTTGATTTGCATTATGAATGTCCATTATTTTATAGTTTGAATATTCGACATATGATGAATGTGCATTAGAGTCTATTGATTAACTCAAATCTGCACCCAGGCTGAATGTAACTGGTCAATTCATTGAGAAATGAGCAGTGTCAAGGCCACACAGGTCACTATTTTAAAACATTGTCGGTGGGAAGATGTGACAGTGAGGGAGAGAGGACTGGAAAGCTAACAAAAACAAAGTTGCTAATGCTGCAGCAGTGAATACTGGCTGCCTTTTGGGGGTTGATTGAGGATGGACTGTTGTATGTAATAAATTGATAGTTATGGTTATGTATGTATGTATGTATGTATGTATGTATGTATATAAGTGGACTTTTATGAAGTGCATTTAGAAGCCCCTAAAAAGTGCTATGAATGTGGCTGTCTGTTTTTTATGCTTTTAGTACTGATCAGTTTGTGGTTTGAACATTTGTCATTTTATGTTATGAATATTCACATGTACTTACTTACCTAATGAATATTCAGAAACATTTACGTTATGAATATTCGTAAGAATTTTCTTGATGAGTATTCAGAAACATTTATGTTATGAATATTCCTAAGCATTTACTTCACGAATATTCATAGACATTTACATTATGACTAGTCATAAGCTTGCTTTCTGTGTTGTTACACAGCTTCATTTGGCAGCGCTGTCATCACTCAAGGGTGAAATGATCGAACTGAGCAATGAACTGAAGCGTGTCCGAACGGAGAAAGAGATCCTGGAGAAGCAATTGGCAAGGCATCAGGTAGAAGAGCAATTCTGATTTCTCGTAGTTTATTTATTTATTTGTGTGTTTGTTTATTTATGTATTTATTTATTTTTGCATTTATTTATGTTATTTTTTATTTATTTTTGTATTTTTGTATTTATGTTATTTTTTATTTATTTGTGTATTTATTTATTTATGTAGTTATTTACATATTTGTTTGGTTGTTTTGTGTATTATTTATTTATGTTATTTGTTTGTGTGGATTTTACACAGTGCTTTTTTTCTGGAAAAAAAGGGTCCGGAACTCAACAAATTCAGAACAATTATAGGGGCATATTTTATGCTGATATTTCCATTTCATATTGTATCAATAGTGCTAGGAGCTCTCGATCCCTCCGCTCATCTGAACAGGCACTCCTACTTGTCCCTTTTGCTCGAACTTCCACTATGCAGAATCGCGCTTTCTCGGTGGGGGGCCCCTCGACCTGGAATGGCCTTCCTCTGGAGCTGTTTGTTCCTAGGACCTTCTCTCCCACGTTCTTTTCTCACCTTAAAACCGTTCTTTTTGGCCGTGCTGGAGTCGGGAGCGCCTCTGAGTAGTTTCCTTGAAGGGGCGCTATACAAATGTTCGGTATGAATGAATGAATGAATGAATTTATAAATACTGAAAGCACTGAAATAAAATTAAAGTATCTAAATAATTTAAAATAATTTTTACTAAAAATATTAATTGACTAAATTATTTTTTAATAGCTCAAAAAGGTCCCGGAACGCCGTTCCGGACCGTTCCGGCTGAAAAAAAGCACTGATTTTACATATTTACTTATATATTTACTTATGTATCTATTTATGTATGTATTTATCCATTTATTTGTGTATTTATTTATTGCGCTTATGTGTGAAAGGTGTGTGAATCTGAACCTGCGGCTGTTGGATAGCAGACACAGTGTGTGCTTCCAAAGAGGCCACTGTGCCACTCATGAGCGACATCTATATCCCATCTATACGTCTTCCACCATTGCTCAGTGGTTGTGCATAACTGGCTTGACCTCTTGCACCTGTTGCCGCTCTAGATCTTATAGACAGCCACGTTCTCAGAGCTCAAAAACGGCACTAGATAAATGGTCAGCTAATCTACATAGCTGAAATTGCAATGCATTGTCCTACTCCATCAAACCCTACCCTAACCAACCCTGTTGTTGTTTGGCTTTTTTGCCTCACTTTTCTTTACTTTGCCCTCTTACTCTACCCTATCCTATATACTGAGTAACCCTACCCAGCCTGACCCAGTCACCTTACCCCGCCGTTGATTAGTGATTACTTAGGCCTTTTAAAATGCATGCTTCTTGATTTTCTGCAATTTTAAAAATGTATTATTATGCAAATTTTTGGCATTAATTAAGTACCACTATTTAATGACCAAACATCAATTGATGGTGCTGAGCAATTGTGAGTGAAGGACTTGCACAAGGTCCCTATGCAGTAAGTTCCAATAACCATCTCAGGGGTGGCTCAAGCCTGTACTCTCTCCATTGTATTGTATGGTATTCAAACATTTATAAAGCACCTCTAGTAGGGTGAACCATTCAGAGGCGCTCCCAGTGCTCAGGGCCACAAGAGAAGAAATAGGTTTTGAGAAAACTGAAGGATAAGGAGGGGTTACCAGCTAGAATTTGAGAGTGAGTAGATGGAGACAGCGTATTCCAGAGAGAGGGACCAGTTGAGGTAAAGGACCAGGACTGAGCCATAAGTGTTCTAGCACGAGGAACTAGAAGATGAAGTCTGTTTAACCTCCTTAGCGTTTCATTTTCTCCCAGAAAAACGAGCCAAAAACGTTGCATTGTTTTACGTATGCATGTATATGCATGTATATACATGTGTAGGTATATAATTATGTGTATATGTAAACATGCATAGCTATATATATATACATGTGTAGGTATAATTATATATAATTATGTAGGTATATATGTATTTATATATGTATATGTATGTATGTATGTATGTATGTATGTATGTATGTATGTATATATATATATATATATAATATATATATATATATATACATTGCCATCTATGTGTGTAAATATATACATGTGTAGAATCGCGCTTTACATGTATATATAGGTATAATTATATATAATTATGTAGGTATATATGCATATATATATATATATATATATGTATGTATGTATGTATGTATATATAGATATTTATATATATATATATTTACATTGCCATCTATGTGTGTAAATATATACATGTGTAGGTATAATTATATATAATTATGTAGGTATATATGTATTTATATATGTATATGTATGTACGTATGTATGTATGTATGTATGTATGTGTGTATGTATATATATATATTTACATTGCCATCTATGTGTGTAAATATATACATGTGTAGGTATAATTATATATATAATTATGTAGGTATATATGTATTTATATATGTATATGTATGTATGTATGTATGTATGTATGTATGAACCCGAACGTGACTCGGGGTTAACCGATTTTGCATAGAATTCCCGGTCCGAGTAACACTCGGGGTTAACGGCAAGGAGGTTAAAGAGTGGAGTGGACGATGCGAGGAAGCTGCAAAAGGCGTTATAAGGTGAGCACACTAACTAGTTGGCTGCCATGTCTCACAAATCTATTACATTACTTTTCATTTAATAAATAGCAATTTTGGAATTAAATGTTGTTTTTCATTTCTGGCCAAAGATCGAAAAGTTGCGAATTCAGAAAGATGCAGACGATCGTTTTGATCAGCAGATGACGCGATACGAAGATCGAATCACAGAACTTCACGGCGTAATAGCAGAGCTTAGGAGGAAGCTCGATCAGCGACAGATCAATGTTATACGGTCAGCTAAAAGTTTGATCATCATCATCTTAATCATTGCATCTTAATCATGATCATCTTTGCCTTAGTCATCATCTTCGTTATCACCATAAACATCTTAATCAATCAATCGAATTTTGAATGATTGATTAAGGTTTATTGATTGATTAAGTATTAATAATCATACTTATCTTTGCTGTATTTGTCACCATCATCATCGCTGTCATTACCGTCGTAATTAGCATATTCATCATCATCGTTATCATCTTTCATTATCATCGTTCTAAGTTTTATTGCTAGAAGAAATTTTACTGTTAACATGCGAGAAAGTGAGGATTATTTTTTTAGACTGTTGATCTGGGATTTCACTTAAAACAAAGTAATAATCCTTTAAAACTTTTTTATTTATTTTGACTTCTTCTTATAAATGCATCTGCCATCTGATGTCTCTGGTTAACTATGTTTATTTACATTACATTACCTTAGTGAATTTGTATGACTTGAATTTCTTACCCATCTTGAATAGTCTAGTGGTTAGTGTGATGGATTATCATATCTGAGGCTGGGAATACAAATCTCTGCCAGGGTAAAAAAGAAACAATGTGGTCTTGTTAACGTAAAGATGTTGGGTGACATGCCTTCTTGTATGCCAAGTCAAAGAAATATGAAATCCCTATTACTTCATGGCCATAGGGATAACTCTGTATTGTGACGGTGCTATCCAGTCACCACCATTTTTAAAAGTGGTGGTGACGATCACCACTGTTTAAAGAGTTATGGAGGTGACAGTCACACCACTTTTGAGCCCTCTGCTGAAATGGTTTTTGCGATATGGCAGCGTTATTTTGGTCGAAGCACATTAAGTGACTACCGGTATAATTAATTGGTTGTATTCTTACATACTTGACTATGGAGAGGGAAGGGAGAGGGGAAGTGGAAAGGGAAGGAGGAGGGGACTGTTTACCACCACTTGGTGGAGCAAAGTTACGCCCTTGCCCATGGCTGCCTCTCATTTGTTATCTTCAGGGTCCGTTCTTCTCTTTCTGCTTCTTTGGCGACTGTTTGTTATTTGGCAAGTATTCGTTTAAGAAGATTTCTGTTGATGTGAAAACAGGGAAGAAGATGAATTCGAAGAATCTGATGGACCTCAGAGTAATAAGAGCAACGATGGAGACAGCAACAATGACATCACGCCAAACTGTTCACAACCTGTCAGCATAGGTACTTTCATTTACCATTTAAGCATAGGTACTTGGGTTTACCATTTTAGCATAGGTACTTTTATTTACCACTTCAGCATAGTTTCTTTAATTTACCATTTCAGCATACCCGGTAGATACTTTTAATTTACTATTTCAGTATATTTACTTTAATTTACCATTTCAGCATAGATACTTTTAATTTACTATTTCAGTATATTTACTTTAATTTACCATTTCAGCATAGATACTTTTAATTTCCTATTTCAGCATAGGTACTTTAATTTACCAGGGTACTTTAATTTAACAGTTTAGCATAGGTACTTTACCATTTCAGTATATTTACTTTGATTTACCACTTCAGCAGCATCTTTTCTTCTTGCGGTTCTCTGCCCTCAGGCAGGT
>JACEVL010001255.1:0-170000 GCA_020284085.1 Aporrectodea caliginosa | reverse complement strand
GCTCCCTGGGACTTTTACTGAAGCTTTTTACTAAGCTCAAAACTGTACTTTTTGGCCGTGCTGGAGTCGGGAGCGCCTCTGAGTAGCCCTCTTGAAGGGGCGCTATATAAATTTATGAATGAATGAATGAATGTGCTTTTGTGTTGTGAAGATCGTTACTAGGTCTGAGGCCGTAGTTGATGCCGGACTTTCTACTTCAAGCATATCAGAACTGGAGAAGCGAGTATTGGAGCTGGAAACTGCAAAGGAATGCCTGCTGGAGAGGAACGGATTGCAGGAACAGGAACTCAACCGGATACGGAACCAGCTTGGAAACGTCCGAGAAGAAAGGGACAAGTTCAGACGGAGGGCAAGTACCCCTTTGCTCAGTGGCATACCGTGGGGGGCAGGGGGCCGAGTCGCTCCGGGCGGCACTGAGCAGGGGCGGCAAAATAGGGTTGAAGCAAAATAAAAGAAGGAGTGAATGGAGAAATAATTGAAGAAAAATGATAAGAGGAAGTAATAAAAGTAGACAAAGAAGGAAGGAAAGGAAGAAAAATAATAGCATAACAGTGGCGTAATGAGGGGCGGCCCCCGGGCGCAGGACAGGGCGGCAATTATAGTATAACAGTGTTAGTAGTAGGTGAGCATGAGGAGAGGAATCTGATCTGTTTTCGAAAAAAAAAAAAAAAAGGTCATCAGAAATTTTGGCGAAAGTAATAAAGAAAATTGTCCTGAAATTTAGCGCAAAGGGCGGCACATTTTGGGCCGGCGCCCCGGGCGGCATTTAAGCTCCGTACGCCACTGCCCTTGCTGTTTCACATGGAAGATTCTTACCCTCAGAAATAGACATACTTAGTGCTTTTGAGGATTTTGCAAACGTTGCTAAAAAGTACCGTTGAACTGAGATCATCATCATCTCCGTCATCATTGTTGTTGTTGTCATTATCATCCTCATTAAATTTCTGATTTATATAGACATGTAAGTTCATTATCCTAGTCATGAGCTTGTCTTTAGACACACTAGCTTCGGTGAAAGGTGAAAAAGGTGAAAGGTTGTGTTATGAAAGGTTATTAAAAATGTTGTACAAGTCATAGATGTGTACGTGATCACCATCATGTTCATCATCTTCATCATTATCTTCATCTTCACTACTTTTATCATTATCTGCATCATCATCAGGGTGTTGTTTTTATTCTCACAGAAGCATTGACTATAATATGCTATACTGACCTGCATGCCATATATCTTCTTTATCATAGCCATCATTGCTGCGATCGTCATTATCATCATCATCAGTTGCTGATACTTGTACTATGGCACAATGGGTATAAATGAAGAAGTACTCATATCTCCACACTCTGTCATGATATATGGAAAAGTAAAGCTTGAAACAATGAAATATGTGCAGTTACACTTGTGTTTCATTTGTGTCATCATGGATGATGATGATGATGATGATGATGACGATGATGATGATGATGATGATAATGATGATGATGATGATGATGATGATGATGATGATAATGACAATGGTTACAGCTTGAACTTTAAGTGAAGGTGTTTGGTGCAATACAGGTTCATGAGTTGCAGACAAGAACACAGAGCACAGAAGTCCTTCCTCCGTCAAGCTTTACCTCTGGCAGCCAACACAGAACATTTCCTTCTCTTCCTGACAGGTAGAAGAAAAGTCCTGTGCCGTAACTGTGGGCCCATATCTGTTCACGAGGGACCTGTCCACTGCATGTCTTTTTTACTGTAATTTAACTGATCATTTTTACAGTGCCTTTGTAGTACCTCTTGAATATTCTGGTGTTTATGATGTGGATACACATTGGGCATGAAATGAGTGCAATGAATAGAAAGAAATGCGTAAATAATAGGGCTGGGCATTTAACGCGTTATTAACGCGATTAATGCGTTAATAAATTTACGTGATTAAATTTTTTAACGCAGTTAGCGCGATTGTCACTGCGCCCAATTATTTCTAGAAATGCGCTAAAACAATTATTGATAAAACCGCTCAGTTTAAACTTAAAAGTAAACACTAAAAAGTAAAATAAGTAGTAAAAGCATTGTGTGCTTTTTGTTTATTGACTGCAATCATTTATATAGCGCATATTCAACATAATTACTCCGAGTCGGTACAGTAGTTGTAGTTGTTATCTATTGTGACATGCGTTAAAAATTAATTGCGGCGTTAAAAATTTTAATCGTCCGATTAATTTCGATTAAAATTTTTATAAATCGTTGCCCACCCCTAGTAAATAAGGATATTTGTTTAGTGTTGTCAGTGGTTAGATTTTGACATGTCTTGTTCGTTTTGGCAAAACTGGAATGGCTGATGATGCAGAGAAGGGCTGATGAAGCAGAGAAGGGCTGATGAAGCAGAGAAGGGCTGATGATGCAGAGAAGGGCTGATGAAGCAGAGAAGGGCTGATGAAGCAGAGAAGGGCTGATGAAGCAGAGAAGGGCTGATGAAGCAGAGAAGGGCTGATGAAGCAGAGAAGGGCTGATGAAGCAGAGAAGGGCTGATGAAGCAGAGAAGGGCTGATGATGCAGAGAAGGGCTGATGAAGCAGAGAAGGGCTGATGAAGCAGAGAAGGGCTGATGATGCAGAGAAGGGCTGATGAAGCAGAGAAGGGCTGATGAAGCAGAGAAGGGCTGATGAAGCGGAGAATGGATGATAAAGCAGAGAAGGGCTGAGAAGGGTCAATATATGGTTTGACCCTAAAAAAATTGATACAAAAGGTTTCTCAACGGAATCTGGTACCATTTTTAATGCTTATTAACATACTAAAAGTTTCCTTTAATCTGACCACCGGAAAAGGGTCATTTTCAAGATGGCGTCCAAGATGGCTGCCTGGAAATAAAATTGACTATATCTCAGGCTAGAAAATTGATAAAAACGTTTTCTCAACGGAATCTGGTACCATTTGTAATGCTTATTGACATAGTAAAAGTCTCCTCCATTCTGACCATCGGAAAAGCGTCATTTTCAAGATGGCGTCCAAGATGGCTGCCAAAAGCTAAAATTGTCCATATCTCAACATAGAAAATTGATAGAAAAGTTTTCTCAACGGAATCCGTTACCATTTGTAATGCTTATTGATCTAGTAAACGTCTCCTCCATTCTGACCATCGGAAAAGGGTCATTTTCAAGATGGCGTCCAAGATGGCTGCCTAAAAGCTAAAATTGTCTATATCTCAGCCTAGAAAATTAATAGAAAAGTCTTCTCAACGGAATCCGTTACCATTTGTAATGCTTATTGATCTAGTAAGAGTCTCCTCCATTCTGACCATCGGAAAATGGTCATTTTCAAGATGGCGTCCAAGATGGCTGCCTAAAGCTAAAATTGTCAATATCTCAAGTACTACTCAACATAGAAAGGTGTTTCTGGTGTCTAACCATAGGTTTTATTGCCCGGCGTTAAGCTCACCTAATACACACCATTTACTGACAAAATCTTTGTCATACAGTTAACAGTTACAGAGCTTACACATTCAATAAGTCATTAGTCATCGTCATCGTCCGACTCCTCCGGAAGGAACTTGTTATGTGGATTGTCACAGTTTTGTAACTTGGCACGGTCCACAGGCGGAAGAACATGGTAGTCCATTCCTTCTACAAGAGCAGCGTAGTGTCTTACAGGAATTGAGGCAGTTGCAATGAATGACTTTCAAGAGAATGTCTGGAGCAGCTTTCATAGTTGACATTACTGGTACGAACCGATTCTCCTGCAGGTTCCAACCCCAGTTCATGGCATCCATACCATCCGCTTTTCCTATCCAAGTCATGACCTGGTAGTACGCTCTTCGACAATGAAGTTTAGTAGCTGATTCGGTGGGGGGGAGACGTTCTGGTGTTACAAATGATGAAGCAGAGACAACCTTCCTGCTGAAGTTGTTATATCTCATTTTTGCAAGGGAATCTGTGCACTTGCCACCAAAGAGGACAGCCATTGCTTGGCATCCTAGGCTGTCAATAACCTCTGTGGGCTGATTTATCACGGTAAATGCGTTGGCACATGATCGAAGGACAGTGTCTCCTTTTACAAGTTTATGGAAAGCATTCCTTTTGCCAACACTGAATATTCGAGAAGTGGTGTCGCAACCTGTCATGGCGTGGATAAATAATAACTGAGAACAAATTTCATTTCCGATTATGTTCTGGAGATGGTTTATGTTATACACTTTGCCATCATCTTTTGTCTTGTCAGATCTGAAGTAAAGACTCTTACAATGTGGTTTCACATAGTGAAGGAGTAAGACAAGGAGGTCGGTGTCTTCTCCGATTAGCGTAGTTGTATGTAGAAGAGATGTCTCCACTGCAACCTTAACTATGTCTACGTCTGCATCTCCAAGTGCGTTGACCACTGTGCAATTTTTTTTCTGAGCGCATCACTCACCAACCATAGCAGTTTCTGTTTATTGTCAGCTCTTGATAAGAACTCCTCTTTCTTGCCTGAGAATTCTGTTTCAGCAGTGAAGCTGATAACGGGATATTTACTCTGTCCTCTTCTCAGATGAGTGTTGTCTTTAATGGATGGTCCTTGCTCATATCCGTCAAACACAACAGTTGTACCAGCGCCATATTGCCGGACGGTGAAGTCGGCGTACGACTGCGCAATTGCTCCATAGCTTTCTCCTTTTTTCCATGGTATCCGATGAAGTAAGGACCCTCCATCGAGGACGTATCTCTCTGTCTCTGGTACGAAATTTAGTATGCCATCCCGTGCATGCTCACTGATCGCATGCGCTAGTTGTGGCTTATCAGCCTTTCTAAAGACATTCCTGGATTCAAAAAGGGCAGGAGGGAAAGGACTGAGCTCGTAACTCATAACCTCCTCCAATGACAGTTCTCCAGTTTTGGCAACTACCAGGAAACGTTCGAACAGAAGACCGGACTCAATGGTTCTATCTGGAGCAACCGTCACAGCTGACGTTTCTCCAAGGGTTCTGGCTTTATCCTTTCTTCTGAACAGGAATGTGAATGCAGATTTTCCGACCATATTGTGCATGATCATGCGCCCTACTTTCTCATATTCATGAACATTTACACATTCATCAGCCACAACGCCATTGACAATGTTCCTTAAAGAAGGGTCTGGTGAAAATGGCGAGCATCCGACAATTTTGGAACTTATCTTCTCCAAATCAACAAGGTCCCGACTCATCCTTGCCTCCGTCAAATCCTTGTGTTGTTCCGATGTAGAGTATGACAGGTTGGTGAACTCTTGCATTGCAGCATTGTACTCTGCTGTTATGGGGGTTGACATGGTCCAAAGAGCTACTGTTAACTGTATGACAAAAATTTTGTCAGTAAATGGTGTGTATTAGGTGACTAGCTTAACGCCGGGCAATAAAACCTATGGTTAGACACCAGAAACACCTTTCTATGTTGAGTAGTACTTGAGATATTGACAATTTTAGCTTTAGGCAGCCATCTTGGACGCCATCTTGAAAATGACCATTTTCCGATGGTCAGAATGGAGGAGACTTTTACTATGTCAATAAGCATTACAAATGGTACCAGATTCCGTTGAGAAAACGTTTTTATCAATTTTCTAGCCTGAGATATAGTCAATTTTATTTCCAGGCAGCCATCTTGGACGCCATCTTGAAAATGACCCTTTTCCGGTGGTCAGATTAAAGGAAACTTTTAGTATGTTAATAAGCATTAAAAATGGTACCAGATTCCGTTGAGAAACCTTTTGTATCAATTTTTTTAGGGTTAGGTGTTTTTTTTGGATAGATTGACCCGACTAATAAAGCAGAGAAGGGCTGATGATGCAGAGAAGGGCTGATGAAGCGGAGAAGGGCTGATGAAGCAGAGAAGGGCTGATGAAGCAGAGAAGGGCTGATGAAGCAGAGAAGGGCTGATGAAGCAGAGAAGGGCTGATGAAGCAGAGAAGGGCTGATGAAGCAGAGAAGGGCTGATGAAGCAGAGAAGGGCTGATGAAGCAGAGAAGGGCTGATGATGTAGAGAAGGGCTGATGATGTAGAGAAAGGCTGATGATGTAGAGAAGGCCTGATAAAGCAGAGAAGGGCTGATAAAGCAGAGAAGGGCTGATAAAGCAGAGAAGGGCTGATGGAAGCAGTGAAATGCTGGTCTGAATCACCCTGCGACTCATTTGTATCAACCATGATAGTTGAAGCTGTGCCTCTGTATCGTCTATGACAGGGGTGGGCAAACTACGGCCCGCGGGCCAGATATGGCCCGCCAACACTTTTTATCCGGCCCGCCAACACATTTTATCTGGTCCACACAATTTTTCAGAAAGTAAAAAGTAATAAAATTTAGATCGCAAGAAGAATTCCTCATGCTGCTTTCTTACGTTTTATTCCGGTTGTATTATTCGTATCCACTTACATCTGTATACATGTACAAGCATCATCAACTATTGAGATAAACAAATCCAAGTACAGATCTCAGTTAGCTGATCTAAACTTGAACTCGATAATACGAATGTGAACTTAGTCTCTCGAAGCTGTTATTATCGGCTTCGCCAGCTCCGAGTGGTTTCTCGTTCTCTTTCTCATGACGCACTAATGGTTCTTGTGCATGCTTTCGTTACTATAGTCGGATTGACCACTGTTGCTCGATCCTGGTTGGCTTCCCTCTTCGAATTCTGGGGCGACTAGATCGATGTTCTGCGCTCGTCTGCTCTGCTCATTGGGCGAATCCCCAAATTTGGCTCTGTCTCTGCCTGTGGCCCAACGGATCTCACCGGATTGCTGCTTTGGTTTCACGCTGCGTCCTTGGGTGTTCTCCATCTTACCTGAGCGACCTCTGCCGCCCAGTGTTCGACCTTGTAGCGTGTCGGGCGCTTCGCTCCTCGACAACGGGGCAACTCTTAGTTCCACGGGCTCGCTTGGCTGCTATGCAGCGCCGAGCTTTCTCGGTTGCAGACCCCTCCATCTGGAATGACCTACCATCGGAGCTGCGTTTGCTACCTCTGATCAATCTAACTGAGTTTTTTAAATAACTCAAATCATTTTTTTTTTCGTGGGTGGGCTGGGAACGCCTTGAGTAGCTTTGTTGAAGGGTGCCATGAATGAATGAATGCAACCGGTGCAATCACTCTGGATTAAGGGAAAATTGTTATGCATGTTCACAGTTGCATAGCCTACATCTCACAAGTTACAGCCAAAGTATAAGTATAATTAAATTTAATTCAGCAAACTTTTTCATTTTAGTGGTTATTAAAAGTTTAAAATATGTTACCTGGCCCTCCAAATTTTTTGGGCATTTAATGTGGCCCAATGTGCCAAAAGTTTGCCCACCTCTGGTCTATGATGTAAATCACGAAATTGGGAATTTGAGTTTTTGTAAACTAATTGCACTTTTATTGCTGAACTTTTACCCCTTTTCACAGCAGAGCGGAGAGTCTTCCGCATTCGTCCTCTGCACCTGTCGCCAAAGTTGCCGAACTGAAGAAGCTGAAGACAGGAAAGCAAGATCGTCCAGTGCTCGGAGCAGAAATCAGCTCGCTTGGGGTGAGTTAGTACGCGCAAATTTAAAATAACTCTGCAACACTGAGTTTCTTTGTCCATGCACAGTGATTGGCTATTAGGCAGCGCCGTGTTTTTTCAGTTGTGGGTCCTTCCATCTGGAATGACCTCCCGCTTAAGCTCCGCTCTTTACTTGTGAGCCATCCAACAGGGTTCTATAAGTCCCTCAAGTCTTTTTTCTTTAGTAGTGGCTTTAGGCCGGGAGCGCTCCTGAGTAGGTTCTTGAATGGGCGCTATAATAAATGCTTTGAATGAATGAATGAATGTACACGAGAATAGCTTTAGCTCCTTATAATCGAATATTTACAAAGCAGCACTTGGTGATTCAGAGGCACTCTCAACCCAAGTCAGTGCTTAGTCAGCCCCTTGTCAAAGCATTATCACACAGTTTTGTAAAACTGTTACAGTAAACGATTTGATTGATTGTTTGATTTATTTATTTTCTGACTGATTGATTTTTTTCTCATTTTATTGGAACTCATTGATTGATTGATTGATTGATTGATTCATTTTCTGACCAGTTGACTAAATGGGTGATTTTTATTCTTTTTATTGGAACTGATTAATCGATTGATTGATTGATTGGTTGGTTGGTTGATTGATTGATTGATTGATTGATTGATTGAGTGATTGATTGAGTGAGTGATTGATTAATTGATTGATTGATTGAGTGATTGATTGATTGATTTGATTGAGTGATTGATTGAGTGATTGATTGATTGAGTGATTGATTGATTGAGTGATTGATTGATTGAGTGATTGATTAATTGATTGATTGAGTGATTGATTAATTGATTGAGTGAGTGATTGATTGATTGAGTGATTGATTAATTGATTGATTGAGTGATTGATTAATTGATTGATTGAGTGATTGATTGAGTGATTGATTGAGTGATTGATTGATTGATTGATTGAGTGATTGATTGATTGAGTGATTGATTGATTGAGTGATTGATTGATTGATTGATTGATTGAAGCTGCCGAATGCGAAAGTGGCAGAGCATCTTGCACACAGCCTGCACGAGAGTTCCAGCATCCAGGAAATCCTGCAGTCGATGCAGGCATCCGGTGGAGGATTAGCGGGCGCTGGAGGAGTCGGTGGTGAGCTAGCGGTTGGGAAGATCCACGAGTTCGAGATTGAGCTGGAGAGGTCGCAGAGCAAGGTCGACCACCTAAAGGCACAGGTGAGTGAGAGAGGTTCAGAGGTCGCTTCCAGTTTCTTTGGCCGAAACATTTCAGTTTAGAGTTGAGTTGTTTTAAATCCTAAAACTGATCTACATTTCTGCTTTAGCCCTTCATACTTGTGGGAGCTCACCTGCTCCACCATGCATGTCCAGCTGCTCCCTCCGCTCTACTGCACAAGGTGAACTTTTTGTCTCCGCCCATGGAGTGCTATTAGGCAGTGCCACACTTTCTCCATGGCTGGCCCTGTGACCTGGAATGGGCTCCCTTCCGCTCATACCCCCAAGCCGCAATTTTTTGGGCTAACGGCTGGCTTGAGAAAATTTACGGCGGCTTTTCGGCTAGCCGTAAAATGACGTAAACTACCTTTTTCGGCTAGCCGTAAAAAATACGGCTTGAAACATAGTTCGTTCAAAACGTGTATCGACTATAGAGTTCCAAAAATCCAATTAATTAGACATTAGGACATCTGCTACAATGCCACAAAAATTAACACTTAATAGTGGCACACAAAAAGTTATTCGAAACAGTACAGTTTCAATAAGTCCAAACTTGTACGGTAATCTACAAAGTCACAACTCTTTGAAACCAGCGGGAAAACTTTACAATCACAACTTTGTGCGTGTTCTGGCTGAATTAGCTGAATATGTTTCCGGCAGCTAGCCGTAAAAACATTCTCGGCGGTTTTTCGGCTAAGCCGTAAAATTTCCGGCGCCTATTCGGCTTCAACAAATATTCGGCGGCTATGGCGGCGGCCTGGGGGTATACTTCCACTCTTCGTCAGATACCTATTGGTCACTCTCTTTCTTTTTCCACTGCCCTTAAGACTGTTCTGTTCAACTGGGGTTGGGCTGAGAGCGCTCCTGAGTAGGCAGCCCTGAAGAGGCACTATGTAGAATTATTGATGATGATGATGATGATGATGATGATGATGATGATGATGATGATGATGATGATGATGATGATGATGATGATGATGATAAAAGTGAATAAAGGCTCTTATAGCTCTGATCTGAACTACCCTTTCATCTAACCATAACATGCCTTAGTTTACATTACCTTATATTATCTTACATTACATTAAACCAGAATTTAGCTTACATTGCCTAACCATGCCTGGTAGGGAACAGCCGGGTAGACATTTTCTACCGGGTAGCAAATCCGAGTATTTGGATGTACTATTTGCCGGATCCGGGTACGAACCGAGTACCGTTTTTTACATGTAATAAAAAAAGATCAGCATAAACATTATTTTTTTACCTGTAATAATGAACCAATTAGATATATATACAAATACGACAGCGACTGTAAGAAATTTAGTTCAGTTGTATAATTTATTTGTAAATTGTAACTATAATCTTGAGATTGATCGAATTCCAAAAATTGTAGGTATTTGCGTGGGTATTATTTGCCGAGGCGAATAGTTCCGAAAAACCCGATATCCTGCCGGGGCAAATGGCCAAAGCGATTTCCGGTTGTTCCCTAATGCGTGGTGTATCTTAAATTCCCCTACCTTGCTGATCTCAATTGACCTGACCTGGCCTGATCTCACTTGACCTGACTTGACCTTACCTTAAATTCCCTGACCTTGCTGATCTCACTTGACCTGACTTGAACTTACCTTAAATTCCCTGACCTTGCTGATATCATATGACCTGACCTGGCCTGATCTGACTTGACCTGACCTTAAATTCCCTGACCTTGCTGATCTCACATGACCTGACTTGACCTTACCTTAAATTTCCTGACCTTACTGATATCATATGACCTGACCTCACCTGGCCTGATCTCAGTTAACCTGACCTGACCTTATATTCCCTGACCTTGTCTCTATTTACATGTCTAACCTACTTTACCGTATCTTACCTGAATTCATGATTATTTTTGTGAATTTGTGAATGGTATATTGTAGAATGACCTTTTGAACTTGACCCTGGCTGAGAGCAAGAGCCACTGCGATCATCTGACTGTTCTTCTCGGCAAATACGAGTCCAACAACACCGCTCTCCAGATGTCGCTCAACTACACTGACCAGGCGCTCAATATCTATGATGTCATCGTCAACCTACTGGACATCGAACTGGCCATTCTTCTCACCAAGTGTAGAACCACTGGCCCCGGAAGTCATGGTCAGTGGTCTGTCTGTCTGTTTATCTATCTGTCTGTCTGTTTATCTGTCTGTCTGTCTGTTTGTTTATCTATCTGTCTGTCTGTTTATCTATCTGTCTGTCTGTTTATCTATCTGTCTGTTTGTTTATCTATCTGTCTGTCTGTTTATCTATCTGTCTGTTTGTTTATCTGTCGGTCTGTCTGTTTATCTGTCTGTCTGTCTGTCTGTTTGTTTATCTATCTGTCTGTCTGTTTATCTATCTGTCTGTTTATCTATCTGTCTGTTTGTTTATCTGTCTGTCTGTTTATCTGTCTGTCTGTCTGTCTGTTTGTTTATCTATCTGTCTGTCTGTTTATCTATCTGTCTGTTTGTTTATCTATCTGTCTGTCTGTTTATCTATCTGTCTGTCTGTTTATCTATCTGTCTGTCTGTTTATCTGTCTGTCTGTCATAGTGATGTCAATCAATCAGTCACTTATTCAATCAATCAGTTGATGAAACAATCCATTTACGAGAGAAATTGATTGAACAATCAATCATTTTGTCAATCGCCCAATCAGTTTACCATAGAAATCAATCGGCCAGTAACATAATTTACCGTAAGATATCAGTCAATGTTTCAATCAGTCAAGCAGTTGGTGTAAAGACTGCAGTAAAACATTCTGTTACTTTGTAGTTATAAATGGACTTGGACTAACACTAAGAGGAGCAACAGACTTTACAAATTACCGAGGACTAGAGAGTGACGCGGGAAGACATTCTCGTCCCCATCCCCGCCCCGCAACAAGTAAGTTTTCCCCATCCCCGCATGGTTTGTCCCCATCCCCGCCCCATCCCGCAGGTTTTCTCCCCATCCACACCCCATCCCCGCAGGACGACATCACATTCCCCGCAAAAAGGTTACACCAATTCAAATTAAAAAAATATAAAAATTTAGCTTACAAAGCTATTTGTATTGCTGACTGCATTAGTCTGTTATTATCTTATCAACAGTTTGCATTAACCAAGTCTGACTAGTAGGCTCAGGACTAGTAGTTCTCAAGAAATTAACATCAATTGCTGGCTCATTCCCCATTAGTGGTATCACTGCAGTTGTTGTCCCCATTACATTACCGCAATTGTTGTCCCCATTACCGCGGTATTACCGCAATCGTCCCCATTACCGCGGTATTACCGCAGTTGTTGTCCCCATTACCGCGGTATTACCGCAATCGTCCCCATTACTGCTGGATTTACCGCGGTTTTCCCGCGGGGAAATTCCCCATGTCACTCTCTACCGAGGACAATGGAGATCATTTATTCGTACCCATCGCCGCCAGATGGCCAGAGTCAGGAACTGATGATGATGATGATGATGGGGTGGGTGTATGGATGGAAGGGTGGAAGGATGTTTTGAACTGTGAAGAGTGTATGTAAGTGTCTGGCAATTTATGTAGTGCCCTTAAGAATCTAGCAAATGTGCTAACAATAAATGGATTTTGATCGTGCGGGGATTGAATTGCGTGACTGTTTACTCTTGAAGATCACCAGAATTCAACGATCCTTTTACAAAACGCGCACCTATCTCGACGAGCAGTTGAAGCTGTGGCTAAGCAACTGCTGATGCGGTTGGACCACAATGGGATGGCGATGAATCCGTCTCGGAGTGCAGTCTGTCCGTGGGAAGACTCCTCTTCCACCAGCAGAACGGCCAGGTTAGATTTCCACTCTGGATTCTTTAGGTCAGTCTGTGTGTTGGGATCTAAACGACACTATATAAATAGCCTGATAATACTTACATAACTTCCCTAAGTTACCTTTCCTTCCTTATGTTAACCTAGTCTACTATACCTTAATTTGCTTACCGTGCCTGGCTACCAGATCACTGCTCTGGTGTGCCCTTGACGCAGCATACCGGGAAGAGCTCTGCTGCCCTACCCTGGGTATTCAGTGTTGTAGCTCCTTCCATGGTACTGAGCGGGGCATGCTCCTTGACCCTTTTGCCATACATCTATTAGGCAGAATCGTGCCTTCTCAGTTGTTGGCCCCTCGGTCTGAATCAGTCTCCCCTTGGTGCTATGTTTGCTCTCCAAGATCCATTCTGAAACGTTCTATTCTAACCTCAAAACTGTTTTACCTTTTTAGCCATGCTAGAATCGGGAGCAATTCTGAGTAGTATCTTTGAAGGAGTGCTATATAAATCTCTGTAATGAATGAGTGAATGAATATGTTTCCTACTTTATTAACTGAGATTGTCTTATCTTAGAAAAAAGAGGCATATAGCCTTATATAGGTAACATGTGCAGAAGCTAGTCCGAAGAAAGGTCCGAAAGTCCATCCTTACTTTACTTCTTTCTTATTGACCTCACTTTACCTTTATCGATGTTTCATGACATCTGGTTTTCTGAAGTCCATCCTTACTTTTATTTACTATTACCTATCCTTACATTTCATAAGAGTTTTATTAGAATTCTTTTCTTACCTTACTGCCTTTTATTGATGTTTTATGAGAATTTTTATGTGTATTCTTTTCTCAGTACAACCAGTTCCACGACGAGCGTCGAAGACACGGATTTCACGAAGTTCGATGAGCACAAACTGCGTGAGCATCTACGGCAACTGAAGGCCGACCGAGCGGTTGTCAAGTTGACGATCATGGAGCTCGAAAGCGTTCATCTCGATCCGTTCAGTTTCGATCTTGAACCAAACCCCGACGCACAGAGGCTGGACCTTGAGAACGCTGTACTTATGCAAGAACTGATGGCTATGAAGGTAGATTTGGCAAGATTATGAAAAAGGATTGAGGGATGAATGGATAGGTAAATGGAAGAATTGGTAAATGCTTAGTATTGCACTTTTTTAGTACTTCACAAAAGTGCTGTATAAAAGCATGGTTGGATGGATGGATGGATGGATGGATGGATGGATGGATGGATGGATGGATGGATGGATGGATGGATGGATGGATGGATGGATGGATGGATGGATGGATGGATGGATGGATGGATGGATGGATGGATGGATGGATGGATGGATGGTGGATGGATGGATGGGTGGATGGATGGATGGGTGGGTGGATGGATGAGTGGATGGATGAGTGGATGGATGAGTGGATGGATGGATGATGATGAATGGATGGATGGATGGATGGCGGGTATGAGTGGAATGGATGGATGATGGATGGATGATTGATGGATGGATGGATGGATGGATGTGACTGGATGGATGGGGTAGATGGATGGATGTGGATTGATTGATTGATGATGGATGGATGACTGGATGGATGGATGGATGGATGGATGGATGGATGGATGGATGGATGGATGGATGGATGGATGGGTGGATGGATGGATGGATGGATGGATGGATGGATGGATGGATGGATGGATGGATGGATGGATGGATGGATGGATGGATGGATGATGGATGAGTGGATGGATGGATGGATGGATGGATGGATAGATGGATGGATGGATGGATGGATGGATGATGGATGGATGGATTGATGGATGGATGGATGGATGAATGGATTGATCGTGGATAGATGGATGGATCGATGGATAGATGGATGGATGGATGGATATGGATGATTGATTTGGGATGGATGGATGGATGGACTGGATATTGGGTGGATGGGTGGATACATGGATGGATGGATGGATGGATGGATGGATGGATGGATAGATGGATGGATGGATGGATGGATGGATGGATGGATGGATGGATGAATGGATGGATGGATGGATGGATCTGGATGGATGCTGGATGAGATGGATGGATGGATGGATGGATGGATGGATGGATGGATGGATGGATGGATGGATGGATGGATGGATGGATGGATGGATGGATGGATGGATGGATGGATGGATGGATGGATGGATGGATGTGGGTGGGTGTGGATGGATGGATGGATGGATGGATGGATGGATGGATGGATGGATGGATGGATGGATGGATCGGTGGGTGGGTGGATGGATGGATTTGGATGGATGGATGGATAGGTGGATGGATGGGCTTGTGGAGTGGGTGGATTGGATGGATGGTTGGGTGTATGATGGATGGATGATTGATGAATGGATAGATAACTGGATGGATGAATGGATGGATAACTGGATTGATAAATAGCTTGATAACTGAATGGATGGATGGATGCTTGACAGAGGGGAGGGGAGTATGTGTGAATGAAATCAATCCATTAATCCATCCATCAGGTGGATTGATGGAGTGGGTGTGTGACTATGGATAGGGGTAGATGGGTGAATGAATGGATTGATTGATGAATGGGTTTTTGGATGTGTGGGTGCTTGGATGCATTTTGTGCCTTTTAATACTTCACGGATGGGTGAGTGTATCTGGTTGGTGGGAATGGATAGATGGAGTGGGTGTGTGGCTATGGATGGGGTAGATGCGTGGGTGGATTGATCGTGGGATGGATGGATGATTGGATTGTTTGGTAGATGGATTGATGGCTAGATGGGCTTTGTATTTGATATATTTATTAACTTATTATTAATCTACATGTATGTGTATTTGTTTAGGAGGAGAAATCCGAGTTGAAGGCGCAGAACTTCTTGCTTGAGAAGGAGAAGGCACTGTTGGTGTTACGACTTGGCAGCAAACAGTCACCAAGTTGTGAGACAAGAGAAGGGAAAGCCACACCAACGCAGTCCGACACCGACTTTAGGAAGGTAGTGACAGTTTGTAGCAGATTGTTTCAAGATGGAAATTTCATCTTGAAACAATGACTCGTGGAGCCTTTGTAGTTGTTTGTCATTGAGAGACTCATGAAAGTGGCAGTGTAGATTTTAATTGTAATTTGTAATTGCAATTGAACATTTATAAAGAACCACTCAGAGATTCAGAGGTGCTCCTGACCCAAGTCAGTGCTATCACAAACAACTAAAAAGGGAAAGAGAACGGCTGAGGGGCTGATGAATGATAGCATAACATTTCATCATTATTCTGTGGTGTATTTATTTGGTGCCATGATCTAGCGTTGAATCATCATTTGAAATGGATTAGCCATTGTGTCTGAAGGGTGTGTCTCCAAAGCGCCCTGTCTTGGGAGAGTCTCTCTCGAATTCATACCTTTGTCGTTACTCTCAAGCAGTCGGCCACTATGTCTCACTTTACTCCCTATGTGCCTCTTTTCTGCAAACGCTTGAAGACCATTTTGTTTCATTCATTCATTCATTCATTTGATATTTATATAGCGCCCCTTCAAGATTTCTACTCAGGCACCCTTCAGCGCTGAATCGGAGTTTCACGAAATATGAGCAATTGCGAGTGAAGGACTTGCCAAGGGTCCTCATGTTGTAAGATGAGGTGGTAATGAATTCCAGAAAGTTCCGGCTGCAAGGCACCAAACATACCCCCTGGAGGTGGATTCGAACAATCAACCTTCCGGCTGCAAGGCACCAACATACCTCTACACCACCGCGCCCCATGTTTGATCATGGTTTCATTGTATTAGGTCGGGAGCGCCTTTGACGAGTCTCTCTTGAAGTGGGTGGCGCTATATAAATTTCAATTACTAATTACAATTACGTATTCGTCTGAAGTTGTGATAGTCTGTTGGTTAGCCTGTCAATTATTATTATTATTATTTTATTTATTATTATTATTATTTTAGCTACTTCTGTAGTACCAGTGTCTGATGTACATGGCGTCAATTGATGGTGCACTAAAACCAAGCAGTAATCGGGTCCAGAAGATTAGTCCACCAAGACAGAAGGAGAGCCTACTATGGGTGATAAGCAGAACCAGGGAGTAGGGTTTACATTCCTGACAAAATAAAATATGATGCAAAATATAATTTTGGCCCATTCTCTTGTGAACTTGGCTATAAGATGAATACACAGACTGTACTGTGTTGGCAGGATGATCAGACGATAAAGCCTAAGTCGCTAACGCTTCATAACAATGGCTGCCACTCTTTCTTCTTCTTCTGTTTGTAGGTATGTAGCTATCAAATAGCATTCATATAGCACCCTTTAGGCTTACGAAATAGAGGTAAGGAAAGACCAAAGGGCTCATGTTGTAAGATGCTAGGCAATGTATTCCAGAAAGTTGGACCAACCCCAGCGATGGTACGTATAGTATAATCAACGTACTTACATATGATGCCTTGTCATATTTGTATTTGAAAGCAGGAAGTCTCATCGAGTCCTACACTATCACTTGCTGAGCTGCCAAATGACATGGCCAAGATTGCACTTGATCTCTCCGATACCCTTCGACGCGAGGCTCGACTCAAGGTCAAAGTGCAGGAACTGACGGCAGTTCTCGAAAAGGTGTCGAGGAATTCGGATGCAAGACAGCAACAGTCAGCTGGTTTTGTAAACGAACTTAAAAGAGCCAACAGGTAACAATACAATTAATTGTAGGTACAGTTCCTTCTCAGCATCCTTCCAAACTTTAGTCCATGGTGTTACTGCCCATTGGTTTTGATCACATGCCTCGCTGACATATTACCATATTAGGGTGTTATCCATCCACCCATATTTAATCACGCTGTGCACTTAATTGTATCTTTTTACAATTTCGCGTGTCACCAGAGTCAAATTGAGAAATGACTGTAGAGCCAGAAGAAGAAGAAGACATCTTTCTGTAGTGTTTGTCCTTTTAGTGTTTGTCCTTTCAATCAATCAATCAATCAATCAATTTATATAGCGCCTCTTCAAGGTTTCTACTCAGAGGCCTTTATAGTGTTTTTCCTTTGTACTGTTTGTCCTTTCTCTTATAGTGTTTGTCCTTTCTCTATAGTGTTTGTCCTTTGTAGTGTTTGTCCTTTCTCTATAGTGTTTGTCCTTTGTAGTGTTTGTCCTCTCTCTGTAGTGTATTTTAAATGTACGTTCTTCCTTTGACAGTGCGCTCGTCTGTGCATTTGAGAAAGCGAAGAAGAAGTACCTTGACAAGATGAAGAAAATGGAAGTTCACATGCAGTGCATGTCCGAACGATACGAGGCACAGGTAGGCTTTTCTCTCCTTGGCGTAATCTTCATTCCCTCACCTCTCACTTATGCACTTCAATCGAGAACTTGAAATAATAATAAGATGATATATGTAGCGCCGTAGCACAGCAGACGCTGAAGAAAAGGGTGCTGTACATGAGTTAACAAAATCAATGACAGTCATACGATAGTTTAAAAAGATAGGTCTTGAGCTGTGATTTGAATATCTCCAGAGATGGCACATTCTTCACATGGTCGGGAAGATTGTTCCATGCAGTGGATTCAGTGACAGAGAAGGAACAGTCGCCAAACGTTGTAGAAGTCCGTGGGACTTGGAAGTTGATTGACAAGGTGCATTTAAAAGGTGCATAATGAATTGCTATCATTTGTAGTATCTTGCCTTACCATACAAATTACCATTGTCTGTTCTGATTGCAGTAATGTCTCTTGCTTTTCAGCTGGAAGCTATGCAACAGAAGATGATGATGATGGAGAATGAGTTACGGAGGCAGAATCCTATCCTACCTTCACTGTAGACATGATGGAAAACCGATTATGGCACTCCAGATACCTACAGAGTGCCATGCATGCAAGAAGTCTATGATCAGTCGCTTGTTAACAGTGTCCGATACCTGCCCAAGATCTGAAAATTGTTTATTTTCTCCATTAGCCAAGCGGTTATCACAGCAAGAGAGGACAACAGTGTATTGCTGGGCAGTACAAATTTGTATGATTTCATGAATTAACCGCTTAAAATTTCGAGTCATTGTCCTTAGTTTAATTTAATTTGACTGCTTGATAAAGTACTTGGATGTAGTTATTGACTGCCCTAAGAAATTAGTTGATGTTCTTCTTTTCTCTGTGTGTAGAATTGAGAACACAAGAAGCATTGTTGAAGACAGCAGTAGTTGTGCAAGTCTTAGACGTTATCATTGCGCAACCACATTCAGCCAAATTACAAATCGGTTTTGACCAGATTGAGTACCTTTACAATTTCTGAGCTCTGTTATCGTTGATTTGCTGCTGATCAGCGTTAACATCTCCAGTATAAAATGTGACTCAGTCAGTTGGGTGTGATTGCTGAGGAATTTTCTCCTGTAAAGCATCCACTTTGTGCCTCAAATAGACTTGACCTTCTAGTTACCCATACTAGAACAGTCCTGGCTCAGTCCAGATTTGTTGCTTCAATTGGTCCCCTCTCTTTGGAATGTGCTGTCTCCATCAGCTTGCTCTACAGTTCTATCTGGCAGTCTTTCTTCCTCTTTCACTTTTCTTAAAGCCTGCTTCTTCTCGTGGGGCTTGCTGTTAAACTTAGTTATACAAATGCTGAGATTATTAGAACTATAGGCTGTCATGTTAAATCTTAATGAGTACTTGTAATCAGTTTGTAATTAATAAACGAATATTAAAAATACCTTCAACTCTGTAGTGCCAATGAAGAGAACAGTTCATGGAGACATGTATGTCTCTAACTATTTATATAGCACCTATTAAAAACCTTGCAACGGTGCTAAACAAACACCGTTACATTTCTGGTTGTGAACGAATGTGTGCTTGTGATGTGCTTGTCAGTCTAGACGACTGTGTGTTTTTTGGAAATTTGTCTTCCAACCGATATTATACAAGTTTTGTTTGTTTGCAAAGATGGAATCTTGCGTCTGAGTTTTATTTTTATGTTTAAGCCCATATTGTTCGCGGAATTAGACTTGAGAGTTTTCAATTATTAGGCCATGTGACTTTTGCCGTTTTGTGATGAAATTTTGCTTCCATCTAAATATCGTGTGATGTTTTCTATTTTGCTGCTGATCACAGAAAGTATTATGCATTTTAAAATTTTGTATATGTATCCAGAGTCAACTGTAGAGAATATACATATAATTAAATACATATGTATTACGTATATGTATTAAATACATATACTATACATAAAATTACATAGACATGTATTTGTATGTGTGTGAGTGGTTTGAGATTTGAAATCTGGAGATGTGGGTTGGTTAGTTTCAGTTTAACGATGCTGTGTCCTATCATATGTCATATATATGTCATATCATATGCTGTGTCATATGGCTGTCATATCATGTGATTAGTGTCGCCCTCCTCTTTTATCGAGGCTTGGGACTGGCATCGCTAGAGTACGGGATAACGCATTTTCTTGAGATGTATTTGTATGTATCCGTATTATGTATTATTAATGTGGTAACTGAAAAATGTCCTGGTCACTACGCAATGTCATAATCTATTCGGCAGATGGCGCTGGAACTTTGGCTAAATATTTCCACAGGCAGCCACGCTCACATAACCTACTGTTGGCCTGCATGGTGCCACTGGTCGGTGCTTGTGGCGCGTTGGGGCCCTATCTGAGCACAACAAACATGGCTGCAAATGTGGAAGTGTATCAGCTTTGATGAGCTTCCGAAATGCTAGTATTTGTACTATGTTAATTCCCTGGCATCATTTGCATGGACATTATGTGGGACCCATATGGGCCCTATACTGGTCCCATGGGCTCCATGTAGGCATGCTTGGCAGGTCCTATTATGACTATTATAACTATTATATTCCATCTGGAATGACCTACCACTTAAGCTTCGTTTTTTACTTGTAAGCCATCTGACAGGGTTCTACAAGTCCCTCAAGTCTTTTTTCTTTAGTCTGGCTGGGCCGGGAGCGCTCCTGAGTAGTTTCTTGAAGGGGTTATATAAATGCTCTGAATGAATGAATGAATGAATGAATTATAACTAGTCCTATTATGGGCTCATGTGGGCATGCCGACTCTTTATAAGTGTCTGGGAGCCACATCTAAAACTATCTTGTAATGAGCTTTTGAAGTCGTTTGAAGTCATTTTATAAAGCTGCCATTATAATTATTATTGTTGTTATTGTTATGAAATGTTTATTGTACGCAGTCATGCAGAACAGTGAATCTGAGATGCAGTAAATTATTAATTTTGTGATCCATATCATCGACACCATAATGTCAGAATTCGTGTTATTATGAAGCATTTTATAAAGGAACTCCAGTGTATATGTGTGTATATCAGTGCATATTTTAACGGATTTTTTATGAAATGTTTATTGTACGCATTGGGACAAAGTCTGCTACACTACTTCAGATGTTATTAGAAACTTTGAAAGTTGAGTATCACCTGGGGCAAATCACCAAAACTACTGGGACAAATCCTAAAACTACTGGGACAAATCTTAAACTACTGGGACATTTATCCCAGAAGTTATACAGTTAAACATGCACTGGTGTATATATATATATATATATATACATGTCTATGTATATTGTGTATGATTGTTGTATAAGGTTGCATCGTAGGCTAGTGGTTAGCGTGCTGGACGGTCAACTGAGATGTCAGGGGTTCAAATCCCCATCAGGCCAGAAATTTGTTTAGAGATTTCTGCTTCACTGTCGCCCTCTAGCCAAGCTCAGCTGTAATGAGTACACTGACCGTACACTGTCGGTGGGAAGATGAGACGACGATGGAGAGGACTGGCCACTCGCACTCATATGCCGAGGATAAGGAAATGAAATCGCTAACACTTCATAACCAGGACTGTCTCTGGGGTTAACTTAAGGAACTGCTCTTCTTCTTGCTTTGAGTATAGATAAACATACAAGCACATAATATGCATGTACAGTTGTACACGTTTACAATGTACAAGTGTGCTTGTACATATTGGTGACAGTCACCACCAGTTTTTGACCCTTTTCTAAATATTTTTATTGCGACATGACAGCTTTATTTTGGTTTGGCACAAGTTCAAGCATGACAATTTAATGGCGGCGTGTTCAATGCATACCTAACTATCGCAATGCTGATATAGATGCCTTCACGTTAGCTTACTTGTTGTTTTATGTTGCATATATTAGTGATGTCATGCATCTTGTAGTTGAAACCAGAGGAGGGGATTAGTCACCACCCCTCTGGGGGGCAAAGTTACATCCTTGTTTGCCTGATGTAGCCTAGACATATACGCATATACACATGCATAAATGTAGGCCTATAGGTTTTTCGGGTGGGTATGATTGTAATGGAATTGACTGGAGGTTTAAAATCTTTGGGTGTTGTTCGTCCAAGTCTCTACGTGATAATTGCTATCACGTTTTCCCACTGTCATCCACTTCCCTGAAAGAGTTTCTGCGCAGAAGTTGCTTAAGTTGTAAGTTCGAGCTTCGGTTAGGTTGTGAACTTTGCGGTAAAGTAACGTTGCCTTTGTCTTTTGCGTTAAAAACTCAACTACTTTTTATGTTAGCTTTTGACATCCGAAAAACTGCTTGAAAGCTACTGAAGACGGCTTCATTTCACAAGATGTTATCGTTTTGGTGCTGTTTTCGAAGCCAGTTCAAGTTGGTTTATAAAAACAACGGATAAAAATTATAATTTAATGACTTTGTCAGCTGTTTCTGATCTGTTCGTTTTGGTTTTGCAGTTGAATCTGACTGTACGATGTTTCAAAAGTACTGCGATGTGACGACGTTGTGCTCGAAAGTACAACAGCCTATGACCCCAGTTACGGGTAAAATATTTTTAAAGTAGTAACAAGTATTGTAAACACCACATTAAATACTTTCAGAGGTATTTTACCCATCTCTGCTTACCCCATGCAGAGCTCATGCGCACTAGTTCAGCAAAATGTCCCATCTAGGGGAAATCCTCTTGCTGGCCATTAGCCACGAATTGTTGACCATGTAATCATATTATTCGCGAGATGGCGCTGCCGTTACATGCCTTCTCGTTATACATACGTAATCGTAATCTCCAAACTTCTAAAGCGCCATTCGAAAGCCAAGCGCAGGGCACCAGCTTATTCACGAGCGATGCGTCTAATCGGAAGGGTTATCCGAGAGAGTAGTCCGAAGGAGGTCCGAGTCCGGTTTCCAGTGGATCAGAGGGCTCAGAGTAGCTGCAAGGACCTCCCATACGAGACTATTGTATGCATTAATATTGGTATCAACGTCATATCAGAATTCGAGTAATGCTCCTGTATCTGGTAAAGAAGGCCCGCCCGTCAAGTTCTGCTGCAATAACGACCTATTGACGGTTGATGTCCGTACTTCAACACGAACAAAAACTCATGAAGCAGCTCGGAGGTCAGTGACACCCACACAATGAGGCTGCTTCCAGCGAAGTTAATGTAAATATATAGTAGGCCTACACTTCTTTGTAGTGACCGTATAATATGGCCTCGACTCTGCTCATTTTCAATGAATTGATCGAGCGAGATCCTTCATCACTGCTTACCCCTTTGAATGTGCACAACGCCATTTAAATAGGTAACCTTTAGGGCCTAATAAATTCTAATAATAGATAGTTATTCACGAATCAGGCAGAATTTCGCCTTTATCTTGGCTACTTACTGCAGGAGAATGAAAATGAGGCTACCACAAGACGCCTCGGATTACCATGGAAACCTGTATGCTTAAAAGTCATATATCTTCATTCTGGTCATATCAAATTCCAAAATCTCTGCGGAAAAGTGATACATAAAGTCTCCCTCACAACCTCACCTAAAATCAGCATGTTTGGACGAGGTCGAATTTTTTGTGAGAAAAAATCACTGGACTAAACATCATGGTTTTCTTGAAACAATTATGAAATTTCGAGTAGGCCCATATGCGAGAGACGCTTTAAAATGACATATTTAGATAGGTAAGCCACAGTTATTCACGAATCAGGCAGAATTTCGCCTTTACCTTGGCTGATTACTGCAAAATTCAAGAAAGAAAATTAGCACAAGACGTCTCGGATCACCAAGAAAACCGATATGGATCATAAAAGTCATATATCTTCATACTGGTCATATCAAATTCCAAAATCTCTGCGGAAATGTGATACATAAAGTCTCCCTCCCAACCTCACCTAAAATCAGCATGTTTGGACGAGGTCGAATTTTTTGTGAGAAAAAATCACTGGACTAACCGTCATGGTTTTCTTGAAAAAATGATGAAATTTCGAGTATGCCCCTATGCGACAATCGCTTTAATATAGCATATCGTCGCATGAGAATTAGACTGTTCTATGCGCACTTTTGGTCAAACGAAAAATCGAAAAAGAAAGTTTAGTGACTTAGAATTTAGTACTGAAAACTCTTTGACAAACAAAATAGAGAAAGAAGGTTTAGAAAACATTTATGTGGACATCGGCAATTTTAAGCAATCACGACGATTGAAGCCTCTTCATAAGAAAACATAATTTGAAGGCAACTTTTGAAATTTGATCAAATAGAACAAAATATTACAGAAATTCACCTATAAATTAAATGTTATGATGATTCGTCATTACATGGAAGATTATAATTACTAGACGAAATGAATTATGACTATCTTGTAATTATTTATTAAAAGTATAGTATATAATAATTCTGAGATAGCTATTTTTAAAATAGCATATTTAGAACTGTGATAGTTATTCATGTATAGGAAAAATTTCGCCTTTATTTAAGCTTATAACTCTCCATTTTGTCTCTTTATGTAATATTTTTTGATTATCCTCTCTGTAACGGAACACCGATTACTGGATTATAATGTTCTATATGCCATGTGCGAATCACAAATTGCCGAAATCAGACCACGGAAATGTGATACCTAAAGATAATCCTCACACCCTCACCTATTATAATCATGAAACATGTTTGGACGAGGTCGAATTTCTCTTGTATAATTGGTTGTGGTTCACATAGAATATTATAATCATCTTGGTACTATGCACACATCATGGTTTTCTTGAAAACCATTTCAATTTTGCATGAAATTACCCTCGGACAGTGTGTCTAACTCCAATGTAAACAAAACTGCAGATGGAACACTATAATTCTCATGCGACGATATTTAACACATTGACCGCCACCACCCTTTTAACCCACACGCCAAGCCATCATCATCACGTAGTGATCATCGTATAGGCCTACTTCGTGATGGGCAGGGGGCCATGTCCTTAGCAAACATCAGAAGGGGAGCCATGGCCAGATTGACCCCCTGGATCCGCTCCTCACCACCACCACCACCACCACCACCACCACCACCACCACCACCACCACCACCACCATCACACTGTCACCACATCACCACCATCATCATCACCACCACCACCATCATCATCATCACCACCATCATCATCCACCACCACCATCATCATATCACCACCACCCTCACCACCACCACCATCACCATCATCATCATCACCATCACCATCACTGTCATCATCATCATCACCATCATCATCATCACCACCACCACCATTATCATCATCACCACCACCACCACCATCACCACCACCACCCTCACCAACATCATCACCATCATCATTATCATCATCTTCACCACCACCACCATCACCATCATCATCATCATCACAATCATCATCACCACCACCACCACCATCACCACCACTACCATCATCATCATCATTACCACCACTACCATCATCACCAACACCATCATCATCATCATCATCATCATCATCATCATCATCATCATCATCATCATCATCATCATCATCATCATCATCACCACCACCACCATCATCCCATTATCATCAGCACCACGATTTATGCTTCGACATGTAACTGGGTGCATCATCATCATCACCATCATTGTCTCTTTTTCAAATAAACGAATATATATAAACCATCATCATCATCATCACCATTATCATCATCAGTACCACCACCATCATCATCATCATCATCACCATCATCATCACCACCACCCCATCATCATCACCACCACCACTACCATCATCACTGCCACCATCACCACCACCACCACCACCACCACCACCACCACCACCACCACTACCACCACCATCATCATCATCAGAATTATTAGGCGTGAGCCAGTGTGTGCGTGTAGCACTACGTAGGCCTATAATTGTACTACGAGATAACTCGTAGGTGGCGGTCAATTTGTTAAATAGGTAAGCCATAGTCATTCACGAACCAGGCAGAATTTCGCCTTTATCTTGGCTGATTATTGCAAAAGCCGACAAAGAAAATTACAACAAGACGTCTCGGATCACCAAGAAAACCGATATGGATCATAAAAGTCATAATATATCTTCATTCTGATCAAGTCCTTCATTTGCTCATGCGCTTCGGCGTGAAACTATCAAATGAATGGGAAATCCTATAACAAGTGTTCAAATACAATACAATATCAAATGCGGCGGAAATGTGATACCTTAACATCTCCCTCACAACCTCACCTAAAATCACCATGTTTGAACGAGGTCGAATTTTTGGTAAGAAAAAAAATCACAAGAACTGACCATCGTGGTTTTCTTGAAAAAAATGAAGTTTCTAGTATGGAAAAATCGCTTTAAAAGCATAGACCCTGTATTTGAATAGGTTAGCATTCGGGAAGCGAACCGCTATCCGCACGCTCTCTCACACAAGAGTAGCCTAGGACTATGGGACGTAGCCTACGCTCTAGCCAATGTAGCTAACTGGAAAGTAGGCCTACACAAATCCAATGCAGTAGAGACCAGAGATTTTACTGATGGGCTAGTACAGTCCATACACGGGGACCTTACATGGCGTGGCGCCCATTCAAACGGGCAGCGGTGGTTAAGGATCTCGTCGGTCCGTGCACGGGGTCCTTACATGGCGTGGCGCCATGCATTCAAACAGGCACGGGGACCTAACATAAGTTGGCGCCCATTCAAACGAGCACGGGGACCTAACATAAGTTGGCGCCCATTCAAACGAGCACGGGGACCTAACATAAGTTGGCGCCCATTCAAACGGGCACGGGGACCTAACATGGCGTGGCGCCCATTCAAACGGGCACGGGGACCTAACAAGGTGGCGCCCATTAAAACGGGCAGCCTGCGATTAGGGGCTCGCCCGATCAATTCACTGCAAAATCAGGAGGGCTGATGCCATACGGTCGCTATAGAAAAACGTCTAGATGTTTTCGTAAACAAGTAGACCACTGTATTGCGCCTAAACCATCTCGTAATCATGTTTGCAGTATCTAAATCAGTCCGTTAAGACATACGTATTACATACACTGACCGTACACTGTCGGTGAGAAGAAGCACGAGCTGGCGAAGCAGAGCAATGACCGACCGAGCGCAGTAACGGGCCAACGCGAGGAATTCAGTGTATATTTAGCGGGCTAAATATAATACAGACATCCTTGGCCGAGGCTAAGACCAAGACGCTATAACGCTGCCTAGGTGTAATGGCCGTTTTTCAATAGACTGCGCCTATTCATCATCCCCTGCCATACCCTTCCTACTAATTTTCTTCTTCTTAGATACCGCCCCTTCTTAGCGGGACTAGTCCCTTTTGGGTGCCTTTTGTTCTCACTGATAACAACATCCAAGTACGTTTTGTAACTACCTGTAAACATACAATCTTGTGCTATGCTGCTACTCGTTTTTTTCTTACTTTACTTCACCTGATTGTGTGATTTGTTTTGTTGTTGATTTGGGATCAATAAATTGAAATGAATTGAATTGAATATGGTTACATACACAGTAAGAACGAACTCGTAATAAGTTGCGATTTTACTGTAAGACGTGCAAATAATGACAGGCAGTTTCGTAGTAATTAAGACGAGCAATTAATTAAGGCTGTAGCGGTCCAAACAGATGAAGCGGCCATTATAATAGACAATCGCCGAGTTCAGTAGGCTATATTGTAGACATTTAGAACGAACGATCATTATAACCTGGCAATGCAAACGACATATGAGACTATTTTCGTTAATTTAAAACCCACTGAAAAATACGCGTAGGCCTAATGCAAATCTTTAAAATGCCCAGAGTACCGAGAAATCTAGAAAATCGGACTTCTTTAGAAAACTAGAGCTGAGCGTTGTACAACAGACAAAAAGACACAAATACCGGAGTATAAATGTATAGGCAACAATGTCGAACGTAAACACATGCATGTACGTATATATATAATATTATATATATATATATTATATATATATAGATAATTAATATAGCGCCTTTATTGTAAGTACCTCACAAATGCGCTGCTTATGCAAGCGTGGGTTAAATTGCGCTGAAGTTAACAATGTTCAGAGAACTAGTGAAGTCCCGCAAACATGTAGAACCTAACCAATGGATGTCGTGGGCTGTCGACAATCACTGCCTTCTCGAAGTTATACAATACAATACAACGGTATTTCATGGTGCGATCCTTCAGAAGTGCACACACGACCCTACGACAAAGCGTCGATGGAGCCCAGCAATTGAGCATGAAGGATTTGCTCAAGGTCCCTACACAGTGACCGTCTCAGAGGAGGAAGCTCGAACCCGCGCTCGCCCCGTTAGTACAGGCGAGTGCTATAACCACTCGGTTACCGTGGCCCGGGTTCTAGAAGGTGGCGGCATATAAGTATCGAGATGACTAACACCATCATTCACAACGCTAGTTTAAGGAACCAGAACACAAGTCCTGTTTAACGAAAAAACGCTGCCTTAGGCCTATGTAATGCCGTGAATTGAATTCGGGATCCATGTAAATAGCTACGATCAGAGCCGGATTAACCTATAAGCGAAATAAGCCGGCTTAGGGCCCCACAACGTTTTGAGGGGGCCCCCAACTGTCAGGAAATAATAAATCAGATGGTACAAAGGTCATTTGACATGGCTTAGGGCCCCACAACGTTTTGAGGGGCCCCAACTGTCAGGAAATAATAAATCAGATGGTACAAAGGTCCTATTTGACAATTTTCTTCTGGAAAAAACGTTTTGAGACTGTCAGAAATAATAAATCAGATGGTACAAAGGTCCTATTTGACAATTTTCTTCTGGAAAAAAGACGGAAAAGTCTTAATCCGGCCCTGGCTACGATGCTATTGTCAGCACTTCTTGTATTTTCATAATGAAGCACACTAAAAGGAGGTTCTTGTCTATTTATATACACAGGTCACATTATGCATGTAGCATGTTAGGACAGGTGGATTACGTGTGTGTGTGTTGGTGTGTGTATACATGTCTATGACAGGATTCCAAAGACACTGAAATGGGGTACATTCGGTCACGGGGTCAAACAGTTAGGCCCTACTTGAAATGGCATGAGGGGTGTAAGACAACATTTAACCTCAGCCCTCCTTGTACTAAAAGGTAAAATCTTGTCTTGCACCATTTGATAACGACGACAAATTGTGACGATAACATATGATGACAATAAAGCGAATGATGACGACTATGATGCGATACCAACTGATAACGAATTATGAAGACGACTACAACGATTGGTGATGATGACAGTGATAATGATTGGTGATAATGATTACAATGTACAATGTAATCAAAAGTGGTAAGAATGACGATGATAAAACCATGATGTTCTAAACATCGCACTACTGATGCTGCCAACAGTGATAAACAGGAGTGGCGAGTCAAGATAAAAATCCAAAAGGGAGCAGTTACTGAAACAGTCTTCAGTAGGGTAATATAAAACAATTGTAAATATCCACACAAAAGCTGTGTTGGGAGACCAGCTTATACATGTATATAGGCCTATATATAAAAACTAGGGTGTGACCGATTGGCAATTTTTCCCGATTTCCGATTCCGGATAGTTGGCCTGCTTTCTCGCCGATTCCGGATCCGATTAATCGGCAATAATTACTTTTATTTTGTTCTAGGCACTGTTTGCTACTCCGTGATCGCAGAAATAAAAAAAAATTATGCATCGACTCATAATTTTATTATTTTACATGGACTTTCAATCATAAAGATTATTTTGATTACTGCAGGAGGTCGCCAAAACAGGTTACTATTGATGTATTAATTAAAAAAGAAATTGTTTTTGGTCAAAAAAACTACTTCTTTTGGTATTTCGATCGGTACTACTGGGTAGCGCCGATTCCGATTAGTCGGTCTTGGGTAAATTCGGCCTGAACCGATTTCCGGATCAGAAATCGGTCCAACCCTAATATAAACACAGGCGCCGCGTGAAATCAAGTGCACAGGAGTGAAGGATGGCTTTCAACGAAGGCAGTGCTGAGCTCATTGGTTCTCTGTAAGGCACGGAAATTTATCACAAATGTTCAATCTGCATCCACGCATCTGCTCTGTGTTTATATAGCATCTTTTTCGAATGTAGCAAAGGCGCTCCTGGTCTTTGGTTTAAGTGGCAACTCGGTTCTTGATAACCAAACGTAAAATCAGAAGCCAATGAAAAGTTGATGGATTCTGGAACATAACATGATCTGAGAATGTAGCCAAGGAAACAATTGCTGATCATGTTAACCAAGGAAACAATTATTGCTGATCATGTTAACCAAGGAGAAAGTTGGTGGTCATGTTAACCAAGGAAACAATTATTGCTGATCATGTTAACCAAGGAGAAAGTTGGTGGTCATGTTAACCAAGGAAACAATTGTTGAGCAGGCCCACATAGGCAATCAAATGAGACCATGGTAACCAAGGAAACAAGAGTTGACTAGGGTAACCAAGGTAACAAAATATGCCCTATGAAGTACTCTATGACCTAAGTAAAGAACATGATTTTGAGGGTCATGTAGCACTCAAAAATGAAGACAATGTATGACAAACAAACTTAAAACATTGATGCGCAAACTACCTGCAGAAATGAAGATGGAAACAGCGCCAAACACGATGACGATGACGACAATGAGTACATAATTATGATGATCACGATATACTGATAAGCCATTGTCTAGTCTTGGACAGACAATAACTTATCTGATGAGCACGGAGCGCAGACAACATACAAAAGATTCCCCATAGGTTTCCCCATGCGCGCAGCAATGCAAAGATTCATATAATTGACACACAGCCTACCTCAAACCATACAAGCAAAAAACTCCATTCTCCAAAAAACAGATCATAGCTTTGTTCGAAAATATAAAGCAGTTATGGGACTTTTTAAAAATGCAACCTCACAGAAATTGTAGTCATTTAGATGTGATCAATTCAGAGTTCAAGAGCTTCACATTGGTTTTCCCAATCAAGGCATAATGTAATTGAACATGATTTCATGCAAAATATGCCATCATAAGCATAAGTGTTTATAAAAGTTGTATAAGTTTTGGCTCAGACACCCACCTGAACTGTTCTTGAAAAGTTCTTCTTAATGGTGCTATATAAAGACATTCAAGTAAAATCGGGTCAGGTAAGGTCATGGGTCACATAAAATGGGTTGGGTCAAAGGTCGCAGGTCAACATGAAACAGTTTCGTTTACAGTACAAATAGACAACAAAAATCGTCTGACACCACAACAAAAATCATCCTTCAATACTAAAAACTCCTAGACTAATTTTCAGTCAAGTTATGCCCAGAAATAATTCACATACCGGAACTCTTCAAACGAAAATATCCCTTAACTAAACACTCAAAACAGAGTATGTCTCTCAAATTTCGGCCACAGGTTCTTTTCACCAAAAAATATCCACATTTCAATAGCATACATCAACCAAGCAGACAAAAGAATATATCCAAAAGAAAAGAAACTTACACAGGTCGTTAACGGGCAGTGAGTTCAAAATGTGCCCCCAGTGCCGGATTTAGACTTGCTATGCTATACACGCTTAGAGGCCCCTTGTTAAAAAATCACACCAGAAGATCTCACAAAACTTGAAAACATATATGCCTTTTAATTAATTAATCGCAAAACAAAAGTGAAAATTCAAATTATTTTCATTTACTGATTACAAATTTATCATTTGGTTGGCTTGAGCTCTATTGCAGATTTTGATATAGTATATCCTGGAAGCAATACTTAAATGTAATTTATATGGGCCTGTCACGCTGAGAGCGCTTCTGAGAATAGCTCTGCTGTGAGAAGCGCTTTATAAATGTTCAGATTAGATTAAATGATTTTAACATTCATTAATATATTATATATAGGCCTATATAATTTTTTAGGCCCCTGCAGATTGTGAGGCCCAAAACTGTAGCTTTTTTAGCTTAATGGTAAATCCGGCACTGGCCATTTGTCTCGGCCACATCACGACTAAATTTCCAAACTGCGCGTCATCCATCGTCAAATGCCACCGTTCAATACTACGTTCGTAAACGAAACGTATAAATAATCTGTACCGGGTGAATTTCATAAACGTGCACAAACTTTCAAAGACTCGAAAACACAGAAATACCAAAACGTCCACACAAAAACACGTCTAACGAAGGCGCTGGACAACCTACTTGGCCTAAACAGAAATTAAAAGACAACCGGTTATAAAAACTATGAAAAACATGACAACCAGATGGAAAAAAAACAATGCCGAAAATGAATCGCTACAGGTTAGAACGACTGAACACGAAAACGCAGTCTGCAACGCAACTGCCTCGCACGGGAGAAACGCGTACGTACGCCGACTTAAAGAACCTAGAGAACGCTAGGATATGACACTCGATTCTTCCTAATTTAATAATGCCTTAAATTAATAAATAATCAATAATCATTAATTTCATAATTAATGATTGATTTAAGTAATTCTTCCTTAATTCATTACCAACCACATTTAACCAAGTTTAACTTTTACCAACCACAGAATTTATTGTCAACCAAATGGCCATGGTAGAGTTGCGATTGGCAAAGATATGGGCCATCAACCAATGTGACCACAGAACAGTAAGACCCAATTGCCTTATTAAGTAAGTTCATACTTGGTTAACATGTTCACAGTTCACTCAACTTCTAAATGGCATTGCTGGTTTTTGCCTCGTTGGCCACCATACAAATTACACAGGGAGTACGGAGAGTGTCATATCTTAGCGTAATCTAAGATTTCTGCTGACTTTGTCAGACTTTTCAGAAATCAGTTCGACAAACGGCAAACGGACACATGATAGTCGGAGAAGCGAAATGTCGAAGTTGTTACCCTTTGTGGAGAAAAATACGAACGATTAAAACACATAGTCAAACAAGACTATACTGGAAACACGGTGGCACATTAAAAAAAACAGAACTATCTCTCTGTCATGGTCTCCTAACCTTAAACCACTTCACTTGAATCTTCGTACAAGAGAAGGCAATCATCTGAAATTTCTGGATAACTTGAACTGTATCGTTCAATTTCGTCATTTTTCGCCCTCCCAATACCTCTGCTTACAGCTCACCAGCAAACACCGTTTATTCTTTCGTCTCCAGCCACCCTTGTTTAAAATAAACAGCGTTTATTTGGTAAATATAAACAACGATTCGAACAGCTTCCACATCGCGGCACTAAACAACGTTTGTCGTAACTGTAAACAGCGTTAGATTGTAACAATAAACAGTGTTTACGTCGTAACAATACAGTTGATCACAGGCTTACTACGGACACAGCATTGAAACGGTTCACTGAGCAAACTATGTGAAAAACGTAAAACCAACAAATAACTGATGTCAAAATGAACTGATAAAGAAAAGCAAGACTGCCGAACTACAATACAAAAATGTCAAATGCTCAAATTCGTGCTGCTCAAAATAACAATAATGATGATAATAATAATCTCGTTCCACGAATCTGTAAGGCTCTCAGCTCTCTGAAGCTAACGTTGGCAATAATTCTACAGGCACAAAGGGACCACAATAAGAATAGGCATCTGGTTTTTTCATACCTGATAGCATTTCTCAAGCATGCAAAAAATAATGCTAATAAATAAACTCAATGCTAATGATAACAACAATAATAATAATATGTAATAATACTCCTACACCTAACTTAACCTACATTTTCACGCCTTAAGGATCACTCACTTTTGGGTTAAAAATACTTGAAAATAATAATGTAAAATTTACCCTAACATATTTTCTCATCCTCTCTAGGGCTAGAAAAATAATAAACAGTAGCAAACGTGGTAGTAGCAGTATTAATGAAACAGGTAACAATGAAAAATGAAAACCAGAAGTTTCAGAAATCTACTCTATTTCTTTTCTTAAATCCCAAACACTAATCCCACTTCACTAAAATAATAACATTGATGATATTATTACTATCAATAATAGTAATAATAATATGAATAGGCATCACGGTTTCTCTTATTGCAAGATCAGAAAGTTCTGTCATGGCAGACTTTAGAAGACAAACTACAACTAGCAAGTTGAATTGTATGTTCAGCCAGGCACTTTCGCGACAAGTTGTAAAAACGAGAATCTCAGGTACTCAGGTCTTCACAAGGCAAGTTCTGACCAATCAGAAACCAGAGTCACTCTGAATGGTCAATCATTGCTTGGCAAAACCAATCAGAAACTAGTATCACTCTAAACGGTGAGAAACTAGTATTGCTCTGGATGACCAATCAGAAACTAAAACCTCTCGTAGAATACGACCAATCAGAAGCAAGCATGACTCTCAATGACCACGAATAACCAATCAGATCACTGCAAATCTTGGCAGCAAGCGAGACAATAAGTTCACTGGTCAATCAACTGCGTCAGATGTTAACCTTGGCTGGCGAAGCCGATTCGCTCGTGCGCATCGCTGTATGATGTGAACCAACCATCTTAGAACAGGAACTCGACGACGACTGCATCACCGAAGACCGCATCGCTGCTCCGGCAGCTGGCACCGATGCCGACAAGCCCCTGTTCCCCGGCGAGGATGCGGCTCGCACGGAGTCGTTCTTCCGGCACTTCCGAAGGTGCTTTTCGAGCGTGGCGAACAGCGAAAACGGCATCTGGCAGAACTTGCACTGGTAGACCTCTCTCCCGGATCGGCCGTGGGTCTTCATATGCCTCGTGAGCTTACTCGACTGGGCGCAAGCGTACGTGCACATGCGACATTTGTAAGGCTTCTCGCCGGTGTGCGACCGCCTGTGGACCGTCAGATTGCTGCAGTTCTTAAACACCTTCCCGCAGTATTCGCATGTGTCGTTGCGTCTCCGCACGGGCGGCGTCACGCTCGGCAGGTCGCGCGGGGACGTGCCGCTGTCCGAAGGGGAAGTTCCGGTGCTCGTCCGAAAGACGGGGCTGTTCTCCGACTGGAAGGCACTTAGACGGTTTCCGCTGTCGTTGCGGTGAAGGCCGCTGGACCTCGCGGACGAAGGCATGTGACTGGACGACTCGCCCTTCTCGAGAGCCGACCGACCGTAGAGATCGGACGGCAGAAGGGTCGTCGGGGGAATCCAGATTTTCGGGGGATACATCAGGTGGCACTGGTAGAGGAAGGACGGCGTAAAACTCGGTCCCGAGTCGGGAAATCCGAGCGGGAGCCCACTGGTTTTGGCTCGTTTTATCGGGGTACGGTTGCTCGTCTGTCGGTCTTCGCGGCTCGCTGTAGTTTCGGTCTTGACAGTGACGGGCTGTGTAATTTCGCAATCCGTTGTCGAATGAGATTCGGGAGTTCGGTCGAGCGAAAACGTGGCGCCGTGCGTGTCCGTTGTCTTGCTGTCTCCTTCTGCAACTGCCTGTTTGTATGCCTCGTTGTATTGCTGGATGTCACAGAGACCGGTCTTTTTCAAGATGTCGCCGAGCATTTCGAGCTTCTGTTGTTTCGAAACGGTTTCCGCCAGCTCCTCGGAATAGTTCGGAGGAGTCGGCGTCTGCTCAATGCCCTTTATCTTGCGGTTTCTGTACAGCGTGAGATCAGTCGGCTGATTGTCCTCAACCCCGTACTCGTTGGAGCGTTTCAGGTGACTCCGCTGGACGGCGCTGCGTTTCTTCCCGTGACATCCTCTACCCTCGCTGCAGACGGCTGAATCGTTTCTATCATCGCAGACCACCGTGCCTTCGTTTACGTCGCTGTTCTCTGCGTGTTCGCCGGCCGAACTCTCTCCTCTTTCGTTCTCGCTCTTCTCCCTTTCCCCTGTGCTAATTTCGCCCTTCCTGTCAGCCTGCATTTCCTCGGAAAACTGAGACTCCGTGCTGCTCGGCTGTGAACCAGATTCGTCGTGCTCTCGAAAGCTGTCCGAACCCAACGCCGAAGACTTGCGCATCTCGTTCGAGTTTCTCGGACTCGTTCTCTGACTCGGAAGAGAAAGCGACGGGTAAAGCAGCGGAATAAGCGAAGCACGATCGGAGGAATGAGCCTCGTGCCAGTGAGCAAGAAGATGGCCGTGAAATTTGAAACGTTTTCTGCAGATGTGACACTGGTAACGCGCGTCACACGAAGGCGGCACGTGGCAACCCGATTCTTCGGAGGCCTGTCCGGGTAAACCATGCAGAAGGGTAGAGGGTGGAGAAGCACAAGTGGGGCTCGATGGGGTTCTGTGAATGGCCATCTGTCGAAGCCGCTGGGAGCAGGAGTCGAGGCTGCCTGCCTCGAAGGGCTTCTTCTGCATATCATCGACACAGGGACTTACGGGCGTTGTCATCAGACCTGGGTTCTTGTGGTGGTCGGGAGAACCCAGCAGCGAGTGGTAGCTCTTTGCCAGGCTGCTGAAGCGGTCGAGCGTGGAACTGATGCAGTCCGACGCGTGCATCCGCTTCAGCGGATGAACGTTGAGTCCGCTCACCACATCCCCACCAGAATGCCCAACTGAAGTCCTCGGACTGAAAGACTTCCCCGAAAAAAACGACAACAGGGAGCTGTATTTTTCCGATTCCGGAACCTCCCTGTCTGGGACTTCCTGTTTTATGCGAGTCGTTGCATTCTCTGTCTCCGTAGCGACGGTTGGCACGGCAGAGGACGAAGGACGGAACCTCTGTGGGCAAGGTGGTTTAACGGAACGGGGATGGACGTCGTTTGTGGGTTGGGGTTTGATGAGCTGTTCCTCTGAGCAGATCTTGATGCCATGCAGGGTCTGAACATGGACGAGCAGCAGCCAGGCTGATCCAAACTCCATCTGGCAGACGCCACACAGAATATGCGACGGCTCTGTCCAAAGAATAAACCAAACAAGAACTTGTAATTATAAACACTGTATATTTCTCCAGAAAGTTCCCAAAAAACTGCAAATAAAGTCTTCAACAATTAAATTCAAAGTCGGGGCCGACTGGCTAGCAGACTACTGTTTTCCCTTCGGGGTTTACGCCAGGAGCACTTTCACGCATAACGGTATTATACCCCTTTATAAGCACTTTATAAATGATCAAATACAATACAATACAATATAATACAATTTACCACTGGTTTGTGAAGACAAGGGGCAACCAGAAGCCGTACACTGGTTCCTTGCAATTGTGCTTTCCGATTCTCTCCTACCAACATCTACTTCCGGTAGATCGTCAGGCAATGAAGAATCGCACATGTGTGTCGGCGATGGTTCCCCGCTGAGCTCCCGAGATGGCGCCACCGATGCAGACGCATTTGCCGATGCGACGCTGGTCTCCTGGTTTGCATTGCCGTCGTCCTTGTCCGGGTGGCAGCCTGGTTCCACGTTCTCCTTGTTGCATCGACCGATCTTGTGCTGAATGAATTTGAGAATGTCGCACAGCAGAAACTCCTTCTGGCACTCTCCGCACGTCAGCAGATCTTGTTCTTCATCAACTGAAACACAACAGAAATACAGTGTTAGTATTGTATTGTATTTGATCATTTATAAAGCGCTTCTCACAGCATAAGCCTTTCAGAAGCGCTCCCAGTGCGAGGTACTCCAAGAGAAAATGAAGGTTTTAAGGTGAGAGAAGAGGTAGAGATGCTACCAGAGAGGATTGTAGAGCGTAGAGAAGGAGGAAGTCCATTCCACAGGGAGGGACCTATGCAGGCAAAGGATCTATACTATTTCTAATATATGGTCATCGTCATCAGTTCTTGATGCCAACCATTTGGCGGCGATGCGTACGAATAAATGATCTCCACTCTCCTCGGTCATTCCTCAAGTCCACTGTTCTCCTTAGTGTTAGTCCAAGTAATGTTATGTCCTCATTTCTCTTATCTATCCACTGTATCCGGTGTAGTCTAAATCGCTATTGCTCATATCACCACTCAAAATTGAAGTTTCACCTCTTTAAGAACTCTTGAACCTCGACTACCGACTTTGGACAACCCGTATGACTCAACACAGCGCTCGTGAATAAGCTGGTGCCCTGCGCTTGGCTTTCGAGTGGCACTTTAGAAGTTTGGAGTTCACGATTACATTTACGATTATTACGAATTCCCACATTTTCCCACGGAGAAGAAACTAGATCGTCGACAAACTTCTACCAGACCACTCGGCAAGGATATGACTCAAGACGGAAAAAAGGGATACATGGAATGCGAGGTAACTCAGCATGGTAAGTGAGGTAACATGGCCCATACATCAGCCTAAGTGGTTCTCATCTGTCCATATCAGCCGAACAAGGCACACAGCAATCCAGACACACAGAAGAGAAAGCCTCAACCAATAGCTTAGCAAAAACCAATTATATACTCTAAACCAATCCACTCCTAAAGCCTAAAGTAATCCAAGCCTAAACCGAACACCGCAAATCTATCAGCTAATCACAGCCTACAGTGATTTTAACCAAAACTAATCTTAGTCTTAAATAATCCCATTCTATAATGAGTTTTGCCAAAACTAATCATAGCCTACAATAATCATAGCCTATACTAATCTTGCCTAAACTCATCTTAGCCTAAAATGCTATTAGCATAAACTGAACTGGACAAATCTCGGACAAAAAAGACCTTATAGCCTAAACCTACCTCAGTTCAGACTTACAAAAAACCTCACTTAACTATAGAAACAGGGTATTAACATTATTAATTTTTTCCCTGAGGTACATATGATCTCTTGGGATTGCAAATTTGCAATGATGATGAAGATGAAGATGATGATGATGACGATAATAATAATAATAATAATTATAAAAATAAAAATAATAATAATAATAGTAATAATAGTAATAATTAGTATTGTTATTATTATTACTTCTTACCTTATTAAGGACCATGAGCATCAACTAATCGGTAATCATGAATGAAGAACTGGCTCAAGGTCCCTACACAGGTAGGCTTGAACCCCACACCCCTCATTACAAGGCCATCAAACCAATTGGCTACTATGCCACACACGTTAATCCAGACAGCACACACATTACAAGCGCATCATAAGCATGCAATCCAGCATCATATCGACTAGCAAGGAGGTGGACACGGTAGCTGGACATATAGAGCGGTCGGCTTGTAACGCAGAGAAAATATGGTTCGATCTTACATTCAGGCGATCACTGTGTATTAAAGGACATTGATAAAGTCCTTCAATCATAATTATAATTGTTCTGCACCATAAATGTTCTGTTGTATGGTCACCTGTGCAATTCTGAACTTAGGAAGTAGGGCAATATCAGATGCAGTTGTATTGTATTGTGGGGCGCGGTGGTGTAGGGGTATGTTCGGTGCCTTGCAGCCGGAGGGTTGCGGGTTCGAATCCACCTCAAGCCGCCGCGTAGGGATCCTGGGCAAGTCCTTCACTCGCAATTGCTCATGCGCTTCGGCGTGAAACTCCGATTCAGTGTCCGCGCTGTAGTCGGGAGCGCCTCTGAGTAGAAATCTTGAAGGGGCGCTATAACAAGTGCTCATACATACATACATACATACATACATAAGGTCAACGACCTCCAATAGAATCTTAGAGGGCACAATAGAAACGAAGCTACTGCCTACTTAATTACTTAGGGGTGCATCATAGTCCAATGGTAAGCACGCTGGAGTTGGACTATCAACTAAGAGGTTGGAAGTTCAAATACCCACCATGCTACGATAATAAAGTCTGTAACACTTTGCGTTCACGACTGCTCTTGTGGTCTTCTTCTGTTATTTACATACTTATTTACTAATCGGATCTAATCCCGCGTGAATTCATATAGCCGTTATAATAATGCATTGAGTGACACTGTAGTCAAAGTCATTAGAGAAACCATGTCGAATGGGATGTCACATTCTAAACTACCCAACACAAAGGGTAAAACGCGTTCATTGTACCAATATAAAGCCAGTGCTTCTTCTTCCGCTGAAGAAACTGCTTTCCTTTGAAAGACTTTCATATGGCACCGCCTGGCCTATAGCAAGCACCTGTTGGCATATTGAAACCACCTGTTCGCCGAACCCGCCAGTTCGAACTAGCCAGGTTCCCGTGCACCTCACCAACCCTAAGGGACATGCACTCTCGAAAACAATGTCTGGTGATAGCAGACACAGACGTGCAGTTACGTTAACAGTTGCATATTCGGTAACTGTTATCGTAAATTTATCTAGTACCACTTTTTCAGAGACGCTCCTGATCAGAGAACATTCAACCACGCTCGAATCGAATGGTTTGCAAATGTTCAATGATCAGGGTGGCCACAAGGTTAATGAAACAAAAATCCGTGACTTTCCATTACCTTTTACCATGACTTTTTAAGACTTATTTTAGACGAAAAAGACGTACTTTCTAATTGTTTTATCAATCAAATAGTTATCGAAATTTAAAAATATTACTAGAAATATGCCTATTAATAATTTTTCCATGACTATCCATGATTTTCAAATTCCATGACTTTCAATTACTTTTTTTGGAAAACACTTGCTTTTCCCGTTTTCCAGGCCTTAAATTTTTCAAAATCTAATTCCATGACTTTCCAGGTTTTCCAGAATCCGTGGCAACCCTGGTTTGTGGATAGACAGACCAATGATGAAAAGTGGAAAGAAGGACCACTGCAGAAAAGTAAAGAGAAAGACCACTGAGCTGATGCCGCAGGTTGCTTGGCAGAAAGAGATATGCCTACAACAGAAAAGCTTCTATGCGGGTCTGGATGGGGAAAGGGAGGTTCTGGCCGGAGGGACAAACTACATCACCACACGCAGCCGAAAAATCGCAGCCAGGGATGGAAAAAACCGAGGCCCATCATCCTTCGGACCAGATGGTAGTATTTATTAGCACACAGCCTGCAATACAATTGCGCATAAGAGTCAAGATCTTAAACCACTCGCTGCGCGTTTGCACGGATAGCCGAGCGCAGTTTCTCCCACATGATACCCGATACATGCCCAAACCGAGGTACACGCGAGGTGCCGCAGAAAAACGTTTAGTTAACATTACAATACGTTACATCATCTAGGCCCGTCCCTTCCTTCCCTCCCCAAAGCACTTCGTACCTGCTCGGCCCGTACTTCTTCCCAACTGGCGTAATGCCACGCAGCCTAACAACAATCACAACAGATGGTAGCCTTTATTACCGCATAATTCCAGCCACATTCCGACCACCTTCGACCAGCCTACGCACCGGTCGGCCGGCCCATCGGTCGGTCGGTCGGTCTAGCCCCTCGGGCGGCCCCGGACCTCGCCGTCCCCTCCCGGCTACCCTCGTCAGCTTTCTCAGCAAACAAGAAAACAGTAGGGGAGCCGATCGTGAAATGCCAGCCAACAGATTGTCCCAATAGGAACCTCTGTTGACGAGGAACATGTGGCCAGCGTTCAATAGGGTCCACTTATTCGTCGGCCTAAGCTGTCGCAAACAACACAAAGCTATTCTTTAAGAGCACTGGCAGACAGACATACATACACAGACACACAGAATGACAGACAGACACAAGCACACAGAATGACAGACAGACAAACCGCCACAAACGATGACAGACACACAAACAAACAGACACACACAGATACAGACACACAGAATGACAAAGACACACACACACACAGCATGAAAGACAGAAACACGATGACAGACACACATGCAGACACACAAAGACACAGAATGACACACAAAAAGACAGACAGACACACAGACAGACAGACAGATAGAACACACACACCCATTCACATACACCACGACAGACACACAGAGACAGAAACACAAACAAGCAGAGAGACACAGACAGAGGGAGGATTTCTACTGGTGATCAATGCTTCCGTTAATCCTCAGTGGGGGTGGGGGCGGTGTGGGGTGGCTATTACCAAAGAACCAAGCGTAGCAACTACATTCTCGACCCTAATCACCAATCCATCAGTTCAAGTCCTTCAATCAACTCCCAACGGACATAACCCCCCTTCACGCGGCGGATGATCTCTTCCTACCCTACCACTCACCGCCACCCCGCCAAAGGGGTGCTGAACCGTCAGGTCATTAATCTCAGCGGCAACGACCGCTCCCCGCCCCACAAAACAGCTCCCACACAATTATACATGTGTATATATATATATATATATATATATATATATATATATATATTAAGGTGTGTGTATATATAATTATATATATATTATAAGTGTGTTTATATATATATATTATATATATATATATATGTATATATATATATATATATATATATATGTATATATATTATATATAGGTATGTATATATATTATATGCAATATATATATAATAAATATATATATATTATATATATATATACATGTATATATATTATATAGGTGTGTATGTGCGCGCAGATATCACAGTCACAAAGACCAGATCGGTAGAGATCCGGTTGTCTCTCTGTATGCCTGTCTGCCTCTCTAACTGTCCGTCTCTATCTCACTTTCTCCGTCTTATCGCCTTCTTCTTCGTTGGTCCACGGCTGGTTATTATCGACGCAATTCGTTTAAAGGGTTAAGGGTCAGCGATATGTCGAATGTCTTTTCGAATTGGACCAACAAATCAGAAACAAACGACCGAATTAGAAAATAATAATAATAAAATAATCGTAGAAAATGAACCTACTCTAATAGGTAACAGTTACCCAAGAGAGGTAAATCACCAGCTAACTAATAACTCATCACAGCCAGGGCTGCCGACAGAAATTCCGGGCCCCTAGGCAGAGCAGTCACGGGCCCCTAACTATCCTTAGACTTTATGAGAAATTTTTTTGCAAACTGAAATAATAATAATAGAGCGAGTACAACCCTACAAAATTATATATGCAACTACATGTATTGTAGTTAAGTGTCCGTACTATTATATTTTAAAAGGCATTAATCATATACTTTGTATAACTGATTATAATATTATTTCATAATTATTGTAGGTAAATCAAAAGATAACTAATTACTCATCACAGCCAACGATGAATGATGAATGGGAAAGGTAATTAGGTACAAAGATAAAAATACGCAAACATATATAACAAACAAACAATTAATCAATCAATCAATCAATTTTCGTTTATTCATTCAAGACAGGATGACATAATATACGCATCATGTTTACAATCACATACTCTATAGCTCTGTTTTGATTAGGTAGATGCTTAATAAATCTTTTCAAATAGGATACGGGCTATATAAATTTCGTTCATCCTTCCGGGGAGGGTGAAATTACGAGTTCTTGACCTAAGATGGTATTTGTTTTCTACTTTGAACGAAAAGTCTCTGGAGTACATACATACATGTACAGGTCTACGCATAAATAAGTGAACTGAAGCGCCGTATGCAGTATGTTTGATGGCCACGTGTTGACGTTGATTTATGTGCAGTTTGGGTGTGAAACGTACACTTTACTATGGGAGCCTAAGAAAGACTAGGGGGTTGAACCCCCATATATATATAATTCTCACCCTGGCCGTATATGTGACAGTCGTCAGTTGCATACGACAGTGTGTGAAAGCATCCTAGACGTTACTTGCTACTGTGCTGCTATAGAGACTGTCACATGTATTGTATTGTATTGTATTGTATTTGAACACTTGTTAAGCGCCCCTAGAGATTCCTAGTAGAGGCGCTCCCGACTACTGCGGACGCTGAGTCCGAATACTATAGACTGCCATACATACATGTAATTAGTCTTACAATTACAATTACAACAAAAACAACCACACAGATCGTGCTGACATCGGTCATTTCAGCCATCAGCTGAAAAACAACATCAGCAGTACCAGAAGTACCAGCGTACCGAGAGAACCAATTCCTCTTCGAAGCCAAAAAACAGTCGGCATGCATATTACGAAACGACCCCGTGTTCCAAATGGGAAAGCGAGGCCTGCTATCGTAACGACCACTTTGACGACAACCAGCAAATCCATCGCTATGCCTGCTTGGCCGAAGTCTGCAGTCGCGATAAGAGTTGCAGAGGCTGCTCGTATACACGCGCTGTTATGCCAAATGCCTCTGTCGCATTCCTCCTCATCTTTCTCCGCATCCCCTTCGTCCTTATTCCTCCCCATCCTCATTCTGTTTGCATGTATGTATGTATGTATGTATGTATGTACGTGTGCAAGTATGCACGTGTGTGTGTGCATGTACGCGAATACATGCAAATTTTTAATACACACACACGAGTACTTATCTGTCTGTCTTTCGTTATCTGTATCCGTGACTCCCTGTCTCTACAGGTCACTCAGTCTGTCCGTCTGTCTCTGTGTCTACTTTGGTCTCTGTCTGTCTGTCTGTCTGTCAGTCTCCCTGTCTTGTCTTATCACTAGCTACCATTACAGGCATCGGAACTCACGTACAGCGCCTTTCTCGGCCTCGGCTGTGCTACGGCGCCATATAAATCGCATCGCATTATCATCATCATCATTATTATAATTAAATATTAATATTTTTAGTATTGTTGTTATTATTAGTAATGGTAGATCAGTAATACGAGCGTGACACGCAGCTATATATAGTCTTCAGTACAAAGTTTGGACTACAATATCGATTTAAATGATGACGACGACGACGATGATGATGATGATGAGGAAGAGGATAGTGATGATGATGGTCGTCTGCAGAGGCCTTGTCTAACATCCCCATAGGCTGGAGGCAACGGGCAACAAAGGCGAGCAACAGTCGGACCTGACCAGGTGTAGTAGCTATTATTTCATTCGGCGGCGGTGGAGGCCTCTACGGCGACCGCACGGACGACCGACCGACCGCCGACGACCAGAACACAGGTGCGACCGACAGGTAGGCAGACGGAACCATAGCCAGCCAGACAGGCAGGCGCATTGACCGATACACAGACAGACAGACAGACTGAAGACTGGTATACCCAGCCAGGCAGGTATCCAGGCAGACAGACCGATAGACGCATGGTTACACAGAGACAGGTGGGTATACGTAGATATACCTCCGCAGGTATAGGCAGGTAGGCAGCCAGGCAGACAGACAGAGACAGGTAAGCAGCTAGAAACGCTGGCAGGCAGGCAGATAGAAAGACAAGCAGGCAGGTATACAGATAAGCAGATAGAAAAGCAGGCAGGCAAAAGCGTGGCAGACAGATACGCAGACAAACAGGTAGACAGAGCTAAGCATACTGATAAACCTACAGGCAGGCAGACGGACAGGTGAGAAACGACAGAGACGGACAGACAGCATCGCAGAGACAAGACAACGGTCAGTTCGTCAGTCGGTCGGTCTGCTGTTATTGATGCGACTGTTTCCTTCGTCCTTTGTCTCGTATGGACGAACAGCAGCCAGTGAAACGAAGACGAACGCAGGAAAATCACTCTATCTTACGAATTTTTATCTCCATTTCCTAGTCGCTGCTATAAGCTTATTATGATGACCAAGCATCAATCGCTGGTGCTGAGCAACTATGAACGAACGGTCTGCTCGGGGTTTATACACAGTAAACGTCTCCGGAGAGGAAATTACGAGCTTATGAATGACGCGAAGAGTAGGCCAATAGGTAGTAGACTAGGATTCGAATCAGATCATTGTGACAAACTGCGAGGCTAAGTAGGCCTATACGTGAAGAAAATGCAGAGAAAACGCCACTCCTGTCTTTTTCAGCCATCATCCATGGGCTGCTACCCACCCCCCCCCCGCATCAAATTAACACGCAAGCTATTCACTGCGTCCTCGATCCCACAATAGAATCATACCGTTGCAGACAGTTTGGCTAGCAAAACATATGTCGTAAGGATGATTTTATTCTCAACTATTAAATGACAATGTATTATGGACACCAAAGCGCGGTTAGTAATTGGTCAGATAAACTTTAAAGGCTATATTTACTTACTATACAACGAAGGGACGTTGCTGAAAGGGGAAGGCAGGGAAGAATGGATTTCATGGAAGGCGAGACGGAGGACAGAACAGACAGAGGAAGAGATTGAGGGACGGACGGACATACAGACAGATGGAGTGAGTGAGGAAGGAAAAACGGAGATCATGCGGTCATGGGCACGGGGACGAAGGGAGCAGTGAGTGGGTTTGGTAGGAGTAGTAGGCCTATTTGGTGCAGGACGTGGCCTTGGCAGGGTCCGTTAGTACAGCCCCAAAGAGGCGAGTGTCGGCGTTATCGCGGAGTTATTACCAGTCCTTCATGCTATAGGTTCCCAAAATACGCTATATAAATTAGCCCGACATAAGTGCACGTGGCATATGGATGCCCACCCATCCGGCACCTTTCGAGTCTTCCGTGAAGGCGCTATATAAATGTACGCTTACGATTGTGATCGCCAGATGACGCAACTGATATCGTCCGTCCAGCGCTGAGAACAAACGACGCCGTCGAGCCAAACCGCCACACTCCCCTTCCACCGACCGTTGAGGGCGAGCGAAGCCGGGGTCAATCGAGAGCAGGGGTGGGAGTAAGTGTAACCTTCAGTCAGGTGGTTGCAGAGGAGGGAGGGGGGACGAGAGAGCAGCAGCTAATCAATGCCTTCATCCCTGAGAACAGGTGAGAGGCAGCTGTTGCTTGTTTTTTTCTCTCCATCTTCTTCTTCTTCTTCTCACGATGGCGGCGGCTGCTGCAGCTGATGATGATGCTGTCTGTCCGCCAGAACAACCTGCCTCATCCTCTCCACGCAGGACTTCGTCTGCGCTGCCCATCTGGCTCCAGCTTCAGCCTCCCCTACCCGAGTCATCATCTTTAGCATCTTCTTCTTCATCCTCCTTATCATCATCATCATCGTCGTCGTCGTCATCATCATCATCATCATCATCACCATCATCGTCATCACGTCACCACCATCATCATCATCATCATCATCGTCCACCATCATCATCATCGTCGTCGTCATCAAATCAATGCACATCAAGCCCTGCCAAAATTCCACCATTTAAAAGCATTCCTCTATAATCACCGTCATCATCATCGACATCATCACTATTACGATCAACATCACCACTGCCGCCACCACCAGTCAACATCATCACCAATCCATTTTCATCACAATCATCATCATCAACCGTAGCAGCAGCAGCAGCAGCAGTAGTAGCTCTGTCTTTGAGTGAGTCTGTATGTCTGTTAGTCAGTCTGTCTCTGCCTGTCTGTTTCGTTCATTTTCTAAGTCATTGCAGTTAAGGATTCATCTCCATCATGGTTTCATCTCTGTTAAAAATCCACCCCTTTAACACTTGAACGGCGAGCGTGTACTAAGTGACTGGGAAACCAATGCAGCTCGTCGTTACAGCGTTAGACCATTCGTCTTCGTTAGCAACTGGTATCCAGTGCTTAACATCTGACGGTCGGTGGAGACTGGAGAAGGACCTTACCTCGGACGAGTGCGTTTCCAGCAATAGTTACTCGTAAATCAGACACCAAACGAAAATGATCACAAAACCCATTTGAAGATGCCTAAGACGAGGAAGAGCAGCTTCTTAAGCCAGGCATGGGCAACTTCTTTTAAGAGAGGGCCGCATTAAGATTTAGCAGCTCAGGAGCCGTATGCCAATCGCCGGCTAATTTTAAGTAGACGAAGAGCAGTTCCTCAAGTTAACCTCAAGAAATAGCCATGGATATTTAGTGTCAGCGACTTCATTTCCTTGGCATATGAGGGCAGGTGGGTAGTCCTCTACCTCGCCGCTTCATATGCCTACCCACCGACATTGTACGGTCAGTGTACTCATTACAGCTGGTTTTCTAGGTTGGACAAATGGAGCTGACATCTCGCAAATTTTTTTTGCCCTGGTGGGGATTTGAAGCCTCGACTTCTCGGTTGAAAGTCCAGCATTTTAACCACTAGACTATAAATCGCGCACGCGCAAGATGCCTAAACATATCCTAAAACTATTACTAGCATCCAGTACTCAGCTATATCTATTGGCTGGCAGGCCGTTGACGTCGACCCTCTCTCTCTCTCTCTCTCTCTCTCTCTCTCTCTCTCTCTCTCTCTCTCTCTCTCTCTCTCACTGTGTGCGTGTGTATGCCTCTCTCTCTCTTTCTGTGTGTGTGTGTCTCTTTCTGTCTCTGTCTCTCTCGGCCTATGTAATAACATCGTACTAATAGGGAATTCATCTGTTAGATAATATGAATCGGTAAACGGGTGTTCCCATCTTTAGGCCACGCGCTCCCCCAAAAAACTTTACAGAACCTTCTCGAAGACGCACAAGTGGCACTACAGGCTTTTGTAAACCTACGGCTAAGTGGCAAAGGACTGATTTACCAAACCCCTGGCAATCTAGGGTTAGCCTACTCTCACCACCACCATCACCATTGCCGCTGGTGCCACCACGGCAGCAGCAGCCGCAGCCCGCTTGGCACCAGTAGCATCACCGAGCGAAAGGGATGGAGGGAGTCAGGGATGCTGACCTTGTGAAAAACTAAACAGCCGGGTTGCAGAGGCTGGCGTCGGGTATGGATGATGGCGGCGGTGGTGGTGGTGCACAGACCTCTCCGTTTCTATCTGTTGCTGTCTGTCTCTGTCTCTCTGCCTATCTCTGTCTCTCTGCCTATCTCTGTCTCTGTGCCTATCTCTCTGTCTCTGTCTGTCTGCCTATCTCTGTCTCTGCCTCTCTCTGTCTGTCTGCTTATCTCTGTCTCTCTGCCTATCTCTGTCTCTGTCTATCTGTCTGCCTATCTCTGTCTCTGTCTCTCTGCCTATCTTTGTATCTGTCTCTCTGTGGCTTTCTGCAAATGGCTCTATCTCTTTTCTCTCACTCCAGTCTGTCTGTCTGTCTGTCTGTTTCTGTTTCTCTACTCTGTAACTGTGTTTCTGTCTCTGTCTGCGTCTACGCCTCTCTCTGTCTCTGTGTCTCGCTCTCTAACTCTATCTGATTGTCTCTCACTCTGTAACTGTACGTCCGTCTCCACCTCTATCTGTCTCTCACTCTGTGTGTGTCTCTCTCTGTCTCTCTGTACGCGGATGGTGGTGGTATCAGTGCTGGACGTAAGCCAAAAGCCGCAAATTGCCTTCAGCGCCCTGTCCGTCCGTCCAATGGTCGGTCGGTCGGTCGGTCGACTCAAGGCCATGTTTACATCATGCTCAGACGGAGTGCCTGCAAAAAATATTCCCACTGGCAGAGGAGGAGGAGAACGCGGAGGAGGAGGCAGAGGATTTAGGAGGAGTAGGAGGACGAGGAGGAGACTGGACTCACTGGAGAGAGATGGAGGAGGAGGAGGAGGCAGAATATGGATGAAGATGAGAAGGAGAATAAGGAAGATAAGGAGAATAAGAACGGACTGGAGAGAAGTGGAAGAAAAAGAGGAGAGGCACGAGGAGGAGGAGGAATTGCAGAAGAATAAGAAAGAGGATGCGGAGAATGGCGAGATGCAGAGGAGAAGCAGCAGCAGGAAGAAGAGGAAGATGAACTCGAGAAGAATGCAGAGCAAGATGGTGGAGAACGAGGAGGAGAAAAGAGAAAGAGGATCCATGACAAAGAGAAGCCTGAAAGGCAGAAGGGTGTGAGGAGTGTGTTGGAGGATAAGCAGATAACTGAGAATGAGGATGAACAGCAGAATGGAGGCTGGAATTGAGGAGGAAGAGGAGGAGGAGGAGAAGTAGGAGGAGGAGGAAGAAGACGTGTAGGAGGAAGTGAGGAAATTTTAGAAGGATGGCAAGAGAGGTAGGCGACAGAAAGAGGAGAGGGAGGAAGAGGAGGAGGAGGAGGAGGAGGAGGAGGAGGAGGAGGAGGAGGAGGAGGAGGAGGAGGAGGAGACGCACATTTATATAGGAGCAAGAGGAAGAGATGGAAGGCACCGGAAGATGGACTAAATTCCAGGAGGAAAACGAAGCTGTGGGTGAGAAGGCATGGTAATGGTAAGTTCTAAGTTACAAGACAGAGATCGTATTGTTGCAGATAGTACAGTAAGTTCCAAGCTATACCACAGAGATGGTATGTCCTGCACGGCCTAGGACAACATTCTGAGCTCTGGGTGGTTAAAAAGCCGCTTTTTTCTGTCCGTCCGTCCGTCCGTGTGTCTCTCACTGTCTATCTGTTGGTGAACGACGTCAGACACTTTTAAACGAAAGCCACATTACTATCTATTGTTATGAGAAGTCACTCTTATAAGACAACAACAGACCAGCCATTATAAGTAAGTCTCTCTTTAGACGGCAATATATAAATCTGCGAGTGCAATAACAACTCTGTTCCATGCATAATTCACGCGCAGAAAGTAAGCAGAAGACCCAGCCATACATCCCTGCAATCTTAACGGTATACTGTTATAAAACAGCGGACAATAAAATGGCCCGCACACAAGCACACAGATATCGCCTCTCTGGTAATAAAGCCCAGTTATAGCGCCTCCGCTAGAGCAACTTTTTGAGATAACCAAATATCCAGACGATTAAGCAATAACTCTATAAATTATCCGGTAAGTTACTAAATAACTGTGGCAGTGACCTAAAGAGAACAGACTGTAGACGACCTGCTAGACTGTTCACGTCGGGCAAATAAACGTTGTATGCATTATACTGTGGAATTAACCATATATTCGCAGCAGTACCATCTCTGTCACTGCTTGCATGGAACTAGAGCATGACATGTATAGCCACTTGGGAAGAGGGTAAAGAATAGAGGGACAACTGGGACAGTGGGACACAGAGTAGACAAATGGGGCACTGGAGATCATTTACTCGCACCCACTGCCGCCAAATGGCTGTCGTCACGAACTGACGATGACGGCAGCACTGGGGGAGAGGGTGGTGAAACGGTGAAGAAGGCAGTGATTTGAGGGAGAAGTGACAAGTAGGAAATGGGACAGAAAATAGATAAATAGGGAGACAGTAAAGATTTGGGGACGGAACTCCGCCAATGCCCGTCCGTGTCCTAGTGCCAGACCCAAGCACGGATGAAGGAGGGTGACGCTAATGATCTTTGTTATCACACAGTATCGTTAAACTGAAACTACTACGTTTAGGGAGATGCTTGAGAATTCGGGTAAGTAAATGGGCAGCGTAGAGAACTGTGGGGGAGGATACAGAACTGGCAGACATGCATGGTATAGAGAACTAGCCGACACGACAGCAAATTGGGTGAGGATAGAGAATTACGAAATCGCCACGAAAACGGAACTATGACGAGGACGTATCTTATATACCTATGTAACCTTTTACCTATTTTACCCATTAGAAGCAGCAATGTTACTCAGCCTTAACAACACCAAGGCAAGATTCAAATTAAATGGAGGGCTGGTGAACAATCTCCGATTTGCTGACGACATTGGTCTCCACATTAAAAGCAGACTAGAACTAAGGGGCCGTTACATATTATATAATGCTCAAGGGGTAGGTGGGTGGGTTCCTGTTTTGTTAGCGTTATAGGTTTATGGTGGGTGGGGTAGGTTCAAGGTTTCGTTATATAACAAACTTTTTCAGCTTATGCCATTTTGCTTGTTTGTCTGACCATTGACTTTCACTGTAATATTTTAATATTCTTCATTACTAATTGTGAAACTATTTAGTTACTTACTCACAAGTGCTTTGCATATGTAGGGATGGGCTAGCTGGTAGGTAGCAGCTAGGATGGCAGCAACGCAAAAAGACATACAAAGGAGAATTGGAGAACTTCATAAGCTCTTGGAATAGGGTTGTTAATATCGGTGTTTTGGCAAACCGATTATCGGTTTTAGAAATCCGATTTTAAACCGATTATCGTTTTTTCATTGGCACTCATAGAAAATTTAATATATTATCATATAATGCAAGTTACTGAAAACCGATAATGGCTACATCTGTAACGTACATACACGTACTAGGGTTCTACTATTACCTTGTTGGCTGTGGAAGACCCTAGTAGCAGCTTTATAAACTATTCGAGGCAATAATACGCATTCGCTGTGGGGTTTCTTTACTATTACCTGACAGGTGGCAACTGTGGAAGACTCCGTTTTATATATATATGAGGCAGAATTCGATAATCGTTTTGTCAATAATGAAAACCGATAATCATTTTCGAAACCGATAATCGGATTTCCGATTATCGTTTAACATCCCTAATTTGTAATAATGAACAGGATATGGAGAAGCCAAGAAAACAAGACAAAAATATACAAGACGATGATACAACCAATTTTCCTATATGAGTCGGAATGTTGGGAAATGCGAAAGGAAGATGAGATTTTTGCGTTATATAATATGTGAACGGCCCCTAGAAAAGAATTCTGACAGCAGAAATGTGTTGACTGTGGAAGACCACAGTGATTTCAAGACTACAGAAAATAAGAAACGATGCCATAAGACAATCGTTAGGTTTTCAAACAACTCTGCTATAGACAAAGTCGTTAAACGAAGACTCCTATATGGTTTGGACATGTAGAGAAGCAGAGAATACCAGTTGACTGAATCCCACACATATAACATGCAAGATTAGAAGGAAAAATGAAACAAGAGGTGGGACCAAGACAACGCTGGATAGACAATATAAATGAAAGATGACATAACATCACTTGGACTAAAACTAAGAGGAAGTCAATGGACTTGATCAACTGACTGAGGACAATAGACTGATCATTTATTCATACTCATCGCCACCAAATGACTAGCTGTCAGACAATATAAATGATGATGATGATAATAATAGATGATTGATGATGACCGATGATGATGATGATGATACTGATGATGATGATGATGATGATGATGATGATGATAATGATGATGATGATGAGAGAATCATGGTTACGGTAGAGAACTTCAGCACGCCAGAGATTTGCAGGGGGGAGAGTGTGACGAATTGCGGTATATGGGGAAATCCGGTCAAAGCCAAGGCTCGACCGACCTAAGTTGACTGTACAGGAAACAGTGGCTGGATGTTATGACAACGTTTAGGGCAAAAAAACCAACGCCCTTTGGGTCTCCCGCCGTCACCCCTCCCCTTATCAGTCGGAACACAGCTTTAATTACACGCCGTACCGCATCCTGGACTGAGGACCAGCCACAAACACTTACCCAGTGCATGGCATAGCGCAAGTGCTTGTAGAGAGTAGCTCAGGGAAACAAGAGGAGGGAAAGGGACGGGAAGAAGAGGGGAGGGGAGAAGGAAGTGGTGGTGGTGGTGAGGTGGAGCATACGTAACAGTAGACAAAGAGGGAGGAGTGGGATGAGGAGTAGGAGAAGTCATTGGAGGAAGAGAAGGAGGATGGTATAGTAAGGGTGATAGAAGTTGGAGAAGGAAGAGCACAGAGAAAATGGAAGCTCCATGTGGGTGAAGAGTGGGGGACTAGAAAGAGGAGAAGGAAGAGGAGGACGACAAGGAGGAAGACGAGGAGGAGGACGAGGAGAAGGAGGAGGAGGAGAAAGACGAGGAGAAGACAGGCAAACAAGAATAAGAAGAGCAGGAAGAGGAGGAGGACAAAAAGAAGGAGGAGGGTATCTGTGTGTTCCGCTGTATTTCTTCGGTGCTGGGCCGAGGCAAGGGGTGGGCCAAGGGCAGATAAAACTTTCTAATTCACCCCAGTAAAGAAAGGTCACACCCCATAAAAAGAACAGCAACAACAACCAGCACCATACCATAAATCAACAGCAGACGACAGGGTAAAACTCAAGAGGTCAAGCCGTCTCTCTCTCCCTCCCTCTCTTCTCTGTCTCTGTCTCTATCTCTGACTATTTCTGTCTCAGTCTCTCTCTCTTTGTCTCTCTGTCTCTCTCCCAGTCTCTCTCTGCCTATGTCTCTGTCTCCTCTCTCTGTCTCTGTGTCTGTGTGTGTGTCTCTCTCTCCGCGTCTCTAACTTCCTCTGTCTTCCTCATCCTCCTACTCTTCATCCACCACTCCTCTCGATTTCACATATCCCATTGCCCTTAATCTACACTCTGTCCCTACCTCTGTGTCTGCCTCCCTGTAGGCTTACCTACCTGTCTGTCTCTATCTTCAGTCGACCTCTGTCCGTCTTTATATCTTTCTGTGGCATGCCGGCATGCCAGCCTCCATGGTTGCCTGTCTGTCCGTGTGTCTGCCTAATTGACCGTCTTTCTGTCAGACTCTGTCCTTCCTCATCTTTGTAATGAAAACAATCACAATCACAAACTGTCACGGAACTAGTGACCAAATGAACTTCTGTTCGACATGGAACCAGCGCCGCTCAGAAATTGAAGTACAAAGTCATTGAATAACTAAGGAAGATTTAGCAAAAGCGAGGGCTCCGCAGTTTAGCAGATCACACTTCTACTTCTGTTCAATCCAACAGCGAGCTCCAAATACAAAACACTTTCCAGTCCCTAGGAACCGGCTTGCATTTATTCGTACCCATCATAGTTCCCGAATAGCTGTCATGATGATGATGATGATGATGATGATGATGATGAGGAGGAGGAGGAGGAAGAGAGGAGGAGGAAGATGATGATGATGAGGAGGAGGAAGAGGAAGAAGAAGAGGAGGAAGATGAGGAAGAGAGGAAGATGATGATGATGAGGAGGAGGAGGAGGAGGAGGAGGAGGAGGAGGAAGAGGAGGAAGATGATGATGATGAGGAGGATGAAGAGGAGGAGGATGATGAGGAGGAGAAGAGGAGGAGGAAGATGAGGAGGAGGAGGAGGAAGAAGAAGAGGAGGAAGCAGATGATGATGATGATGATGACGACGATGATGGCGGTGGCGATGATGATGATGATGAAAAAAACTGACAAACGTGATGTCAAGCCAGGTCAAAATGTGCAAACGATCAATGCAACAGTGTCTGAGTGAGTCATAATAACAGCCTGTGTGTCTGGTGTGTCCTCGAGACCTTGGCCCAGACCAATCCCCACAGATCCCACATACTTGTGGACTACTTGCCGCAGAAGACCAAAACACAGTCCAAAATGTAACCAACACCAGTGTACGCATATCACCCTGTTTACAAAAACACGTACATCATACACACATACATCATACATGATACACATACATGTATACATATATATAATATATATATATATATATATATATATAAATAAATATATATATATATATATATATATATACACACTACAGCGCCTCTGAGTAGTTATCTTGAAGGGGCACCATATAAATTCCATAGATAGATAGATAGATAGATAGATAGATAGATAGATAGATAGATAGATAGATAGATAGATAGATAGATAGATAGATAGATAGATAGATGGATAGATAGATAGATGGATAGATTGGATGGATGGATGGATGGATGGATGGATGGATGGATGGATGGATGGATGGATGGATGGATGGATAGATAGATAGATAGATAGATAGATAGATAGATAGATCTATAGATAGATAGACAGATACACACATAATACAATAAGTATATACATACATACATCATAAATGCATAAACACATACATACATACCTTGCATACATACCTACATACATACACATATACGTACACACATACACGCACACAAACGTAAGCACATACATAACATGAGCATAAACATGAATTTAATCTATTAATCGGAGTTAAATTTTGGAGATTAATCGATTAATATTTTTTAATCAGTACCCGCCATAAAATACATAAATACATAAGTTGTTTATTATTAATAACTGTAGATACTTGTTGACTATTAACAAGCACCTAGGATTGTACAAGTAACTGCCATAAACTTTTGTAACTGGTATTTAGGGGGCCCTAATTAGTGGGACTAAGGTCCCTACTGGTCTTCCCATTGTGACCACATCAAACATTCTTTGCCAAACGTTAACATGGTTCTACTTGCCGTACTGAATGTTGGTTGGTTCAACAAATTGGTGGTTATGGTGATGGTTATATCCATACAGTCCAAAAGTGAACGGCCATAAAAATCACGAATTTGCATCTAGTATGTAAGAACACCAGTTGTTTGCATCCCAGGCAATACAAACAATGGACAGAAAAGATACAAAGAAAGTCCGAACACGATTTCGACTGAACATAGGACTAAAGAGAACAGGTCACTAAAAAACGGAGTTAATTTATTCTTACCCATCGCCACCACATGGCTGGCATCAGCAACTGATGATATTGATGATGACGACGACGATGAATATGAATGAAGAGGACACATAATCCATTGCAGTGGTTAACTATGGGGCCATGCGGCCCTAAGAGTAAGAGCCCCCCCCCCGACTGCTTGCCAGAGGGATGGTGATGGCCCCAAATCTGCAAATGAGTAGTCTGTGAAAAGGTCCATATGAGTAATGCCGCAGGGAGGTGATTTCTATTCGAATTTATGACTCATTCCGCTAATTGTAGTGGGATGAACAATTCAGCACAGCATTAAACTTCTGTCCCTTAGACTATCGTATCTACTGCCCCTCATAATACATAGGGGGTCTACTGATATAGTGACCTAAGGAGCATTCGGCTCAGATGATAGAATTCTGAGCCCCACCATACTCACTGCTCTGATGATACAATGCCTAATTTGTGTACTAATTTATTCACACCGGCAACATTGAATAACTTAATTATTAGATTTTCCGATTGTGAGTAGTCTATAATCACTGTAATTTATCAACCGGGCGACTTAATTAAAGTATTCTCTCGCAGCTAGTAACACCATCAAAGAACCTGTCAATGCAAATGATTTATTAAAGGATTTTCTCACTGCAAGTGACTTAATAGAGATATTCTCTCACGAAAATTAACTTATCCACAGATGCCGCTTAACAGGCAAAAATAAATGGATATCTGGATGCACCAGCCATCACTGTAGCATCAGACACAATTAACTGGTATTTAAGGAAATTCACTGAAGTCAACAGCCAGAACTCCGCCACTGATCGTTCTCTGTCAGTGCCAGTCCCATGCCTGGATGAAGGAGGAGGGCGACGCCAGTGGCGTAACGAGGGGGTGCAGGGGGCGGCCGCCCCCGGCGCAGGACGGGGGGCGCAAAATTAGGCTTTAGAATTTAAAAAAAAGAAATCAGGCAAGAATAGCTAAAAAGTAACTATTACGCACGAATCTGGCAGGAGCGCGGGCGCCAGAGGGGGGGCGCAAAACGAGGCTTCTGACAATGTAACCCATTTTTTCATGAAAAAAGAAGCAAAAAAAGTCATCAGAATTTTTGGCGGAATTAAGAAAAAATGTTCAGGAAATTCTTGCCCCCGGGCGCACGAACCCCTAGTTACGCCACTGGGCGACGCTAATGATCTATGTTATCACACAGTGTCGTTAAACTGAAACTACTACTACTCAACAGTCAGACTTCCAAAGCTGCTATTTCATTGCAATTTCTGTTGCAATTAGGCAAAATTGCTTTGTTCTTAAAAAATCTGCTATTTGTTGCAATTTCTGTCATAATTAGACAAAATTGCTTTGTTCTAACGAAATCTATTTTGTTGCAATTTCTGTCATAATTAGACAAAATTGCTTTGCTCTAACGAAATCTGATTTTTTCACTTGCTGCAATAACATTCCACCTTAACTGAAATAATTAACTGCCCTATGCAGTTTCTTGAGCAGCTTTATTTCGATTTTGCATTTGAAAATAATTCGCTTGTTATGGACGGTGAAATTTATTGCTGCCACCGTGCGTGCATAAATACGCCTCTTCTAATATCAGTCGTGTAATGTTATCATTGAAAAAACCGCATGAAGCATTAGTCATTGTCATATGAAAATAAAGGCCACTTAGATGCTTGGCTGCAGCCTTATTACTTCTTCATTCCGACCCAAGGGAGACAAAAGTTCTTTCCCAATGAAAATTTATGTACGGCTATTAGGAATGAATTCTGAAACACCGACTTTTCATCTCTTGCAATTACGAAGTTTATTGATAGATAGGACAATCTAATATAATCTAATCTAATCTAATCTAATCTAATCTAATCCAATGACTTCTATATCGCCGTAATCATAAAAAACATACAGCTGGATAGTTCAAGTGATTTCAAAGTCATGTCATAATCCATAATCATAATCAAGTCATAGTCATGTAAGCGAGAGAAACCTCATGTGAGAAAAGTGAAAAAGATCAGGTTTTAAGTTTCGTTCCAAATGACAGACAGAACTTCAGAACAGATTGAAAAGGAGATACAGTTTAAATAATGAAAGATGATTGCTCCAACCGTTTGAAACTATCTTTCACAGGAATTTATAGATCAAACTCAGAGTTTGACAAATCCTTTGCAGAAAGAGATGACGTTTTAAGAAGAGGATAAACTATGGAATGCTCAAAGCCGGTGAAAAATCCGAGTTTAACGAGACAGAGGTGAAAATTGGGCCCACGATATAATCAAAGCAATCTTTAGACAAGCAGTAGGAAGGAAGTCTGTGAAGAATTGCTTATCACGTGATGAGAAGATTAGATAAAGAATATCGGTCAGAGTTCTTGGTTGGAGCGAGGTTAGAGTCGGTGGAGGGGATCTAGAGTATTATAAGCCATCAGAAGAGAAATGCTCGGTATATATAGTCTGAGAGCCGAGATTATGTTTCATAGAACACTCTCAGAACCAATCACCAAGGGAAGAGCTCAAACAGCAAGGCACTGGACTGGATCTCATCATTGTCATCAGTTCCTGACGCCAGCCATTTGACAGCGATGAGCAAGAATAAATTATCTCCATTGTCCTCGGTCATTTGTCAAGTCCATTGCTCTCCTTGGTCCAAGTGATGTTACGTCTTCATTTTTTGTATCTATCCAGCATAGCCTTGGTCTGCTCTTGCTCTTTATCCTTCGAATTTTGCATGTAGTGCATTGTGTGGTATTCGGTCTACTGGCATTCTCTCTACATGTCCAAACCATCGGAGTCTTCGTTGAAGGACTTTGTCTAGCAGAGTTGTTTGGATACCTATAGTGACAGCATCTGCTGCGGCGCAACTTCGAAGAAGAGCTTTCAAAGACAGCACGAGACAAGCACGTGGTTTTGGCTGCCAAGACAAGGTTACGAACAAATTTAGAGCTGGCGTCTAACTAAAGTTAAGGAGACGAGGTCATTAGGTGCGTCGCCAATGCTTTCAAGCTGACTGAGCACTCTCGTATAGTAGCAGCTGTATCTAAGTTGTACCAGGGTTGCATGGGTGTAGGCCGGCCTAAAGCAACTTTCTTAGACTCCGTGGGAATGTACCTAGCCAGGATTTTAGATAAAGTTGAATTTAGTTTGACAACAAGCTTGACAACAACTCTGTGCTCGGCATGACTAAAGTGGGGGAGGGAAGAATGCAGGTCAGGGTTGTCACAAGGTTAATAAACGAAAGACCCATGACTTTCCATGACCTTTTTCCATGACTTTTAAGACTAACAAATATTAGACGAAAACGGACCTACTTTCTAATTGTTTTATAGACGTAATATTTATCGAAACTTAAAAATATGATTAGAAATATGTCTATTAATGATATTTCCATTTTCCATGACTTTCCATGACCTAGCTATTTTCAAATTCCATGACTCTTTTGGAAAACACCTGTTTTTCCAGGGTTTCCAGGACTTCCATTTTTCAAAGTCTAATTCCATGACTTTCCAGGTTTTCCACGATTCGTGGCAACCCTGGTATTTGTTGAAGGTTGAAACTGATAGAAGACTATAACGTGTTGAAGGCCGTCTATGACGGAAGGAAACCTGAGATTGCAGTGTGGTCAGACGAATATGACTCAGAAGCTGTATGCATGGCAGATACGTTTTTGACAGCGGAGGAGTTAGACCCGGCTACAAGGGATCAAGTTTATGCCTCAGATCACGAGTTGGAAATGAAATGCTCTCTGCATATGAGCAAAGGCTGATATTCATTCATGTCGGAGATTTACATAGCGCCCCTTCAAGGTTATCTACTCAGAAGCACTCCCTACTCAACCCCGGCTAAAGAGAACAGTCTTAAGGTGGGTATAAAACGTGGTGTTAAGGGCACTGGGCACCAAGCAAAGAGCCACAGGTAGCCCATTCCAAATTGCAGGGCCAGCAACAGAGATATGCGATTTTCTGTAAAGCATTGTTCACAGTGTCTGTGTATATAATGAAGTCGACCATTAAGATAGGTATAGAACGAGAAGAAACCAGAATTCAAGGATTGATTGGAATTCTGTTAAAAAATTCAGAAAGTGAAAGACAGGGAGAACACTAAACACTGACAAAGGCACTGAGTCCAGTATGTAGGTACAAATTTCACATGATTTAGAACTTGGTATTGGTGAAGAGAAGAGCGTTTTATGTGTGACTTAAGAAGGGAAGCAACTCGATCCATGCACCAAGTCCCTCTGAGAGACGAGGAAGGTTTTATGTTCTAAATGAAGTACATAAGACGTTTTCAGCCAAGTTTCACCGAAAACGAGATGTCAGTTTGAAGAGAAGAAGACTAATTCCCGATAGAAAGGGTGTCAAGGTGCAGAAGCTAATTGCTTCAAGACGGCAAGGACCAGGGTTTAGCTCAATATCGCAACCAAAACAAACCTCGGAAGATAAATTAACAACATGTAGGAAACTCCAAAAAGACTGTTACACCCATGGCAACGGGAAGATGATGTAACAGTTGGGCTATAAAAAATCAAGTGGGTATTTTAGACATCACCTTTTGAAAGGTAAAAAGAGCAGACGTAGGATAGACAGCCGGGGCCAATATGGTCTAAAGATTACGGAAAGACGGAAAGAAAGAAACCCCAACGTGATTAAGAAGTGTCAGGTCTATATTAGTTGTGAATATACGTTAGGTTTCTGCTAAAAGAAAAGGGGAAACTCGCATCTCAACGGATCCGCAGAATACACAAAGCCAGGCATTTTTAGAAGAATGCGTGATAATGGAGACAAACAACATATTATAGCCGTCAAATTAGTTGATAAATAGCAGCTATATGACTACATCGAGACAAAAGCATCGTAATTTCGTGGGAAAAACACTTAGCTACAAACTCAAATGAATAGAAATGAGTAAACAGCCAGACTTGGACTAACAGAAGAGGGAATCACCAAATGACAGAGGACAATGGAGACCTTTTATTCGCACCCAGTGGCCCCCCACTGCCTCTGCCGCCAAATGGCTGTCGTCAGGAACGGATGACGTTGATATTATGTGAATGGGCGAGTTAAAGTAAAATTAAAAACGTGTTTAAAAGCCTGTATAATCAACAGAACTTTAAAACCAAAACAAAACGTCGCCTAACTTCCGCAGGCAAAATCATGTTGAACAGTTTTACAGGTCTTCTGAGACAGTGCAGACCCGCCCGCAAAAACACCCATGATGATAGCATATTCGCTCAGCCCAGTGTCCCAACCACAGCCATAATTTTTGTGTACTCGCCCTGAAGGCAGTAAGGCCAGGGCAGAGTGGTAGGGAGGCATTGTGGGATGGAGGGACGGTATACTAGAGAGGGAAGAGCGGATGGAATCTGTAGTAACTCCTAAGGACAGAGCATGGGGTTAAGCTGCAAAAAATACCGAACATACAGTCAAGCCACACACTACAAGATGACGGGAGGTTGGGGAACGTTAGTAGGGCAAGGAGGAGGAGGAGGAGAAGGAGGAGGAGGAGGAGCAGGAGGAGGAGCTGGAGCAGGAGGAGCATGATGAGGAGGAGGAGAGCTAAAATACCCTTTGCCCGTATACAGGCCATCTGAAAATCATAATTCATTCGCCTATAGATAAGACTAATGGTGCATCATCCCTCGTGCATTGGTAGATCCCTCTCTCCCGTCCTCCTTGTCAGTCTGTCTCTATTTCTCTGTCTCTCTCTGCCCCATTCCTTCAACGAACCCCGCTTTTGTACCCCACTCACAGGGCGTGAGTGGGGTACAAGCAGGCAGCAAGGCACCCAAAGAATGAAGGGGCCGAACATGAGAAATGGCTTGCCTGTCCTGTCAGAATTCCCCAATGAGCTTTTCATCCGCTCGTCAACGAGTTATGAAACCTGGCGACACATGAATCCGGCGATGAGAGCCGTGGGGGCCGGACCCCGCATCTGCCCAGTCAGGCATGACGATCGTGGTGGGATCAAACAGATCAGCGAAGCGGGAGGGACCGCGGAGGCCACCGTACTTCTGCGTCTCCGAGAGGCAGAGTTCCCAGCCTTGTCACTCCTGCCCGTCACTCAGCCAGTCTTCAAAATGCTGACGTACTTCGTCATTGTGAAGCGCCAAACATTGCATGTCCACAACAATTGACAGCCACTGACGCCGTGGACAGTTTCGTCAACAGGAGAAGCGATATTCAGCTGATAAATACTGTCTGAGTCACGCCATATATCATCTGACCGACTGCACGCTAAAGGACGCCGACGACACAGCCGCTTGAATATTGGGTCACATTAACAAAATGCTGTTACGTTACATTGTTACGACTGTACTCAGTCCCAGTTTAGTAACTCCGTATTAAACCCTATAGAAGTAGCTTCTCTGCTTACTCTATCTTTTTTGAAGAGGGGGTGCTCGATCATGAAGTGGTTAGCGTGCTGGACTTTCGATAGAGAGGTAGGGGTTCAAATCCCCGCCAGCACTGAAATTGGTTTGAGCTTTCTGCTCCACCTGAACCTCCTCGCCAATTCAGTTAAAATGAGTACACTGACTGTACGTTGTTGAAGAGAAGATGAGACAGAGAAGGAGAGGACTGGCCACCCACCCTCATATGCAGGGCCGGATTAAGACTTTCGGGGGCCCTAAGCCAAGGGCCGGGTTAAGACATCCGGGGCCCTAACCGGAAAGCCATGGAAAAATATTTTTCAGATTTGGAGAAAAACCATTTTTGTTTATTACTTTGAAAAATTTCTAATGACTTTTTTGGCTTTTCCGTCTTTTTTTTCAGAAGAAAATTGTATTTTTATATTTCCTGACAGTTGGGGGCCCTCACAACGTTGTGGGGCCCTAAGCCATGGCTTATTTCACTTATAGGTTAATCCGGCTCTGCTCATATGCTGAGGCTAAGAAATGGAGTGGACTGGCCACCCACCCTCATATGCTGAGGCTAAGAAAATCGAGAGGACTGGCCACCCACCCTCATATGCTGAGGCTAAGAAAATCGAGAGGACTGGCATGTGCACCCACCCTCATATGCTGAGGCTAAGAAAATGGAGAGGACTGGCCACCCACCCTCATATGCTGAGGCTAAGAAAATGGAGAGGACTGGCCACCCACCCTCATATGCCGAGGCTGAGAAAATGAAGTCCCTAACACACTTCATATCCATGGCTGCCTCAGGGCTAACTTAAGGGACTGCTCTTCTCCTTATCTTTCCTAGTGTTTAGTCTAACTAGCGTTTCCCCACTTACAGTGTCATATATACAATAACGTTTTCTACCTAGTGCTTTCAACTTAACGTTTCCTCCTTACTGTATTTGTCACTCGAGTGTTTCAGTTATAGTGTTTTCCACTAGTGTTTTCTACTTACATAACTTTTCTACTGATAGTGTTTTCTACGTAAATATACTGTGTTCGACTTATTGCTTTTTCAGAAGTTTTTCTATACTCAATGTTTTCTACTAACATAAAGTTTCTACTAACACAGTATTTTCTACTTCTACAGCTTTCCCCCCATGTATGCATGCCTGACCTGTGTATCTAGACACTTTATAATGCACACTTCAAGGCATCTACACAAATAACTCCGCCGCTGCTCATACTCCAGCAGTGCCAGTCCTAATCTGGAGAAAGGAGGAGGGCGACGCTAATCATCTTTATGACAGAGTCGTTAAACAGCAACTAACTATAATACACAAATCATCAATCAATTAAATCAAATTGTTGTTCAATTAAATCACATTACTTTCTGTTTTTAGTACCTCATCATTACTTCTATAGACAAAGTGTATATGAGATTATTACCCAGACAATTTCTAAGCCGCCGCAATGATGCCTGCAGGGCCAATGAAAAGCATGCATGACTCAACAGGTTGAGACTAACAGCCACACACACACATACATACATACACACACACACACACACACACACACACACATACATACATACATACATACACATACATGCATACATACACATACATTTACATACATACAAACATACATACATACATATTTATATAGCGCCTTTGTCCTCACAACTGGCTGCTAATACGTAGCCTGAAGTGGACAGTGCGTAAAAGCCAGATGAGAGAATTCTCTCAGCAGAAATGGCCAAGGATAATTTCAGGTATTCCAGAGACGGAGATTTAGAACTGAGGACGACTTAATGTTCCTGGATGTCGAAAGAACCCTGCTGGACAAAGTCGTTCTTCAAAGGATCCGGTGGAATTCCAACAATTGCTATTCGTCGCTCATTGGCCACGTGAAAGGAACGGCGATTGATCGAATGGCACACAATGCACCACACACAATGGAAAGAGAAACAAGGGAAGACGAAGAATGCGTTCGATAAACAATACAGATGGAAGACATAACATGACTTGGACTAAGAAGCATTCAAAACAGCTCACTGGACCTGACAAATGAAGGGAACAAATGGAAATCTTTATATACCACACCCATCAACGCCATATCGCTGTCGTCATACCGATGATGATGATGATGATGATGATGATGATGATGATGATGGTGATGATGATGATGGTGGTGGTGATGATAATGATGATGAGTGATGATGATAATGATGATGATGGTGGTGGTAGTGATGATGATGAGAATGATGATAAGGATGATGATGGTGGTGATGATGATGAGAATGATGATGATGGTGATGATGATGATGATGATAATGATGGGGTTGTGATGATTATGATAATGATGGTGGTGGTGATGATGATGAGAATGATGATGACGATGATAATGATGATGCCGATGATGCTGATGATGACGATGGTAATGATGATGACAACGACGGTGATTGTGTCTCGACCAGCACAGCAACATCCAAGCGATCAACTAAAGCAACAACGGCTAAACATCACCAACAACAACAAGAACCATACAACGGAAATGGACACCCATGAATCAAAGAGTGGCCATTAATCAATTATGAACGCACAAGACTCGGCAAACATCCGACAAGAGAGCCTTAGAAACATCAGCACACCATAAGACACAGACAGACAGACAGACAGTGAGACAGACACAGACACACACACACACACAAAGGCTCACACACATACACCACATACACATACATACACCAAGATCCAAGACTTAAAAGAACGAAATCGGACCCTAACAGATAATTGCAGAAATCAACAGGGAAATATCCGACACCTTACAGCCCATTATAATTATTCGCTGATCCCTTTGCGTCTTTCTGCCTCCCTGTCTTCCTTCCTGCCTCCCTCCGGGGCAAGTGAGGGCCGCCTGAAAGGGTCGGGGCACCAACTTGCACGGGGTTAGTCAAGTCAGACTGGGTTTCCGTCTGACATTTGCCGCATTACAACGGAAGAGGAGGGCACCACAGCTGCTGCAGAGGGAAGTGATGGATCAGCTGAAGGAATGAATTAGGAGGGATTAGATGAATAAAGGAATAAGCAAACGAATATGCAAATGAACAACCGAATGCATGAACACCTGAATGAGTAAATGAATTAATGAATGGGTGAATGGATGAGTAAATGAATTAATGAATGGATGAGTGAATGAATGGATGAGTAAATGAATGGATAGGTGAATAAATGAATGATTGAATGGGAGAATGAATGGATAAATGAATGAGTGAATTAATCAATTGGTGAATGAATGGATGGATGGATGGATGGATGGATGGATGGATGGATGGATGGATGGATGGATGGATGGATAGATGCATAAATTAAAATAACAAGAAAGGACTGGACAACCTAGTACATGAATAAAAGAATGAGTGAATGAACGAAAAACGAATGAATGAATGGATGAATTAACAAAACAGTAATGAATGACTGGACAAACAACTGAACAACTGAACGAATAAGATAACAATGAATGGAATGGATTGGCAGACGAAACAATGGTCAAGACACACACGAATGCAAGAATGAAGGAATGATGAAACGACTTCATTCATTCATGAATGAACAGAGAAAGTAAATCAATTAACAACCGACTTAAAGATTCAAAGAATGAACAATCGAAAGGAAGTCTCATCTAATCATCTCAACTAAGCTGATCATAACCAATGCGCACAGCTAACTGGGAACTATTTTCACTTATTACGATTTTATGACGTGGTAACTTTCCAGTCTAATATCACCTAATGACTTCCAAAAAGCACTCATAATAATGCTAAAGGCATCATCAATCGTTGGTCATTTCAAGCGAAATCGTAATAGAAAAAATCATAATCCCACAGAGAAATCATCTGAAGTGCATGAGAGTGTAAACTAACACCAAGTATCATAGCTTACTTCACATATACGAATTGTCCATCTCTGCAAGAACAGAGTAGAGTAGGACTGACTTTAACTCTTTATTATTAACACTCACAAGATACATACACACAAAATGAACTCTTCATATATATATATATATATATATATATATATATATATATATATATATATATATATATATATATCCGTTCTATAACTAATTGGATGATGATTACCTATTACCTATAATAATGTCCAATCACTATATAGTCTGTTCTTGCAATATTCTAATATAATTTACACGGATAATAAGACCAAAGTACCACTCCTATTAAAACGTAAAGCAGTAAGTATATAGTATTATTATTATATTAATAAATAAATTTGTAACGCGCGCATGGTCACACCGAAATGTGAATCTGAGGCGCTATTAATATGACAGAGAAAATGTAGAAGACACGTATGCGCGATGTTGGGAATGCCACTTGCAATAGATGAATCTTAAGTTTTTAAGTTTAGACCTTAATGACATCAAAGAACTGAAGGAATGTACCGAACAGAGGGCAGCGAACTGTAGAGTCTCGGACCAGCCACGGAGAACAACACCAGAGACACCAACAGTGTCCTGGTACGAGATACTTTGTTAACATCGCTACAGACATTATTCTGCCGCTAAGTCAACACGGTCGCTACTTCGTTGGATCCAACAAAATCAACAATACCCAACTCCCACGATCTTGTAATTAATTAAACACAATGGGACTTAAACAAACAAAAGAGTGTTACTCTGTGCTCGAAAGGTTCCATATTCAGAACATGTTCCTAAGTGTATGACAGTCCAGTGGTTATGGTGCTTGACCGTCAACCGAGAGGCCAGAGGTTCAAATCCCCACTGGGACAGAAATTTACTTAGATTTCTGCTCCACCTGCACCCTAGTCAACTCAGCCATAATGAGTACACTGACCGTACAATGTAAGTGAGAAGACGAGACAGCAAGGGAGAGGACTGGGCCACCCGCCCTCAAATGCCCCTCATATGCCGAGGCTGAGAAAATGAAGTCGCTAACATTTCAAACCCATGACTGCCTTTGCAGGGCTGGCTTTAGGGATTGCTCTTCTTCTTCCTAAGAAGTCTAGCAAACTGCCTGATGGCTGCCTCTTCGGTTGAACTATGAAATAGATTCTTTTAGGTAAATGTACGGCTTGACTGATTGAACAGTCATTAGACGAGGTTGCCTGTGGAAGGAAGTTGTGAAGTACGCTACACCACGTTTAACATTCCAAATGTTTTTAGGATTTGGAATGTTAAATGTATTTAGTATGAACTGTATGTATATATAGGCTACCAGCCATATTTAGTTTAAGTTTATTATATACATATACCAGCTAGATTTCTAAAGTTAAGATTATTATTATATACATATACCAGCCAGATTTAGTTAAGTTTATTATATACATATACCAGCCAGATTTAATTAAGTTTATTATATACATATACCAGCCAGATTTATAAGTTTATTATATACATATACCAGCCAGATTTAATTAAGTTTATTATATACATATACCAGCCAGATTTAGTTAAGTTTATTATATACATATACCAGTCAGATTTAATTAAGTTTATTATATACATATACCAGCCAGATTTAATTAAGTTTATTATATACATATACAAGCCAGATTTAATTAAGTTTATTATATACATATACCAGCCAGATGTATAAGTTTATTATATACATATACCAGCCAGATTTAATTAAGTTTATTATATACATATACCAGCCAGATGTATAAGTTTATTATATACATATACCAGCCAGATTTAATTAAGTTTTTATTAAATACATATACCAGCCAATGAGAAAAGTTTATTATATACATAAAATTAAAAACCAGCCAAATAACATAACTTTATTATTTCCTGAACTTCATTCATTTCTCAACTGATGACATTCATGGTGACGTAATTTACATTCATGGATCATTCATTCATTCAATTCATAGTAACAGACAGTGAATATTTATATAAAGCACTAACTTCAAAAAACCTACTCGAGAAATAAAAAACGGCGTTTTTTGGAAAATTAAAAAACGAAAAAAACGTTATTATATACATATATTAACCAGATTTAGTTAAGTTTATCATATACATATACCACACAGATTTAGTTAAGTTTATTATATGTACATATATTAACCAGATTTAGTTAAGCTTATCATATACATATACCAAACAGATTTAGTTAAGTTTATCATATACATATACCAAACAGATTTAGTTAAGTTTATTATATACATATACCAGCCAGATTTAGTTAAGTTTATTATATACATAAACCAACCCGATTTAGTTAAGTTTATTACTGGGTTTGGGTGGCGGGACTGCTAAGAAATAGCTTCTTGTATGTAGAGGCATGAGTTGACTAACTGAATAGACATGAGACTTGGGTGACTAACGACGGAAGTTGTGAAGAATACAACACCACATTTAACACTCCGCTGAGCCTTCTACTTTTTTTTAACGAACCCCAGGTGAGCCATACTAAAACGCCTTTTTCATATGTTCACATGTTTTCGGTGACTCATGCAACATACCCCTGTTCACGTATACAAAGCACTATACATAAGTACACAGGTAGCAAGTTCTTAACAGTAACAATAAACACATGACATCACATAAATGTATGTATGAACGTATGTATGTATGAATGTACATGTATGTGTGCATGAATGTATTGTATGGATGTATGTACATATGTATGTATGTATGCATGTACCATATGTATGTATCGAGATACTTAATATAGCGCCTTTTAAAAAAGAGCTGCACACATCTGACTGACCTAATCAAGTTTTTTAAGAGAGCCCGAATAACGTAAAAACCGAGTAACAGAAATAACACCTTTATCGAAATTGTTTTGTGGTCATGAATCGTGATTCCTCATTGGAAGAAGGCCTTTGATTCGTGTACTGTGAGTCATGATAATATCACCATAGAAGAAATTACAACAGATGAAACTGCTGTCATGATGATGCTTACAGAATGTCTGTAACACATCATCATCATTTGGTGGCGATGGGTACAAATAAAAGATCTCCATTGTCCTCGGTCATTTGTTAAGTCCACTGCTCGCCTTAGTATTAGCCCAAGTGATTTTATGTCTGCATATGTGTTGTCTTTCTAACGTAGTCTTGGTCTGCCTTTGTTTCTTTTCCTTCATTCTAACCTCATCTAATAACACCTAGTGTCGTTATCATAACGTACAATTTATCATTGTTTTGGTCATTGTTCTCACATAACAAGTTTCCAGTATCACTCTGTTTATTCATACAATTTCGCTAATCTACTCTTAACTAATCTGATGACTTGTAATTTAATTTTTGCTGTCTATAATACTAATAAGCATAATATCCATGCCTCAGATTCACATTTCGGAATGGGTGTGCGCACATTACAAATTTAATTAATTAATAATAATAGCAATAATAAGTTGCCGGTATCAAAATGCACAAGACATCCTCAATTGATGGTCACTTCGAGTTGAGACTGCAATTACAAATAATAATCATTTGGGGAAATTTGGAGCACAGTGTTATTATTATTATAATTATTATTAGTATTTGGAAAAGTTAGACGTTGTTCTTATTATTATTAGTAGTAGTATTTTAGATAGGTAAAGGTTTGTATAAGCTAAAAGCTTTTCTTGGCTCCTGTTGCATAGTAGGCCTACAATCCTCTGATTCATGGTTGTAACTGTAATACTTGTTTTGTGCAATAAATAAACAATTTCAATTAAACAATTTCAACATCCAATATTTAGTTATTTAAGTAAAGCAGTCAACATGCACATAGTCAGTAAAACTGAATCATAGTCTGGAAAATATTCACAGTACAATACAGTAATATTACAATTATAAGATATTACTATGGATTTCTGATTTCTATCAATTAGAGGCACAGATCAGTAAAAAGCTATTGGTGGCTATTCCACAGTTTTTTATGATTAGAATTATTAGCAGTTTTTATAGCTATTCAGGGTAGTTTCTATATCTTAATTACAGTTACTGTTGTTGACTGGTTATTTTATCAATTTATGAATTTATATAGTTATTAATAGTGGTTATTTAGGGTCCTTCAAGGGTTATTCACCTGGTTATGCAGTGCTGTTTTGGTGTAACTTAATCCAATATGTCACTGGGAACAACCCTCCCAAGCCAAAGGGCATTTAGTCAGCTTAACAAAGAAACCCTCATCCACCCTCCTCTGACCTATCCACCCACCCAATCAGGCTGACCAGTTCCTCACAATAGAACACCCTTCTGCCGCCCCACCTGACCAACCCACCCACCCACCATCCACGGGGCTCTCATTGAAATGACCATCTTGTTGTATCCACCGGTTCTTTGAACTAGCCGACCAGCAGCCGGCCACTGGCCACGCAAGTCTAATGGGGCAGATAATGAAAATATTGACCAAAGACCTGAGGCCGCCCTGGGCCAGATGGTCCGTCCCTAACCCTCCACCCACCAGCGTGTAATTGATTCTGATGAGCCATGTATCTCACCTTATGTAGACAATCAGGGAAGGGCACCTGCACAGGGTTTGCTATTCCCACCACAGTAATTAGCATTAATTAGCCCATCAACAGGCAACACTCATCTAGAAGACATAAAATCCAGCTTACCTATACATAAAATAAAACATCTCCAAATACCTTAATTAACTAGATCTATATGTTACACCGCTTAATAAGGAGTAATTAGACCTAGTAAATTCAAGCAATCAGTTATATATTAATTGCTAAAGGAATAAGAGAATAAGTCCATACATTGGTATAGCTCCTCTGCTCTCTTAAGACCATCTCTGAAGCAGCTCTTCCTAAATGCAAGGCTTTTCTTAAATTTGAAACACCCATTTCTGACTTAGAATAAGCAACATCTGGAAAAAACATCAGGAAAAAGGAAAATTGCCAAGCTCGAAAAAATATATGAAAAATAAACCAAAGCACAAGCACAGTTCAAAAAGTGCTCAGGAGTTCAGAAAGTGCAAACAATAATTACAAGAGTCCCAGCAAGGAATGCCCGATTCCCTCCCTCCATTTACATAGCGCAATTTTTTGACAGTCTATAACTATAATCGTCTGTGTTTATGATTTAATGGTTTATTTTACGCCGTCGTTATCTAACAAAGACGCCAATAATCTCAGCTTTTTGAGTAATTTTTTAATCGTTCAAGACGACTTTCAGAGGTAGAATTTCTCCGGATCGTTTCGCAACTAAATCGACTCGCAAGAGAGGGACTTTGACGGGATGGGAGAACTTTTAATCGAGCCGAAAGAAACCCCAAAAAGGTAAGAAGAAGACTTACTGAGCCCCTCCAACATCCTCTTCTGCGGTAGCTTTCCTTTTCTTCTGGCCGACATGACGCCGCGGACGGTCGACGCATCTGCGGCCGGACTGGACCGTCAAGACAACGGAGGAGGACTAACGCTGCTCGATCGTGTGTATATAATATAATAGAAAGAATTCGTTTTCCTTCTGCTTCAGCAGTCTCACAGGATCCGACCCTGCTGCCTCCGACCCTCTTCCCTCCTCACACAGAATCCCATGGGGCCTGGATCCGCCAATTTAGGCCTAAACAACAAAAGCCACAGCCACAAGATGGCGCTGCACTTGACTGACCAACGGCCGCACGCGCTGACTATACATCGCCTGCTTTTCCCAGGCGAGTTCGTTCGCAGGCGCTCCGTTCGCGCCCGTTGCTAATCCCAGTGCGTAAGAGCTTAGCGCGCTGGGTGTTGACCCCACGAGGACACGACGTCGACGAATTTTACTTATGTAGCGCTATGATTTCGCTTGGTTAAATCTACTGAAAGCGAATTTTGGCGCCGCATTTTAAAAACTACTCTTGTTAGAAGTCACAGTAATGAAGCAAAAATGAAGAACTAGGTCTTTTACGTACGTACCGCTTGATACTACTTTACTTACTTTGTTTACATGATTGAAAAAAATACGCACCACGCGTCTGTAGCATAGCTCAATTTAAACAGTAGAAATTACGTAGACCTGTTACTTTATTGTTGTAAACACCTCTCAGATTTGTCAGAAAAAATCTGTTGGCAGCAATGAAGGTTTCAAACTTAAATAAAATTAATGACAAAGTTCGAATTCTATTTTCAGACCTTATATATCGTCAGTAATTATATTTTACTTGCACAGCCATTCAAAAGGATCGCCACAATCTGTAAACCCGTGTGATGTACTAAGTAAACTTGTCCCATCGTCCATTTGCAATGTACCCGAGGACGGAAATCGTTTTAGACCTAGGCCTATTTGGCAAACAACCAAACGACATCTCAAAGTGTGGTCTTAGGTCTTTATAGGGTAGCCTATATTTAGACATTCCAGCCACAAAGATCTGTGGCTAGTGCGTAAGAGTTCCAAGTGTCGACAACTTGGTGTAGGCCTACATTGAGAAATTGCTCAGTCCACAGTACGTTGAACAAATAGCGTAGGCCTAATTAGTGTTTCTAAGCCGAAAACCTGTTGGGTAAATATTGGACATCCGCAGCCGTAGGCCTACTTCACACAGAACTTCTGTAACCTGTAGGATTAAAACTATGGCGATGCGCTTCATGAATTGCTTCATTCGTTAAGAGGCATCGTCTAAAGAACTTGAAGCCACCGGTTTTTTGTATTTGTTAATTTATATAGCGCCGCTCACAGCAGTGGCCATTCAGTAGCGCTCCCAGTGCGAGAACCCCTAGAGAAGAAGAAGGTTTTGGGGTGGGAGAAGGCTGTAGGAATGGACCAAGAAAGAATGGTAGCACGTAGAGAGGAGGGAAGGGTATTCCATAGGGAGGGCCCAATAGTGGCAAAAGATCTAGTTTGGGCCATAGGCCTAGTGGTCCTAACTCGTGTTACAGAATGTGAGCACACAAACTACAATTTGCAATATAACAATCTTATAATAATATTAACGCCACAGCACGATCTGTATGTTCAGAGCATTCTACTGAGTCAGAATTTTATAATTTAATTGACTAGGCTTACTTCGAGAGTTTTTTTGCGCCGTTTAGGCCTAAATGTTTAGCTAGGTTCATAGAGTTATCGCTAAGCCCTAACTCTGCATCACGTAGATTGTATCAATGTCCGGATTTGTAATGCTCAGTGTTTGTATATGCTATCGTTTGTGTGTAGTTTATATTTGTTTCGGATAATTAGTTTATTTTCTTTGCATTCTGAATTTGATCGTTTATTTGAACAGTAGACATAATTCTGTAGCCAGCTTCACGCAAGGTTAATTATAACATCCGGAAAGGGCAGGCGTGTTGCCCAACCACTTAGTTCCACCTCAGAGGCATTCCATACGGTCCCATGCCCCGGGGTCAAAAGCCAAGCCCTCGCAGCAGCCAGGGAGGGGTCAGTAGTCTGCGGTCAATAACTGACCAGTCAGACGGACCGACCTGTGGTCATCCGAGTTCAAGCGTCCGTCTGGCCAGCGTTGTACCCACTGCCTGTCCGTCATCCGCAGCGACGTGATGAAGGGCGTGGTCAAACTTTGCCCCGCCCACCGCTGGCTATCCGGCAAATAGGTCAGAGGCGATGATGGTTTCAAGGACGTGCGACCTCACGTTACCCGTGAGAGCCATGTGGTATGGCAGAGTACGACGCAGTGTATACGCTATGGGAGCTGTGGAAAACCAGATACGCATTCTATCAATTAGAGGAATTATCTTGTCAAATGGAGGATGTTGCCCTGGTCAGCTGAAGTCTTGGAATCTAGGGCGTTTACTGCCCACACTAGTGGTTACGATAATTGCTACAGGATGTATTATATATCATACACTCATGTGTATATAACATTTATAATAATATATAATACTGTACATTGACTTGTCTTTGTGGTCATGTAGGCCTATATAGGCATACACGCATACGAGCATTATGTCGTGCATAGGCATGTATGGACAACAAATTATTGGACATAGGCCAAAGCAATGGACTGCAAATGTGTAGCCTACTTGTTACTACAAATATTTGTGTGTATATTGGCTTTACACAAGTATGTTAACATTTACATGTTTAATATACATGCAAATTCAGAGGCGATGATGGTTTCAAGGACGTATATCATATGGAAGTGGCCTCAACTCTAGACTTCCCACGAAATTCAGCTCTCTATAAAATGGGGGAGAGGTCTATAGAGTAGTGGCAACAGCACTGGCGTGAAGAGCAGTAGGAAGCGGGATCGCTTCCCGCAAACCTCCCAAAAAGGTCCACTCAGCCTATCATTCGCGAGATGGCGCGTTGGTGAAATTAGATATAGGCCCAGGACGTGATGGGCGCCTTGCATGGCTGCCGTATACAGTTAAATATTCGACTCCTGTAATAACTTGTGATCATCCGTTCATACTGAATTGTAATCATCCTGCGCACTTGTCAGTTTGAAAATATTAAACGAAGATTATAATAAAAATATTTGTTTGTGCATTTGCTTATACAGTACGTTAATATTTACATGTATGATATAGGCCTACATGTAAATTCCATATTATGGAAGTGTCCTGTAGGGGCCATCCATTAATTAGTGTCAACAAAATAGGGTGTAGGGGCTTTGGAAAAGTTTGACAGTTGTTGACAGGGGGAGGGTTCGGCTGGAAGTTGACGTCAAAAGACTTTTTTATCGCAATGAATCCCAAAAAATGGTAGCGAAAGAGAGTAAATGTCTAAAAAAGGTCATCATAAAAAAGTCTTAAAAAATCCTCATCTCCAGGTCAAATTTCTAAAAAAGGTGTGTGGGACGTGATGAATGGCTGCCGTATACAGTTAAAATTCGGCTACTTGCTGCTGGTAGGGGGTTCTGGGTACTTGTCAGTTTGATAATTTTTTGAAGATTATCCGTCAATGTTTGACAGTTGTTGACAAGGGGAGGCTAGGTCAAAATTTACATGCCTAAAATTTGTTGACATAATTAATGGACGACCCCTTACTTTTAAAGACTTCTCACGAAATCAACCTCTATATATATAAATGCGCCGCCATCATCAAAAAGTTGTAAATTGTCACTAATTTATTGTATTTCGAAAAAGCCAGAAGTCTGATGAATCATGCCAGCAATGCTTGCCGACAGTTACCTGTAAAATGTGTAGAATCGTACAAACATTTCTCCAATAACCGTTATTAAATCGGAATAATTGATTTCGGGCACGGCATGTACCGAGCCGATTTTAGCAACGTTTTTAACGAGAAATCAGTAGTCGAGCAGCACTGAGTTGAGTTCATCACACATATTTGATTTTCTAAGCATTAAAAACGGGTATAAACAGTGAATATGTCCTTCGCTTTCACGATGTCCCCATGCGTATGTGGAAGGCGTTATATTACTTTCCGTTTAAATAAACATACAATCATGCAAATTGCTTAAAGATCATATTCACAAGTGATTAACAAACGGTGCAACTCGTACAAAGAACGCAAAAATGTCACCAAAGGAACCCTTCCAACAGAAACGATATCAGCAAGATCATCTCCAGTTTAAGTGGCAAAGAAGAACTTGGGTTAATATTAATATTGTCGCTCTCAAACTGCCACAGAGACCATTTACCGATGTCACCGACTCATGTATAAGCCATTCATCCACGACCGATCTTGTTTAGCACTAAATTCTACCACACCTTATACTAGTAAGCATCATCTCCAACTTCTCTATGAGGTACTTTAAAAGGCGCTATATAAACTATTACTGCATACAAACATACACTTGACTGAACTACAAAAGACAAATTGAAGCCGAAAGCAGTGGCTTCCTCCTATGTGTCGCCATGGCAACATGCAAATAACACACACCCACGCCTCTGCAAAATTCCATCTTATTTTAACATTTAAAGCAAGAGGAGAGGTCGACAAAACTCTATAGACACTCACTCTCAACTGTCTCAGATATCAAATGAGAAAAACCAACTTATCCGTGGAATGCTAAACTTCGGAATAGCAACAGTGGAACATGAAACGCATAAATATTTGTCAAAATTAGAACTGCAATCCTTCCTTTCAAACTTTTCCTTGTTGCATTCCTGTTAACAATGTTATTGCTGTACATGTACATTGTTTAGTGCACCAGTAGCTAATTAATGATAATTAATAACGCCTCTCCATCTGTGTTGAGCACCGTGCCTTTAGAGACACCTTGTACCAGACAGCCCCCAAATCGGGACAAAACCTGAACTAATAGAGGTCTGCTTCCCACACACTTCTAACTTAATGTTTCATTCCTGAAGGATTATACCTACCTTGGGTTAAAAAATAATACAATAATAATATAGTTTTCCAAACCTGGATTTTATCCTTTGGTTTAAAAAAGAATGTAGTACTGGAAAATCATGATTAGCCTTCTGCAACACCTTTGTCCTACAAGATCTTAACAAGGATCAGTCATTCCAGATGTAAATCTTTACTCTCTCGACATTTATTAAATACAAGGGATCATAGTTACTTGGCGTAAAAAATTAATAATTATCATAATAGATCTAACTTTCTAATTGCTACATTTCCTTTTTGGGTATCCAAAGAACTAAGCTTCATATTATGTGCAACCCAGTAAGACGATTGGTGCTTGGGAGTGGAAAAATCTCGCTTCCATTACTAAAACACTAATCCCTCAAGAAAAACTACAAGCTCAGTTAATCACGTGATCAGCAATTACCATTAACACAAGGTCACTTTACATTCTTTACTCTTTACATTATCACCGTTTACTTTTATTACAGCTTATATCAATAGAATAATTTACAATTATTATGGTATACATCAGCACATACAAATGATAAAAAATGACAATAAAGTAGGTTTTCACAAACTGAAAATAAAGGATTCAGCAAAAACTAGGAACTTTCCCCAAATGTTATCATAGTAAAGGTCCGTTCGACGAAATTTACTCAGGAAAACCGAGAAATTTGACAGCAATCTGAAACATTAACACAAGTTAACGAGAGTGTATTAAAAGCAACAGGGAAACCAATGCAGCTCATTTTGAAAGTGCTAAATAGTTACTCTATGCTATAGCCTCACTCAACGTGGAGAATTTGCAGCCATTGGAAAAGACTTTCAGTGCCTAAAATACTAAAAAATTGCAACTGCACACTCTTCTTCAATTGTCAAACTATAGCCTACTTGAACTGGTAAGAAAAATTTCAGATATTCAAATGAAATCGTGTGCAGTTTACTTGAGCTAATCTCTCAAAAATTCATACTACACTGCACACAATGTCAACAATGTCATCTGCACACTGAGAAAAGCACACTACTTTAGGCCCTGGTTTCTTGAATAGAGAATAAGACGTCTTTACAAGGAACAGGAACACATTCGTATACAGCTATAATAAAATAATAATAATAAATAATAATAACAATAATAAACAAAGTTGTGCCAAAATATAGTATTAATAATAGCTTTAGTAGCGTAGGTACAAATAACGGAACATCTTAATATTCATTTTGCCACCGATCCTATCAACGTCGTCCAGAAAGCATTATTGGTGCTGCTTTAGCTAATGAATATCAAGTAATTTTGGCCGATTTTTCAAGCGATCAGCGTTTCCCCTGGAAAGACTGAAACTTGGCTAGAAGACTTTTCGTGGTTCCTTGCGCCGGCAACTCCTCTTCGTCGATCTGATCGGATTCTCGTATGACCGACGGATCACGGACCGGATCGTTTCCGAATTCCCCAGCATCCGGGGACCCAGCATACTGCGTGTAATCATTCTCGTCCCCATTGACCGAGGACTGATGGGTACGCTCGTATTCGTCTTCTTCATCGTTGACGTAAACTGCTGCTTGCTTCGTCTTCGGAGTTGGGTCCCGATTTGCCTGAGCCGGTGCCACGCGAGGTCTTGGAGGTGCCTTTGTGACATCCTCCATCGACTTGAAGTGCTGAAGGAGTGTCCGTGTTGTGGCCGGAGGTGGAAGTTCTTCTTCGAGGATGAGGGTCGTCGTCGTACTGTGAACCACGTCACCTGGAACCTGGTTAGAAGCTTCAAAGCCGTCGTCTTCGTCCGTCGTGCTCCGTCGATCTCGATGCTCTGGTCCGGCGGCGGCGTAATCGTTTGCGCTGTCCGACCATCGTGCTGCGGAGGCAGAGGCTGCTGCTGCTTCCTCGGGGTTTGGTTTGCGAGGTACGTCACCATGAACGATCAGGACACCACGGTTCATTGGAAGCGGTTCCTTTACCTCCCACTTGAACGTCTGAAACAAAGTTCAGAGAAGTCTGTATATATACATACACAAAATATAAATGCTTCGACATTATTATATTATATGTATATAAATAAAAATATTATATATATATATATACAAATGCACACATGGATTTTTGGTTAAAGATGCACACATGGAAGTCTAGTGATAGGAATGGACATCCAAATATGAATGCAATGCCTTTTGAAGAATGGCTTCAGAAGCATGCTGCTTTTCAACTTATACTATGAAACAGTGTCATTACTTGAAGCAGTTTTGTTTACTTTGTATAGCATGATCACTATAGAATAACTAAGCATAAACTGATATTTCTCATACAGCATATGTACATCATGTCCAATTGTGGATATCGGTGCAAGCATAATTGCGGGTTTGATGTTTATTTCATCATTGGTTCTGTGTCGGCCATATGAGTTTAGAAATACATTTATGTAGAGCATGAAGTGTGCAACTAACACCATAAGACGTCAACTACTTTACAACTACCTACAATGAGCATTAAGTGCAAAAACTACCGTACGTAAACCACATTCACTACCACTTCCAGCACTTCCACTACAACCTCAACGACAACAGCAAAATAATAAAAATAATGTTTCAGTGCACCGTTTCTATGTAAGCCAGCTCTTCCAAAAAATTATCTCCTCTAATAATTTGAAATTCCTTAACTTAATGACTATAAAATCTGGAAAGTATTTTAGTATTTTTTTAAATTTTATTGTTTTATTTATTATTATTAAAGATAAATAAATTCTTAATTTTTTCCTAATTTAATTTTGCACTTTAACGCAGTCCACTTAATTGAATTGTATTGTATTTTCGTTTATTCAAAAATGGCTGTCATAACGCAGCCAACGACAAAAGTGCGTAACTTACGGTTATTATAAAGGAGCTAAGACTAATTATAGATATGGATAATGTTCATATCTATACTGGATAAATGTATTGGATTGTTGGCAATGTCAAGACACTAAAAGAAAAGTTTTTTCTCTTTCACCCTTGAAAACAAAGACACTGAAAGGAAGATTTGCCTCGTCATCCTGAAATGCGAAAAGACCTAAGGAAAGATTTTCCACAACACCCTGAAAGTCGGTCACAACAAGAAAATTAGTTGCCGACAATCCCAAAATGTTAGTGCTCATTATATAGTCATTGAATCGTCCAACATCTATTGAAAACAAAGTCGTATTCAGCCAACACCAATATATTCTCTATTACCATTATCCATGCGCCTCTCCCTCCATTCTCTTTAAATCAAGCTGTGCTATTAACCGCTTGCTCATCCTATGTAACCTGTTTCTATTTGGGGCTTCAAGATTTCAAAATAGGTTCTCTCCAAAATGTGTGCAAAATTGGAATACAATTTTTCTTACAAGCAACCTTCGATTTGTGCCTTTGCATTAAGGTAATATGGCTATAGAAGTTCCCAGATTACCAGATTAGATTAGTTTTAAAGTCAAACCCAAAACTGTCACCGTGTTAGACTTTCAGCAAGTGTTAAGACTTTCAGCAAGCAAGCAGTTTATGTATCGAGCATTGGATGGTGGCACTATATAAATGCGAGAGAGTAAACATGGTTAGTTAGCTTTTTGGACAAGAGTATTCATGCCATGCTTTGGCACAAATTTCATTAAAGGCAAAGACAGAGCTGAGAAGAAGCAAGAAACTTCACCACATGTAAGAAAAGCAGCTTCTTTACAATTATTGACACCTTTACAATACACCCCAACAGTACGTGTCATGCACAGGGTTTAGGTTTGACAATCATTGCAGCTTATAGAACTATATAAAACTAAAAGCTCTCATGTCCTTAGTGAAACGCAGAGGAAACACTCGTTTCCTGCTCTTTAGCCCTTCAGCCGGTAATCAATCAATCAAGCACTATAAACTTGATGTAGCGCCCCTTCCAAGGTACCCATTCAGATGCGCTCCTGGCACAGCTGCGACTGATGAGAATGGCAATGGATGAATCCCAAGCTACAAACTGTAACTTTTATGTAGCACCTTTGGAGAACCTCTCTCCAAAGCCTGCTGTAGCTCTATAAGAAATAGACGTTCATCTGCAAGCACATGTTGCTTGAATCACTGGAAGTTTCCAACGGCAGGCTCTCACGCACATGTAGAATCAACCCAATGGATTCCCATCCACAGCTACGATGGGTTCAGAATTCCAGTTCCGTATTGCAACAATACTCTTGAAGGCCATTCAATTTCTAAATCTCTTAACAGACTCGTGTGGAAGTGCAATGTAATGTAAGTTATGTAACCCAACATCTACAGTGCCTTCAAGTCAGCACTTTTTTGCCAGAACCAGCATCATCCACCCATTTTTCAAGGTGCTCCCCATCCAATGGCGTTTACAGGAAAAGATATCATACTGTCTTTGGTGCCGAATACTCAAGGAAAATCCGAGTCGTACCAGATGTAGAGCTCAATAGGTATAAATAAAAAGATGGAAACAATGAGAACTATTTTCAGTGGTATATATTAAAATGCAAAACCTAAACCCTGTGCATTGGTTTAAACGATTTGTTAGACAAGACAGAGGTTATATCTCCATACAGACACTGCGCATGCATTTAATAAGTACAGTAGTGAGACAGGAAGCCAGTAACAGACTAGACACCTACTTTTTCATCTCCGTCGACCTGTCGCAAAAATACCCGACGTTATTACATTTTACAATTCTCGTTTACATCAAGAAGAAAACGAGACCATTTGAGACTCGAGTCAAGAGTATGACTACAAATAATATTCATCCCAAGGCCAGAAATTTTGCAGTGTCAAATTGAAGGTGTACATTGAATAAGAATGGCATAACAGTGCAAGGAAAGACTTAAACTTTTGCAATTCATTTTGACGTTAATTGTTATAAGGAAGTTTGGTTAAGTGCAAGAAAATCTAACTAAATTAATGGTAAATGCACTCTCTGTTACAATACGAAGTCTGTGAATTTAGGAGAATAGAATCCCAGGAGCCAAGCAATCTAGTTTCACTTTAATCCCTGCAAATCTCATTGCTCGACCCCATTGGCAAAATCAACAGGACACGTGTGTTGAAATTATTTACATCAATCATAATCATAATCTCAAGATTTCTGTAGCACAAAGAAAGCTAAGTCACAAGAACAAGCTTATTCACAGGCGCCCAATAGCATACGCTACGATAGCTGTTCTGGTGCTTCGTAACTGCCATGGAAACGTCAAGTCACTATAAAGTTAGAACTGTCAAAGCAACTACGTTATAGGTACGTGTGTTTAAAGTTCTTTGCAAAAAAGTGCAAGGGAAACGGGTGTTGGAGCAGCTCTTATGGCCCAATATGCTTACTCATACCAAACCTTTGAACATTGCTTTTTACAGGAGAGATATATGTATGCAGTACACTCCAACTTTAGAAACTACACCAGCACCTCCTTGAAAGCACATCTTTGGGAACCATTTCATGTACCCCGTTTACCATGGCTGCATCAAAATGGAGAAGATAAACCTTAAATTTGGAATGACATTTTGTCAGAATTTTTCGTGTTCTTGCAAGGAGGCACTGAAGTAAGCGTGAATTAGAAGTAAGTAAGTAAGTACATTCGAGGATTTAACTTGATGCTCAACTGAACAAAAGAATGGAACTGCGTACCCTCTTAGGTTTGGTTTCTGTCCCGTAATCGAAGCCTTGGAACGTTGCAAGGCGCTGTTTCGTAGGAACACCGGCAGGCAGGTCGTCTCCACTGGCTTCCTGATCCGAGTAAGCGTCCGGCCGAATGTCCTCCACCTGCTTCGATCTGGGGGGGCTTTTGACCGGATACAGTCGCGCCCGCTGAACTGTTTCGACCCGCGACATCGACTGTGACCTTCGCGCGTTGGCTGATGCCTTCGGCTCGCGACTTCTGCCCCTCTTCGACTGCTCCTCCAAATTCCTCCACTGCGCCAGAAGACTTTTGGCGAGACCGGCCTGTGGCAGTTCGTCCGTGCGCTCCTCTTCCTTACGATCCTGCGATGTAGATCGATCCTTCGATGTAGAGCGATCCCTCGATGTAGAACGCACGATCGAATCCGGGACATCTCGACTGACCTTGATCTCGTCAGCAACTGGTTCACTTGAAGCACGTGAATCCCCAGAAGAGCGTTGAGACAGCGTCTGGTGGCGCTGGGTAGTCTGCGTCGTCTGCTTAACCACCGGTGCCCCGTAAACCACTGGTGCCTTGTTTCCGGTTCCAACTGGTGCCTTGTTTCCGGTTCCAACTGGTGCCTTGTTTCCGGTTCCAACTGGTGCCTTGTTTCCCGTTCCGTGGCTGTCCTCCATCATCTTGAACTTGGCCAGCAGGGATCTGGTAAACGCAGGCGGTGGCAGCTCGTCCTCCACGATGCATGTCGTGCTCGACTGTACGACTTCGCTCGTCGAGTCCCTTCTTTCGAGCAACTTGTGTCTGTCGATATCCAGATCGGACTTTTCGGAGTCGTTTCGCACTCGCTCCTTCGTAACTTCCGGTTCCGGTCTCTTTGTTGTCTCCACGTGTACTGCGCTGCTGGATGCTTTAGTCGTCGGTTTCTTCTGCTGATGCTGTTGGTGAGCGGGTTGAGCCACGTCCTGAGACATCTTCTCAAAGATGTTACGAACGGATTTGATGGGAACGGTGGGAATCTAAAAATAAAACATCAACCACCTGATCAAATATCGTGAGACAAGGCATCTAAGTACAAATTCACTCCTAAGACTTTGCACTCCTATGACTTTACCATCCCTGGAGGCATTTAAATCACAGCTCAAGACCTATCTGTTTAAACAATCATACAACTGTGAATGATATCCTGAACTCATGTACAGCGCCCTTTCCTTCAGCCTCGGCTGTTCTACGGCGCCATACAAATCGTCATATAATTATTATTATTTACAATTTATTAAGAACAACAAGTTCATCTAGACGGAATTAATGTTTATCTAGCTGGGAAAAGTCTCGATTTGCAGGATCTAGCGCGCACACAGAACCCAACCAATGGAGCCGCCTGACATTAATGCATGTCTAGCTGGGAAAATTCACCATTTGCGGGCTCTTGTGCACACATAGAACCCAACCAATGGATCTGCCTGGCAGCTGCATTTGAGCATCAGTACAGCAAGCGACAGCTCCTTGACCTATCTTTGCATCTTTCTGCAAGCATTTGGAATACATTCTGTTTGATCAGCGTTATGGGTCGGCAGTTTGGAAGCAACTTCAAGGTGCTTTTCCTGCAAATGCACCATACAAATTCATTATCGCGTTTACAATAGCTACCTTTTCCTTGATAATTACATTTACAATAGCTACTGCTTCCTTAATGATTACAATAATTACAATAGCTACCTCTTCCTTGATGACTACAATTACAATAGCTACCTCTTCCTTAATGATTACAATAATTACAATAGCTACCTCTTCCTTAATGATTACAATAATTACAATAGCTACCTCTTCCTTAATGATTACAATAATTACAACAGCTACCTCTTCCTTGAGATTCCTCTGCCTGTTTACAATCCTACCTCTTCCTAATCATCGTAATCTACTGTCATCGTCATCCTGATAGCTACCTCTTCCGGATGGTCTCCTGAACGTACAAGTGACAGCTATCGTTACAACATGCACACCTGACCCAATCAGCTACCTGCAGTGAAACTACACAGTAATATTTACCTTGCTTAGGTCAAATAATTTTGTGAATCTGCAGCCAACAAGACCTCTTGTGAAGATTACAGACTTAAAACCTACCTCTTCAAACAACTTCTCAGCAGTGATGTTCAATAGCTACATGTAGTACAAATGAAGTCCATATGACATGTTCCCACAATGACTTCACATGTCCTATATGTTTGTCCATACGATTCCATGCGTAGGAAAGCAGCTATGTGGAATATTGTCATATGGAGTATTGTCATATGGGCTTCACATGTTTCTTACAACATTACTTGTTGGGGTAAGATTTCATAATTTACAATATTTCGCAACAGCTACCTCTTCCTTTGCATAATTAGAATTCATTAAGGCAAAAGTTTCTTCCTAAATGATTAAATTCGTAAGGGTAAGACTTCTTGAAGTTACAATTAAAATATTTATGATCTGTCACCTGTTTCTTTGATTGCCCATATCATCTTGGTCTTGCGATGAAGCATCATCTTCCTGAATGAGAACAATAGCAACAGCTCCTTCATTCAGTCTTTTAAGAAATGATTACACAATAGCTACCTCTTCCTTGATGATTACAATTACAATAGCTACCTCTTCCTCAATGATTACAATAATTACAATAGCTACCTCTTCCTTAATGATTACAATAATTACAATAGCTACCTCTTCCTTAATGATTACAATAATTACAATAGCTATCTCTTCCTTAATGATTACAATAATTACAACAGCTACCTCTTCCTTAATGATTACAATAATTACAATAGCTACCTCTTCCTTAATGATTACAATAATTACAAAAGCTACCTCTTCCTTAATGATTACAATAATTACAATAGCTATCTCTTCCTTAATGATTACAATAATTACAACAGATACCTCTTCCTTAATGATTACAATAATTACAAAAGCTACCTCTTCCTTAATGATTACAATAATTACAAAAGCTACCTCTTCCTTAATGATTACAATAATTACAATAGCTACCTCTTCCTTGATGACTACAATTACAATAGCTACCTCTTCCTTAATGATTACAATAATTACAATAGCTACCTCTTCCTTAATGATTACAATAATTACAATAGCTACCTCTTCCTTAATGATTACAATAATTACAATAGCTACCTCTTCCTTGAGATTCCTCTGCCTGTTTTCCTCCTCCTCGTAATCATCGTAATCTCTGTCATCGTCATCCTGATATCCCCCGGATGGTCTCCTGAACGTACAAGTGACAGCTATCGTTACAACATGCACACCTGACCCAATCAGCAGTGCAGTGAAACTACACAGTAATATTTATACTTGCTTAGGTCAAATAATTTTGTGAATCTGCAGCCAACAAGACTTTGTGAAGAAAAGACTTAAAACCAACCTTTCAAACAACTTCTCAGCAGTGATGTTCATATACATGTAGTACAAATGAAGTCCATATGACATGTTCCCACAATGACTTCACATGTCCTATATGTTTGTCCATACGATTCCATGCGTAGGAAAGCACAATGTGGAATATTGTCATATGGGCTTCATATGTCATATGTGGCTTCACATGTTTCGTACAACACTACTTGTTGGGGTAAGATTTCATAATTTAAATATTTCGCAACAGTAAGTTTCATTTGCATAAAGAATTCATTAAGGCAAAAGTTTCTTTAAAAGGTAAATTTCGTAAGGGTAAGACTTCTTGAAGTTACAATTAAAATATTTATGATCTGTCACCTGTTTCTTTGATTGCCCATATCATCTTGGTCTTGCGATGAAGCATCATCACCTGAAGAGAAAACAGCAACAGATCCTTCATTCAGTCTTTTAAGAAACAACTAAAACAACGTGGCAACAGGTCTTCCATTAAGTCTTGTAAAAACACTCACGATGAAGCAACATGTGGTTCACAAAACAGCAAAACATTAGACAACGCAGCAGCGGGTTTATCATATAGTCTCTCACTAAACAACCAAAACAACACAGCAACATGTTGTTCATATAGTTAGACAACCAAGACAACAGTGCTAACAGGTTGTCCACTTAGTGTCTAGTTAGACAACCAAGACAACAGTGCTAACAGGTTGTCCACATAGTGTTTAGTTAGACAACCAAGACAACATGGCAACATCTCACCCATGTGGTCTCTCACTAAACAACCAAGACAACACAGCAACATCCTGTTCACTTAGTCTCTAGCTATTAAACAGTGCCAGCAGGTTGTCCATTAGTCTCTCACAAAATCTCTTTGAAGCAAGAGAGGAAATTTGTAAACATAAATTTAAGTGTCACCATGAAATTTCTATGCACACAACAGCAGCACCAGCTTATTACAGGTACTATATCAAATCAAGTCCGCAATTGCCAGGTTGCTCAGTCCATTTCGGTGCCAGGTCAGAATCTGGGGAGGTCAAGCCGAGGAGGTGGCATGGTGCTATAGTGCAAATCATTGGTGTGGGGTCATAGGATGGTGCACGCGTAGAATCAGGATAGGACTGCTTGAAAAGTTTGGTTTCAGCAAATAGTTATTGCATAAATCGTCAACTTCTATCAACTCACTAACTTCAAAGCCCCAGGAAATCCAAGAAAATAGGAAATTTCTCTGGACAAGAGCTTAAACGTTAAACAGAAAGGGTCTAAACTGTTTAGCAGAAAATTACCTAAAAGGCCGCAAGATTGACTTAAAATAAGAATTGTAAAAACCAGTAATTTGTATAATAGAAAAATAAAAGTTCAGCAAAACAAGATAAAATAAAAAAATCAGAAAAAATTAAATAAGGATTGCATTAATTCATATAATAAATAAATAACTGAATGTTCAGTTACAAAATAAGAGAAATTTAAAAACATAAGAAACAACTTAAATAAAAAATTAAAATAAGAATATAATAATAATTTGTATAATAAATAAATAATAGTTTAGCTACAAACAAGCACACACCTCTGCCATTGTCTCCTCGCTGCTTCTGTTGTTCGGCCAGAGCAAAACTGTCTTTGTAGTTTCCTACAAAAAGAAACGATTGTTATTTCCTGCATTTATGAAGCGCCACTATCTAACAAAAAAGCAACAATAGATGGCACCAAGCAATTATTGTGAGTGGAGGATTTGATCAAGGTGCTGTGTCTTTGACTCTTGTATCGAGACCATAAAATTATCACACCTGCTCTTCGTTCTCTACACTGGCTTCCTGTCTGTGAGAGTATCCACTTCAAGCTGGCACTCTTCATTTACAGAGCACACGCAGATCATCTGCCATCCTACTTATCTTTCATGGTCACAAGCTGCAACTCTGTTAAAGGTCGCTCCTCTCTTCGATCAGCATCTGCTGGAAAGTCTGTTGTTCCTGGTACACGTCTTGTCTTTGGCCAACGTTCATTCACAGTTGCCGGGCCTTCCATCTGGAACTCTCTACCTCCTCATGTTCGCAACTCTCTTGGCGAGACTGTCTTTCGCTCAAAACTGAAAACTTACCTCTTTCAGTCTATTTATGGCTCTTATTGGTTCCCAAGGAGGGCTTTATCATGTGCACATCTGAGCATTTATATAGAGGGCATTCATCAAAGCACAGTTGTATTGTACTGTATAAGGTCCATACACACTACACAGTAACCATTTCTACGGAGGCTCAAACCCATACACTCAAAAGTAACCATCTCGGGAAGGCTCGAACCAACTCCTCGACTCCACAGTATAATTGTTTCCTGGACAAATGACATTCTGTTACAACTCTGTATTTCAAATGGTTTTAGTTCTCATTAATATAGAAGCCCACAAAATAGACCAACCTTTTGTCTTGAAAATTTCAATGAAGTGCGGTTTGCAGTACAAGCGACCGTCATTTGTGGAAAAATTTCCCAAACTAAGAAACAGAACGACAACAGAGTTTAGCAACAAAACAATGAGTCAAGACATAAATCAATCAATCCCCACCCTCATCGATCAATCAATAAATTAATTGTAATTTATACAGCACCTCTTCAAGATCTCTACAAAGGAATAATGCCCCCTTCATAGTTGGAAACGTCCACCACAAAAGCCCAGACATGCCAACTCGCTATCATTATTTCAATTACCTTTCAAAAATTATTATTATTTCCATATTCATTAAGCACCACAATCTAATGGCCAATCGACGGCACTGAGCAACTGCGAGTGAAGGACATGATCAAGTTCCCTACCAGTAACCATCTCAGGGGAGGAGGAACCCGTGCTCTCTGCATTACAAGGCTTGGAACCATGATGTACATACATACGTACATACATAAATATATGCATACATAGTTACATACGTACATACATACATGCATGCATGCATGCATACATACGTACATACATACATAAATGCATACATACATGGATACATACATGCATACAAATATACATGCATACATAGGCATGCAATGAGTTGCATGCCTATGTATAAGTACATACGTAGGTATGTATATACTTATACTTGTTTGTATGTATGTTCTCATCAACTCACCAAATGGAAGAAATCTGTTTGCACACCTGACGCAACAGGTGTGCTGATCGTCAACTCACCTGAGGATGCGGTTACAGTGATAGCATCGGAAGCAGGTCTTGTGATAGACCTGCAAGTCTGCGGTCACCTTCTCCATCTCGTAAACTCGCTTGGCACAGACTTTGCAGACGTTGTCACCTGCGGCTCCCTACACATGACAAACACACACCCACACATACATATGCAATTAGTTTTTCAACATCATCATCACTCAGGTAACAACTATGCAGGATAAATAACAACACAACCAATCGAAAGGCATAAATACAGAAATATTCATAGACATACAGATGCATAGATACATACACACATACCGGGTAGATAAATAGGTACATACATACAAACATATATAGATACATACATACACAGATATAGATACATACATATATATAAATACATAAATACATATATATATATATACATACATACACAGATGCACATACACACAGATACATACATAGTATTACATACATACATACAAAGTGCCCACATATACTTAGGCTTCTGAATTCGTACAAATTTCATATGGCTGGTCTGAAGTCATTGCAATTTACAGCCCACTTTCGTCATTTCTCTAATGTCAAGCAGAGTAATTGTAATTGTTATTTATAAAGAAAAGATTATTGTTATTATTGTTATTATTATTTATAACATTTAATAGCATGAAGTGTCTATTAATGCACAAGACATCAATCGATGCCACACCATAATCAGGCAGCAAGTTCAATATCAGGAAGGGCATCCATACATGTACGACAAAGCCAGATTTAAGATAAGCTGATTCAGGTTGATGACTTGGGATTTTCCTGATCTCCATCGGATTACAATCAGACTTTTCCATCGGATTACAACCAGACTTCTCCATCAGATTTCAACTAGACTTCTCCATCGGATTACACCCAGACTTCTCCATCGCATTTTAGCCAGGCTTCTCCAACATATTTCAACCAGACTTCTCCATCGGATTTCAGCCAGGTTTTTCCAACAGATTTCAACCAGACTTCCCCATCGAATTACAACCAGGCTTCTCCAGTGGCTTCTCCAATGCATTACAACCAGACTTCTCCATCTGATTTCAACCAGACTTCTCCACAGGATTACAACCAGACTCTCCAACGAATTTCCACCAGACATCTCCAACACATTACAATCTTGATTCTGATTTCACCTGAAGCAATCAGCCATCAACTGGTGCTTAATACTTTATGAGAACAGCACTACAGAGGTCTTAGATTATATTAGATCAGATTAGATTAGATGCTTACCAGAACGTAGACGACCGGAGTCTTGTCAGCCGGCTTCTGATCTTTCCGATTCTGAGAATTCGGGGAACTCACTGGACCAAAATCCTCGTACGACCGCTGTCGTATTTCCTCTAGGCTCATCCGGCCTCGGCTGCGGTCCTTGATATCTTCGAAAAATTGGTCGGACCTTGGACTCTCATCCTCGTCGTCCTCCTCTTCCTCTTTGTCGTTGCTCTGCACCTCGACTTTCGGTTCCTCTCTTTTCCGGCTGCTCAACTGGAACTGGATTGGACCAGTATCTGGAAAGAAGTTAAAACTTGTAAGGTATCTGTCTCATAAACAGATGATCCGAATTTCAATCCCTTTCATTCATTCATTAGGAGGTTTTATATAGTGCCCCTTCAAGACCTTCTACTCTGGAGCACCCCTGACCCAACCACAGCTAAATAGGACAGTCTTAAGGTTGGAATAGAACATGGTGGAATGGCCTCTGGGCACTAGGCAAAGTGTCACAGGGAGCCCATTCCAGGTATCACAGCCAGGTTGATCCGTGTAAGCACACCGAAGCGCCACCCTTGTTGAAGCCACCTTTGTTAAGTGTACAAACACACGTCTTTTCATTGACAGTAATCAGCAATGGTTACGACATAAATTAAACATCTTTTGAACCACTTTAAAGTGCATGTTATATTGAGTTATAAACTTATAATACGAAGAATAAGAACTATACATACATGTATATACACATACACATATACACACATACACACATACATACTACTGTCCCTTAAGCTAGCCTGAGAGGCAGCCATGAGTATATAGTGTTAGCGATTTAATTTTTCATAGCCTTGGCACATGGGGCAAATAACCTTTCCTCTCCCTGATCTTCCCACCGACAGTGTACAGTCAATGTACTCATTATAACTGAGTAGACTAGGGAGTGCAGATGGAGCAGAAATAAAATTTCTACCCTGGTGGGGCTTGAAACTTCAACCTATTGACTGACGTCCAACTAAAGCCAACCACTAGGTTATCCCACTCCTGTGCTACATTAAATTATTCCCTAATGGTTTTATAAGAGTCTCTTGAGCAAGTCACAAAAGGCGGCCAAAGGTTATGAAGTATATTTTTTTAGTGTCGGCATATGAAGGTGGCAGGTAGCTACACCTCTCTGTCACCTTCTGATATTCCCATTGAGAGCATACAGTCAGTCTACTCTGCCTGAGAGAAAGGTCAAAAAAAGGTTAAACCATGCAGTCACCTCAAGAGTACATGACAATGACGAAATAAATTATGTAAAACGTGACATGATGCAAATGAGATCAACAAGAGTCGACAATGATAATGATGCTGAGAATGTTTTGCTACTGTTGTCACAAATGGGAGACCCGCTAAGCAGTGGCAAAAACTTACACTAGGTCTCGCCAGTACGTTAAAGACATAAAACCATAGAGATCAAAACCATAGAGACCAAAAACCAAATAGATCAAAACCATAGAGATAAAAATTATAGAGATTAAAAACCATACAGATCAAAATCATAGAGATCAAAATCATAGAGATCAAAACCATAGAGATCAAACCATAGAGATCAAAACCAGAGATCAAACCATAGAGATCAAAATCATAGAGATCACAACCATAGAGACCAAAACCATACAGATCAAAAACTATAGAGATTAAAAACCATAGAGATCAAAAACTATAGAGATCAAAAACCATAGAGATCAAAACCATATAGACCAACACCATAGAGATCAAAACCATAGAGACCAATATCGTACCAGGGTTGTCGCTTTCCAAGTCTCCTCAATACGACTAATTAACATCACGAACTTACGACAGCTACTAGTTCGATGGAAAGTTAACTGGAGTAAACTACTCTGTTTTAGAAGTCAAGCTGCTAACCTTCGATTTCCATTTCTTTGTGTTTCCAGGAGTTGTCTTGTCGATACTAAAATTCAATCACACACACTGATATAGAAACAACTGATGCTATCTCAACTATTGACACTCTTATGCCTATTGAACTGTAAGTATCATTTATTATTATTATTATTATCATCGTCATTATTATTATCAGTTATTATTATTATCAATTATTATTATTATCAATTAATATTATTATTATTATTATTATTATTATTATTATTATTATTGTGCGTTTATTAAGTGCCAATATCTAATGACCAAGAATCAATTGATGGTGCTGAATAGTTGTGAATGAAGGACCTGCTCAAGTGCCTAGACAGTAACCTTCTCAGGGGAAGCACCTACCCTAACACTCCCATTACACAAGGCAAACCTTCTACTCTAAGTCTCTAACCAATCGACTACAGTGCACTCCATTCCTGCTATCAGACTACTACTTAGCAGACTTGTATACGAGACATAAAACTCGAGACCGAGACCGAGACCGAGACAGTGGGGTTCGAGACCGAGACCGAGACCGAGACAGTGGGGTCCGAGACCGAGACCGAGACGAGACACCAGGTCCGAGACAGTTCGAGACAGTTCAAAACGAGTGAAATGCACATTGGACCCAAGTCCCGAAACAATTTTTCTCAACTTTTGAAGTCTAATACAAGGGTCAAGTCACTGAAATCAGCCGATCACCTGAATTGTATAAACTATAAAGAAATTAAATAATTCAGCCATTCTGAAATCTTCTAAATGATTCTAAAATTTAAACCAACAAAATTCCATATAGACCCTATAGGCCTATTAGCAATTTAGCGACATAAGTCACATCACTCACCTTGAGAAACTAGATGTTGTTAAAAGAGTTTCGCTTATGTTGGCTTTACACAAACGACGAACGGCATGCCATTTATTTTGGTTTTCATTGATTTCAAACTGCGTGAATGCAAATTTCACGATTTCAGGTTCTTTAGGAGACATTTTAAGATATTTGGAAATTTTGGACTGAAAGAGCAAACTTAAGACTGTTTTTTTCAATACTCTTAAATCTTAATACCAGAAACATCGCTTTTTTAGACTTCCTGTCTGTTTGGCACTTCCGATTAACTAGTTATCCATTCGGCACAAGACAAGTTTACAGCGCAATACTGTACGGAGTTCAGAACAAAATACAGTTTGTACGAGAACTTTGGAGACCGCTTCTACAAGAGAACAAGACTTTCGCTTCGAGACAGTTTTCAAAAGACAAGACTTTCGTTTCGAGACAGTTTCCAAAAAGTCGAGAAATGATCTCGAGACCGAGACCGAGACCGAGACAGTGGGGTCCGAGACCGAGACCGAGATCGAGACATCGAAAAACCTGTCTCGAGACGTCTCGAGACCGAGACAGTGTCTCGAGACAATACAACTCTGCTACTTAGTCTAAAGCCACTAACAAAGTACTACCACTCCAACATCCCGAAGTTAGTTTAATACTAACAGCACTCAAACACACGACATCCTCTTTATAACACAAATTGAAGTACAATTGTACATGTACTATCACAGCCATGGATCACAGTGGGTATTACCAAGACAGTGTCGCCACCTATTCTGCCACCGCTATAAAGCATTATGGAATATAAATTCAAATTCAGCTTTAGAATGAAAAACCTCATGACAACACAACTTGATATAGCTCACTGGCTGTTCGTACAACCTTAAAGAGGACTTGTCTGCACTATTAAGGCGAGTAGTTCAGAGTTGATATTATTGTACATTATACATAATCTTTTTCTCAGTTCTTAAAACTTCAACTTTACAATAACCTATGATTTTATAATTTCTTAACACTTTAATGACGAGAAAGTACTAAAAGTGATTGAAAACCAATGCAGTCGTCATTAAGTGCTAAAGCACTTCAATAACCCATACTTTTGTCATTCTTAAAATGCACTTTTACCTGAACACAATTCAAACTTAAAGCAATAGTCTAATTAAAGTACGAGACAAATGTATCGAATGCTTCAAAGAAATCAACAAATAATTTATTTTTTACAGAGAAAATTACAACTATACAACAAATGTTTCGAGGTTAAAAGTCAAAATCATGCAATCCACTTGCATGCAGAGGTAAAATATCTGAGAACTTAATCTCAAACATACTGGAAAGGTAACTATTAAATTTGATATCAGTATATCTTTGACCTGTACAGTTAGGGATACTATCAACTAGAGCTGTACCGATTTAACGGCCATACGCGTAATCGGGCCGATTATTAGAACAATCAGCATAATCGGGTATCGGTAGCAATAATCGGTTAATCGGTGCCGATGTCAAAATTGTGTTATAATTTAATAATTTTACTTGAATTATTGCATATTCCAAGGTATTTGCTTCGATTTTCATCTATCGTTTTACGTCCCTATTATTTACGCATTAAAACATTAATTTCCCAACTTAACTTTGTCTTACCTACTAAAAATGATAAACATATTTTAATCTCACGAGTCCTGTATAGATAGCCATCACCTGCCCACCAATCCTGATAAATATCTAATATAGTCTTATATAGATAGCATGCATGCATTCTCATCACATTCTCAGTCCCTCTCTCCTTCTAATAATAACTAAATAATTCATCAGGCATGGACATAGTTGATGACAATTTCTCGCCTTATTGTCGCTCTAATAAATTATGGGCTTCTCGTTTTATGGTATGATCTTGCTTAGCATTCACTCGTAACTCTTGTTTACTCACAATGTACCTGATAGCGGTGTGACTATCAGTTTTGTTGTTGTTACCAATAAACGAATATAATAATAATAATTTAAACGTCCACCTTTATAGTTGTGACGCTAGATTACTGGTTTATGTTTCGGAACCGAACATTTTGACTAAACAAATAATGAAATATTCGGTCTCATAATGGGTACTGGCAATTTAATAATCGGCTATACGCGGTATCGGTATCGGCAATTTAATAATCGGCCATACGCGGTATCGGCATAATCGGCAAAAAGCGATATCGGTACAGCTCTACTATCAACAATGGTATGAAGAATGATACATGCAAAAAACTCAGGAGATAAAGAAGGAGAAGTCTAGCTATAGGAATCTTGGTACTGGTCTGTCTTAAAACTGTAAACAAGACTGCAAAAAATACATCAAACTCGATTATCTGACATAACTATAAATCTAAACCATAAACTTTCACAAAATTTCAAAACAACGTCATAAAGCCGGAAAGAGGTTTGTGCACAGGTGAGTAGTATTTGTAAATAAACAGCAGGATACATTGTAGGGAAGGTAAAAAGATTTGAGAAAAATGAAACCATGCAAGAAAACATTCATGAAGCCCTTAACAAAAGCAATATTCAGGGTGGGGGATTTGAGATCTAGGATTAGATTAACATATGGGATCAGATTAACATCTGAAATAAGACTAGCAGCTGAGATTAGATTAAGATTAACATCCGGGATCAGATTAACATATGGTATCGAAATAATCTCTATGACCTAATTAACGTATGGGATCAGACTGACATCTGGATTAAGAAAACATAACTAAAAAATATTTGTAAATACAGTTCGACTTCAGATTAAGTCAGTGTTATGGAGGAAAACAGGATAAATGAAAATACAGATGATGTGTAAATGGAATGGTTTCCTTCTCATGCAGGATTCATTTGACAATCTTTTTTGTGCAGATTCAAATCAGAGAGAAACCAGGTGGAAAATATGGAATGGTAACCATTGGACCAATAGGCCTGACAGCCAGAGTACAGGGTTAACTCTCAATGTAACTGATTCCTAATCAAACTTCATCCAGTGGTAACCCTTTTCCCATGGATCATCCTTTAGCTCAAGGTTTCCACTGACCCATGGTCAACCTTTTGCCACCTGTCGTATCTTTAATTATGATCACCTTTCACCCATTCACTGAAGGTTACCCATTCACCCACTTACCCATGGGTCATTCCTCATCTATAGTTCAAAGTTCAACCAATGAGTCAGTAACTTACAGCTAAGAAGACTGGAATTGGCATCAAACCCCAGAGGTACCATGGCATCAAACCCCAATGGTATCATGGCATCAAACCCTAGTGGTAGTACCATGGTCTCAACCCTGATGCAAGCTAAACAGGAATCTTAAAACAGTAACTGGCACAACCACAAAAATAGTCAAAATTGAATAAAATTAAACCAATATGGACTTAAACCAGATGCACAAAAATACCTTGAAAATGAATACACCACGTTCAGTGCAAGCAAACTTAACACATTACTATTCAACCGAAACATTCAAACTTTCTCTCTTAAGAAATTCCCAAACATTGACAAAAAAAATATAAAATGTGAATACGAGTACGATTTTTCTGTACCTGAAATCATAAAAACAGGAACCACGGTATACAATTGTGGGTGGGAACAACAAAATCAACCCCAGGTGACCAAATTAAAAAATCAAACACAATACCCAACAAATTAGAAGTCTTCATGCACAGACTAGCGGTGAACAAAACTGAAGCAAATGCAGTTGAGGAGGGAGTGCAAAGTGCCAACTGGAAGGAAGCTAGTGTACGGCGAAGTGCAGTCTCCGTTACTCACGTTATACATCTTGTTGTAGACAGTTTCAGGCACTGCGGCTGCTTTCTGATCCCTCTCCTTCGGTCGAAAGTCAATTTCGGGTTTGTTGGAAAAAGCATTCGTTGAAGCTTTTGAATCGGATATCGGAGAGACGACATTTACCTCCACAGTCGCCCCTTTGGAAATATTTTGATCTAGGGTTGAGGAACGTTCCTCGATTCTGACTTCTTCCACAAGCTGCCGTAAAATCTCTCGTTCCTCAACATCATTTTTGACACTTGGTGAGCCTTCTCTTGGGATAGAATCTCCAGACAAGAATGGATCGCTGGCAGCACCCGCACTGAATTCGATATTCTCCTCTGCATTGAAATCATCCGGTGAATCTTGTCTTGGAACTGAATTTCCAGTTGAGAAAGGATTGCTAGCAGGACCAGCGTTGAATTCAAAATTCTCTCGTGCATTGAAATCATCCGGTGAATCTTGTCTTGGAACTGAATTTTCAGCTACGAATGGATTGCTAGCAGGACCAGCATTGAATTCAACACTCCCCTGTGCATTGAAATCTTTCGGTGAATCTTCTCTTGGAACTGAATTTCCAGTCGAAAAAGGATTGCTAGCAATACCAGCGCTGAAATCGAAATTCTCTTGTGTTTTGACACTATCATGGAAGCTTACTCCAGGGGTAGAATTTCCTGCCAAGAAAGGATCACTAGTAGCAGTGACTTTGATATCAAAATTACCCTGTGTGTTGAAATCACCGGTGTTTACCTGTGAAGAAGGTTTGTCGCTTTTTACTGCTTCAAACTCAACTGCAAATTCCTCCTGTTGACCACCATTGGCTTCTGATTTGATAGCATCTTCCATTACAGTGGAGGTGGTGTTGAAATTGTCACTGAATGCAACTACATCAATGGCAGAATCTTCCTTTGCGGATTCATTTCCTGGTTTTACCACTTCGACTGTGGTGCTCTTCTGACTTTCGCTTAATCCATCAAAATTAAATTGCGAATCCGCCGAAGACTCGAACCGGTCCGGCGAGCTCTTGTCTTCCATCAGCTTCACCGGAGAGAGGTCTTCCATCTCGGCTCGTGGAGCCGTCTCCTCGGTCAAATCTCCGAGAATTTCGTCGATGGCATCGGTGTTGGAGTGTGGAAAGACTCCATCGGAATGCGGGGAAACTGGAGTGTCCTGCTCCGTGGTCGTTGGGTCAAGGCCTGTTGCTTGTGAAGTCCAAAATAAATCATCAGTGCTGTTGACGACCAACGATGGGTCTGGGACGACTACTCCGGTTTTTTTCTGTAGCAAGGTTTTTCGCAATGGAAAACACACAAGACTTATGCAGTTATACAGAAACCTTAATTCAAAGAGCCAACATTTTAGCACAATAATACAATTCAATACAACTGTAAATTTGATAATGCCCTCCTTCCAAAGTTCAGAAATGTGTGCATGACGATACGACAGAACATCGACGGTGCTGAGCAACTGTGCATGAAGACCTTGCTAAAGTTCCTTACACAGTGACTGCCTCACTGGAGGCTCAAACCCTTACTCTCCACATTGAAAGTCGAGCACTCTATCCATTTGACCACCATGCCCCATATAAGAAAGAGGGCAGCAAGTTGGCCAAGCAACTAGTATGCAGATTTCGAACCTCTACAAGACAATCATGGTCACTAGGATCATGTGTTCACCTCTACCACAAAATCTTTTTCAACAACAGGCATAAAGTGAATCCGCAGTGAGCAACTGGTAGCAACTCATTGCTAGCTTGTGGGCCCAATGAGGATCTAACGAACATAACTGTTTTGAACACAAATTTGACTCCCAGCCAGGGACGTCACTTAAGTGGAGGGTCATCTGCCCCTCCTGAATTTGAAAATTATTATATACTATTGACAAAAAAAATAGAATTTGCATAGAGTTTTTCACATTTTTGCAAGTATAAATAAATCTATCAAAAACTAATTTATATTAAGTGACAATATGCATACATCTTGGCTTTGCACATGTAGACTAATACAAAACCATAGTTGTAAAAACGTTTTTTCGTTTTTATTTTTCTCCCAAAAACGTCGTTTTTTCGTTTTTTATTTCTCGTCTCGTTTTTCTCCGTTTTTTATTTTTTATGTAACTTTATTTATTTATTAACTGTCTGTTACTATTTGTTTAATTTTATTTTTGTCTCATATCCTTTAAGTTGTCTCCGTCCTTTCAAGGATTCATCTAATTTACGTCACTATTTAGTGTCATCAGTTGACAAATAAACAGCACTGTACAGGAAATAAAATTTATAAAAGTTATTTGAATTTCTAAGTTATCCAAAATGCGAAATGTTGTCTTTGTACTCGGTAATCTCTGATTGACTGATAAACTGACGGATATTACTACATATCAAGTTCTTATATAAGTCAGAATTGTAAGTAGACCTACAATTTTTAATTAGGTACACTTTATACTTGCAAAGTTTAGTTTATAATTGCTTATGTCAGCATGGATTTATGTTGACTAATGTATACGATTTAAATTTGAAAAGATTCCAATATTTTTAATTTCTCAATTTCTTTTTAAACCAAACTTAAGAAAAAGAAAATAATTGTTGTAGATTACTGTTACTTAATTGGTGTTTACTAATAAAGTTGTGTTATTTGCTGATTAAAATTAAATTGTGTAAACAAGGTTTTTAATTTTAAAATGCAGTAAAAGATGTAGAAAAGTCAAATTATTTTCTTTTCCGTTTTTTTTTCTGTTTTTTCCGTTTTTTTTATTATTTTCAATAAAACGACGTTTTTTTTCGTTTTATTTTGATTTTACCGTTTTTAACAACTATGTACAAAACTTACTGAGATGGCCAAGTCCCCTCCCAACAAAAATGTATTTGCTCCCCCCAAAAACACTGAAACGAGCCCCTGCTCCCAGCCCCGTTTTGTGACTTCAACACAGATTGCAATGTCAGGGACCATCACCTTAAACACGAACACCTTCCTAAATCCAAAGCAAACAAACCGGTTTAATAGTGCTTTTGAGGTTCTTAATTTAAGTAGATACCTTTATACTTCCACGCAAAACAGATGCAAATTCCAACACACCAACAAAGCACTCAGAACAACTTTAAATCTCTCAACAATTCACACCAAACAAAAACCACTTGACAAGTTGACACATACAAGTATCCAGCTACAAGAGTACATCGTCATTTATCACCATTTGCAAAACTCCACAATACAAGCTGCCCACTAGAAAGACTCTTAGATTTAATTTATTAATTACTCTATCAGTCATCGTTAATTAAAGGCACTAATAAACAACTCCCAGCGGATCACGATTACAATGCATTGCAGGTTATACATGTAGCTATAGTCACGTTTATCATCATCTGTCATAGGATTGGCTATTAAAACGAAAGTGCTAGGTCATCAACTGAACATTCTGCGGCTAATTATCTTCAGTGCTTTGATGGCGTGATTTACAAGTCTTCGTTCAAAATTTATGGCCTTTGTAAGCATTCAAGCCTGAATTCAAAGTTAAAAGCATGACGTGAAACTTAAAAGTAGCTAAATACAGACACAAGCATACATAAACACATACAATCATAAATACACACATACAAGCACACATACATACATATGTATGTATGTATATATACGTACATGCATAAATACATATTTGTCCCTGTATACACACACATACATACATACAGATACAAATACACATCCTCAAACACATAATACATATACAAAGCATATAGTCATAGACAAACAAATATACATGCATATATACAGATACATACACACACACATATATATATATATACACACAAACATACATCCAAACATACATACACATATACACAAACAGTCAAACATATACACCCACACAACTAGTACCTATCTGAACACACCACCACTTCATACCATTGTACATACATGATTACATATATGATACAAACACAACATTACATACATTAAAATTAATACACTAAAGCCCCAATAAACACATTCAGAATACACTGTAGTTGCAATCAGAAACTTCTGGACGGTTACAACAAAATTTACCTCGTTCCTAAATCGTCTACCTAAGTGACAAACTGTCAAATGATCTAGTATTCTAGTGAGTCAGTCCTAGACCCCGGCCAAATCAACCCAAGTAAACGGCCTAGAATACCAATCAGCCTACACCTCTCCTTCCTGTGGCTATAGGTAACGTGGCAGCTCTTCGCGTCAAAGAACGTCTGTGCATCGATCCTTGACGCAAGGAATTTAAATGATTCGCTCCACTTATCGGTGACGTTCTTAGGCGGCGATGCCAAAGAGACAGCGGGGTGCACGTCTCCCAAAATTTAGGTTGGAGGCTTATGCAAGCTAATGTAAGTAAGTAAGTAACTAACTAAGCAAGTAACTAAGCAAATAACTAAGTAACTAAGTAAGTAAGTAAAGTAAATAAGACTATCCTCTAATAAACCAATTGCTAATCATATTTTCATGTACAAACAACACGGTAAACATGTGCCTCTAGTATTATCTGATTATTTGAAGAGTTAAAGGATAAATACATGTTATTATATAAAATCTGAAAACTTGCTATATATATGCCCATAAATATTTCGTGAGATTCTTGTGAGCATGCTGGCATGGTAAATTAAAATAGCAGTATAAATATTGGAAGGCTTTTGCAGCTTACAAGATATTCTGATATTAAAAGAAAACCAAAAGTCCCAATTACTGCAAAAAGGTGTTCAAATGTTAAGCACAATTTGATTAAGTGGTCTCAAATCTCTCAATCTAATTTAATTTAATCTAATCTAATCTAACAAAGCATCAATTGATGGTACTTCAAGGCAATCCCTAGCAAAACATTGGTTACGGCTCAAATAAATCAATAATATTTATTTAATTAATAATAAATCAATGTCAACAGCAAGCCAACCAGTCACTAAGTCAGTCAGCCAGTCAGTAAGTCAGTCAGTCAATACAATTCAGTCATTCAGCAAGTTTGTCAGTCAGTCAGTCAGTCCTAGTCAGTCAGTCAGCCAGCCATAGTTGTAAAAAACGTTTTTTTCGTTTTTTATTTTTTTCTAGGCACCCACCGAGTCATTGGTTGTTTTTCTCGCCAATTTTTAGCACAACATTGATTATGACTTTAATTTATTTATTAACTATTTAATTAATTTATAATTTAATTTTTGTCTGATAGCCCTTACGTGATCACTCAGTCCTTTCAAGGATTCATCTAATTTACGTAACAATTTAGTGTCATCAGTTGAAATAAACAGCACAGTAGAGGAAATAAAATTTATAACAGTTATTTGAATTTCTAAGTTATTCAAAATGCAATGTAAGTCAGTCAAATTATTTTCAATTTCGTTTTTTCTCGTTTTTTCCGTTTTTTATTTTTTTCATTAAAACGACGTTTTTTCCGTTTTATTTGATTTTACCAATTTTAACAACTATGCAGCCAGCCAGTATGTCAGTCAGCAAGTCAGTCAGTCAGTCAGTCAGTCAGTCAGTCAGTCAGTCAGCCAGCCAGTCAGTCAGTAAGCCAGCAAGTCAGTCAGTCAGTCAGCCAGCCAGTCAGTCAGTAATTCATTCATTCATCTGTAAGCCACACACTCGCTCACTCACATTCAGCCAGTCAGTCAGTCATTCAGTCAGTCATTCAGTCAGTCAGGCATTCATTCAGTTCATTCATTCAGACAGCCTGGTAGAATCCAATTGATATCCAACAGCAGAAGAAACATTTCCTAGATGTGTCCCCCATTCTTCAGAACCCACCGACGCCAGTGCCAATGACACAGCTACTAGACTTTAACCCTTCGTGTATCATATGCTGTGAATCAGAATTTCATATAACAAGTCCAGTATCGAATAGCAAACAGCAGAGAGGACACAGCTGGAGACTCCCTCGGGTCCAGCAGGCCAGCTGGGTCTAGGGTACTGGACAGGACCTCCCTCCCAGCCAGGGTGGTTTCAGCTGGGACTAACCAGCCGGTCCAGCCGAAGAGGGAGGAAGGATGGAGTGACTAAGCCAGTTAATTTCGGCTTGGAAATCCACAAGTTCCTATTTACGACTTAAATTAAATTAAAATGTTTAAATCAAACACATTTACTGAATATTCAAACTGCTCTTCGGCTTAAATGAATAATTGCTTTTAAATTTAGATTTACATTGCAGATGCCATGAATAGAGATTGAAACATGTGCTTAGAATTGGTTTCCATATCTCCCAGTAATAAACATGCAGGATTCTAATTTAAAGACAACAGTCAATGGCATGTATGCATGCATGTGTGCGTGTGTGCGTAGGTAGGTATGTATGCATGTATGTATGTATGTATTCATGTATGTATTCATGTATGTATGTATGTATGTATGTATGTATTCATGTATGTATTCATGTATGTATGCATGTGTTAGTAGGCCTACACTTAATATAGCGCATTTTTAAGTATCTCACAAAGGCGCTTTCTCTACACTGGCCTATATTAAAAAAATTTCATTTGCAACTGGACTATTACATCATGTAGCAAGACAACGCATACTAAACAAGAAAAAGAGTAACCAATGGCAGGCCCTCGCACACACGTGGAACCCACCAACGGATTCCATCGACAGGTGGTTGTTTGAAGTGCAAGCAGTCAAAGAATTTGAAGCCTTTTTCAGCCTACATGACATTAAGTAATATTTTTATCTCGGCATTCTTTCAAAGTTCTCGGTTAACGTGTCACACAATAGCACTTCAAAAGATAACCAAAATCAATTGACCTATCAATGAATGAATGGCCGACAGCTTAGACCATTGATCTGCTACAGCCAATGTTTCAATTGATGACCTCCACCAGACAGTAAAACGATTCAACGACTAATTTAATCAGCAAAAATTCAATGAAAAAAGCGACAGACCACGCAACCCAAACGTGTTTCAACAGCCGAGGAAAATAAATAAGCCAGTGAAATTTCATTTAAGTATGCAAGTAGTCATGTACGATTGTAGGTATGCATCTGGGCAAATATTTTATAGAGTACTTTTATGGCTCAAATAAATAGCTAATATTTAATTAATATATAATAAATCAATGTCAAACAGCAAGCCAAACAGTCAGTAAGTCAGTCAGTCAGTCAGTCAGTCAGGCAACCAGTCAGTCAGTCAGTCAGTCAGTCAGTCAGTCAGCCAGTCAGTCAGTCAGGCAATCAGTCAGTCAGTCAGTCAACCAGTCAGGCAACCAGTCAGTCAGTCAGTAAGTCAGGCAACCAGTCAGTCAGTCAGTCAAGTCAGTCAGTCACCAGTTAGTTCAGGCAACCAGTCAGGCTCAGCAGTCAGTCAGTCAGTCACGTTCATTCAGTCAGTCAGGCAACCAGTCACATTCATTCAGACATTCGTCAATTCAAGCTGCTCATTCATCAATTCATTCAATACATTCTCATTGCACACACTCATTCGAGTAGAATCACTCAATCAACAACAAGTAAAAGGCTAAACGTAAAACAAGTCAATAAATGAATACATAAACAATAAAACCATTTCAAATCACTAAGTAAAAAACATTCAATTGCCAACCTCATCCGAATCTTCATTCCTCTGTAACGAACTGGAATGCTCGTGATCATTCAATGTCGCATCATTCTTGTCCGATGCCTCAAAATCATCATCCACCCACGACTGTCTGGTACTTTCAAATGTCGTCACTTGCTTTGCGTCGCCATCCCCATTCGGGGCAAAAGCCCCAAATGGGTCGAACTGATCACCCTTGGCTTTGGTGTCAGAGGAAGTCGTTGTGGTCGTCACGACCCGAGTGGTGTGGGTCGTCTCGTGTTTGTTGGAAGTATCGCCAAAACTCGCCAATGGATCAAAATCGTCGAAGAATTTGTCATTGCCTCCGGTGATGACGGTTTCTGTGACTGTAGTCGTCTGCAGATAATCATCACAAGCATGATTATCAACTGTAATCGTCATCATCATCATCTGTTATCTTAATCATCATCCATCATCATCATCAGTCATTATATATTATCGTAATCTGTCATCGTAACCATCATCCATCATCACCATCTGTCGTTATCATCAGCTGCTGTAGTCATCATCTGTTGTCATCACCTGACATCTGCATCTGTCACCATAATCCGTTATCATTATGCCGGCATCATCATCATCGTCATCATTCATTATCACCATCATTACCACCACCACCACCATCATCCGTCATCACACATTATCATCTGTCATCATCCACCATCGTCTGTAATCCATTATCATCTGTCATCCATTATCATCTGTCATCAGCCATTAACATCTGTTATCCTAATCGTATGTCATCATCACCATTGTTGTCATCATCATTACTACCACTACCATCAAGACAGATCTCTGACAGATCAAGTTTGTTTGATCTTATACAGGATCCTATGATCTAATCTCACATAGGTTTCCTCGATCTTATCTTGGTTCCATCTGATCCGTTCTTACCTAGGATCCTTTGACCTAACATCACATAGGTTCCTTCGATCCTTCCTTACCATGGTTCACCACTTAATCCATTCTTACTGAGGATCCCTTGATCCAGTCTCACGTAGGTTCCCTCGATCCTGCCTTACCTTGGTTCCACTTGATCCATTCCTACTTAGGATTCTTTGATCCAGTCTCAAATAGGTTCCCTCGATCCTATCTTATCTTCATTAAACCATTTATACTTAGGATTGTTTGATCTAGTCTCACATAGGTTCCTTCGATCCTGTCTTACCTTGGTTCCAGTTGATCCTGTTCCGAACACATTAAAACCAAATGGATCGTCGATGGAAGCGTGTCCATTGAACGACGTGGTTGGAGCAGACGGCGAGTGGAAACTCGCGTCATCGTCGAAGTCTACGAGTGACATTGTCTCCGATTTCCAGAGTCACTTTGTCTCAATTCCAGAAGACACAATGTATCCTGGGATGTACGTTTGTGTCAAGCAGCTGGGGAGTAACTCACGACGTAAGAGTGTAACAGATGGATTCTACAATTCACAGAACATAAACCATGTCAACAGCGAGAAGGTGTTAAAAAGAGATTCGGTGAACACAGATTTCTGCATCAGCAAAGGTGGATTCAACGAGAGAGTCAAAAGATTTGGTGAATTCATACAGAATGGAGAACATTTCGTTTGCAAGCATCACAGCCAAATGGATAGGGTCATCATCACCACCACAACCTATACCACCAACACCACCACCATCCATCATCATCATCAAAATCATCACTGCCATCATCACCACCACCACCGCCTTCATCATCATCATCATTGTTGTCATCACCATCATCATCGTCGTCATCACCAACATAATCATCATCACCACCACTTCCATCATCAACACCACCACACCACAATCATCACCACCACCATCATCATCATCATCACCACACATCACTATCATCACCACCACCATCACCATCATCATCACAACCAACACCACCACCATCACAATCATCACCACCACAGTCATCACCACCACAATCATCACCATGACCACTGTCATCATCATCATCATCAAGTAACTGCTGAAAGCCATTTTTTAGAAATGTGTGTAAAAAGTCTCGTCTTCTATTTGGCCAATTGTCAAATGTAGTACTCTTCTAAATTTAGTGCATTCCTTGTCACAGCTTCACTTACTTATCCAACATCAACATCAGAACAAACTAACTTTTTATCTCAATTTTAAACTGTTAACCTTGGGTTTGATTCAAAACTTGATACTTTGGGAATCAAAATGACGTAAAAATCCAGACAAAAATATTAGCCAACATACTATTCAGTCTGCCAAGTTTTGCAGACGAGCAGAGTACGTCATCTCCCATAACCCTCCACCCTCCCCCCCCACCTCGTAAATCGGAAAGGCAGGATAGGTGCACAATGCGTCATTTGTATGAGGCCATATTGTACATTATATTAATAGCTAAAAGTCGTTCGCTGAGCCAGCAAAGTAGGCAAAATGCCTGAGTGAAAAATGGGCCTCAGCATAAAGCTACCAGGATGACTCACGGCGGAGCACGAAGCGCCGCCATATTGTGCGTAATCTTGTTCCTACGTCTTGAGTGGTGACTCTTGACACGGCGTCCAGAGAATGTCAACACCAACGACGTGGTCAACACATTAGAGGAGTCACGTGGGACTTGGGCTCGTGCGCCGCTTGACCCAGATTTTGACCCAGATTCTGAAACACTCCGATGTTGAAGTTGCCGCCTTCCAAGATCCAATCCAGTCTAACCCTATGAATTCCATGGCAATATCCATCGTCTCAATGCACAAGGCATCTATCCATGGTCGCGCTTCAAGGTTCAAGGGTTGGCGACCTCAATTTCTTGGCTTTGGCTTATGAAAGTGAGTGACCACTGACCAGTCAAGACAGTTGAATTTCAAGACCGTGGATACCAAGACTGAAACCGAGACCAAGACATGACGTCCAGGACAGTTCAAGACAGTGTTAACTGGCTGCACATTTTTGGGTTGTTTGTCCCATATTTTGTACACCTGTAGGTGGACTGCAGAAGGATGCAAGTCATGCAACTGAAGGTTTTTATATTCTTCGTGTTTTTACACATGTTTCGCACTTCCAACTTGCGAGATATCAGATCGGCACAGGACAATTTTATAGCACAACTAAGACAGTTTGCGCGAGACTTCTGGATACCGCTTGTTCAAGAGTGCAAGACTTTAGCTTCAAGACCGTTCCAAAATGTCAAGAAATGACCTTGAGATCAAGACTGAGACCAAGACAATAGGTTCCCAAGACCGAGACATCAAAAACCTGTCTCGAGACGTCTCAAGACCAAGATTGAGCCTCGAGACCATACAACTCTGGAAATCATGTATACAATATGCCATCGAAGGACATGGCAGCCGATTGGTTAGAGCGCTCGGCCTATAACGCGAAGACTAAAGATACGAGCCTTCTCTGAGTGCCATCAATTAATGATTGGTCATTAGATAGGGGCACTTAATTGTCATACCAACAACAACAATAGTAGTAGTAGTAGTAGTAGTAGTAGTAGTAGTAGTAGTAGTAGTAGTAGTAGTAGTAGTAGTAGTAGTAGTAGTAGTAGTAGTAGTAGTAGTAGTAGTAGTAGTAGTAGTAGTAGTAGTAGTAGTAGTAGTAGTAGTAGTAGTAGTAGTAGTAGTGATCTTGCAAGGAGTTACCAGCTGAACAGTTGAATAGTTTTCTCTCCTGGCACCGATTTGAACTCCCAACAAATGGGTTGAGACTTGAGAGTCCACAGGCTAAGCACTAGACCACAAGATATGAAATCAGTGTAAACCCCACCCTGCATGTAACACTGGCACATGCAGCAAACTACATTGGCACATCACGCAATCCTTTGGAGTCACAGCCACATAGCAAGCATCACATTGTTTTTTTTAGCAAGTCTGGCCTTGGTGGCATTCCAGAAGTGGTCTTACTGTGGTATTAGTCACAAAGAGTTAGTTACTGTATCATATGCAGCAAACGACATTGGAACATCTCTTGGAGTCACAGCCACATAGCAAGCATCACGTTTTAGCCAGTCTGTCCTTGGTGGCATTCCAGAAGTGGCATTATCTGTGGTATTAGTTACAAAAATGCGGTATTAGTTACTGTATCACTTATTGGCATTAGTTATTGGTGAGCGATATGGTTAAAACCCTTTGTATGACTGTGTTGCTTATGGAAGATCATCAGAATCTCATAAAAGAATCATGTTACATGTCAGAAGGTTTGGTTTGATTCCAATTTGCATTGCTCTGTAACTGCACAACTTACTAATAATTATGGTTCATATAAATGGATTAATTTGGCTTAATCAAAATTTGATAATTATTTAATTAATTGTATAATTGTATCACAACTCACAATGTACCCGATTGTTCAGAGCACGGATTCAAGCCTTTACTGAGACAGTCACTGTGCAAGGACCTTGAGCAAGTCCTTAACTAACAATAGCTCAGTGTCATCGATTGATGCTTGGTCATTAAACAGTGGCGTTTAATAAATGCGTAACAAAAAATCAAACTGTCTAACCTATTATAATGGAAAACAATCTTTGGCTCTGTTACAAATCACAAAGGGTAAAATAACTGTCTCCCACAGCAGTATTACCAACACCACCATAATGCACCGTCACCACCGTAACCACCGTCACGACCACCATCACTACCACATTTCCTTTGGACACCATGCAATGTTTCCTAAGAGTTGTCTCACCCACTTCCTGCCTGAAAACGTTGAATGGTCAACTACTGTTTAACGACACTGTGTCATAACAAAGATGATTAGCGTCGCCCTCCTCCTTTATCCAGGCTTTGGGACTGGCACTACCACAGTTCGGACAGTGACGTACGTCATACTAAATATACTAATTTAAATCATAAATGTTAACATAATAATGAGTGTTCAACAAGGCCGCCTCAGTTCAATTCGCAGTACTTATACAATTGGGTTTCGAATGTATAGGCAAACACAATTCCGACCCAACACAAAAGAAATGATGTCATCCTTTTATTTCCGTTTACGACAGACAGACAGACACACAGACAGACACACAGACAGACACAGACACACAGACAGACACACAGATAATCAGTTTTTCAACCTTGCTGCTCACTTTAAATGACTAATCATTCAAGATCCTAAGCGCCCCAACTGTCACCCCAGGTGAGCTAGGCCCCTAGAGCTCTCCTGAACACAGAAAGTCATATATTATTATCAGTTAACAAACAGGGGAGGGCGGGGCAAGAGACCCAACTAGGCAGACACGCACCTGTACAGCCTTTCATTAGTCACACGAGAATCATGTCAAGCACGTTCTGACCAAGTACTATACTCTCAACTCATATTGACGAATTTTATCCATCCATTGGCAAATGGTCCAGACTGTCAGTGAAAGAAAGAGAATTCTGAAGGTATCTTTTGCCACAGGAAATATTAAACGTAGCGCCAATACTTGTAGCCATCTTGAAGTATTTTGCAATACAGACTTTGTCAAAAATTAATCTTAACCTTTTCATTTTGTGTCTCTATGCAAGTATGTATATGTATATTATCTGCACGAACGTATGTAACAATTGTATTGTATTTAAAGATTTATAAAGTGCCTCTCACAGTGCACACCAATCAGAGGCGCTCCCAGTGCAAAAGTCCCAGAGAATAAAGACAAGTTTGAGGTAGCGAAAAGATGTAGCAGAGTCACCGGTCTAAATTATGTATGTATATATGTGAGCGTGTGTGTGAATATACATTTATGCATGAATGCATGTATGTATATCCGCAGCAGGACTACCAACACCACTATGGCTCACCATCACCATCCCCCACCACGTCACTTTTCAATAAAAGGTGCGGTATATGGTTATGTATGTATTTATACATCTATGTACGTATTTATGCCTGTCTGTATGTATTTATGCATATATGTATGTATTCATGCCTGTATGTGTGTATTTATGCATGTATGTATGTATTTATGCTTGTGTGTAGGATCATGTATATAGGGTACTATTTATCTGCATATATCGGCATACATTCATGCATATCGATCGATCGATCTTAAGTGGAAGCCCAAGACATCCAAGCATGGGTGGGTGTATATATGTATGCATGTGTAGGTATATATGTGTACACAAGTGCATATTGCATCTTTGTATGCACACAGCTATGTGTCTGTTTAAACATTTATCTAGCGGTTGTGTGTAACCTCAAAGTCCCTACACGGTAACCGTCTCACGGGAGGGAGGCTCGAACTCGTACCCTCGGCCTTACAATGCCACCACTTTAACCAATCAGCAACCACCGTGTCTCAATCAATCAAGTCCTCTCAAAAGGACACCTCTGGGACTGTTTCTGCGTGTTCAGATATTTGTAGACGGTAAACGCGGAAACACAGCGAGGTAACACGAGGACAGCAGACGCCTTCTTCCCACGACACTGGCACGGCAAACGAAACTAACGAGTCTCGAACCATGAATCCAATTCAAAGCTAATCAAATCCGAAGAACAAGTGGCAAAAGCTAATCTAATCTAATCTAATGACTTCTTTAGCGCCGATATTATAATGCTCGAGGCATCTGAAGATGGTTACTTCTAGTGACATTAGAGCCAGGAAGGTTAAATCCAAGATTTTGCTAATTCTCATTCTAATTGATTAGCAAATTTCAACAGCTAATTTTAATTCTAATCGAATAGCAATTTAACTAGGCTAATCAATGATCATGCCCATCTGTGGTTAAATCATAGTCAGAAAAGTTAAATCATAGTCAGGAAAGAGAAATCGTACTCAGGAAAGTAAAATTATAGTCAGAAAAGTTACATTGTAGTCAGTGTGTACTGTGTGTTTTACATTACATTAGGCCTACATAATTAGACCTATAGATGTAACATGGTGTAAAACAAGACAGTATATTGCAGCATAACGTAATATAACAATGGTGAAATCGAATGCAATGCGTATACTGTTATTGGAGGCAGTCTGTTGTAGCTCCAAGACTGAAACCTTCAACATACCTTTCCCCAGTAAGCACACGTACGGTACAACACAAAAGTAGCTACTACAACTGTAATCCTCGAGTCTGAATGTGAAATTCCTTTACGCGTTTAGCACAAAATACGTCTTCTCTAATAAAAATAAAAATACCGAAGTAAGAAATATAGACATCTACCATGTGTAGAGGAATTTATGCCTACAAACCAAAACACCCTCTACCACATTGTACACTCACACGCCACACAATCATGACTAAGCAAGCTATTCAAACCTTGTGAACGCATGAAAGACCCCACAACTCAAGTCCTCTGGCCCACAACAGCCTACGGGCAAACCCACCCACACACACCCACAGTCACCGAAGAGGAGGAGAACGAAATGGAGGAGGAGGAAAATACAATGGAGGAGAAGGAGAAAGAAATAGAGGGGGAGAATACAGTGGAGCAGAATGAAATGATGGAGTAGGAGGAGGAGGAGGAAGGAGGAGGAGGAGGAGGAGAATGAAATGGGGGAGGAGGAGGGGAGAGGAGGAGGTGAACGAAGTGCAGGAGTTACAATCGTAGATAATCTGCATATGTGGTGTAGGCTATGAATTGATGAAATAGATTAAACTGTAACTAGATATATTTGCACCTTTGACAAAATCCCATTATGTAAGACCGGTCACCCAGCCAGCCATCCAACCGGTCACCCAGAATGACCCGTCTGTCTGTCTGTTCGTTTCGCTAGCTCTGTCTGTCCGTGTTCATATCCGTTTGTCTGCATATCTTTATACACTATGTTTGTCTAAATATGTCTGCCTCTCGGTCCGTCTGTCTCTGTATGTGTGCATGTCCACTTCCCTGCACATTTATCTGTATACATTACGTCTGTCTGCATATCTGTCCGTTTGTCTATCTCTCTGTGCGCATATACGCATATCCATCTGTATATCTGTCTGTGTGTCTTTCTGCCTCTGCCTATATATAGGCTAAGTTAGTCAATGGATTGTTTGTCTGCATATCTGTCTGTCTGCATTTCTGTCTGTCCGTCTGCGTGTCTCTCCGTATGTCCGTGTGTCTAAATATATCTGTCTGTCACTGCTGGGCCTCTCTCAATTTTCAAGTGTAGCCCTTGATCACCAACAGACGTCGAGGAATTTCAAACTAATCAGCATATGAATACCAGATAGAGTTTCACCCCAGGGGTTGGTTGGCAGAGGCACAAAACCTCACTTGCACTCTCAACAGACCCAAACGCCACTCGGCAACCTTCTTAGGGTCCAAAAATTTGCCCCTAATATAACTCCAGTCAGCCAGTCCAAGTCCAAGGCACTGAAGAAACCACAGTCACTATCTGATGCAAACGATTCTGTCCCAAATATATGTCATAGTAATAGCAGCTGGCTTTGAAAAGTAGCAACATTGAAGGCCGTATAAATTCTAAACAAATGCGTTGCATTCAATATATTGACGTTTCGTCTCGACAGAGAACATAATGAAGACTTCAACTGACTTGCTACAATTAGTGCCCCATAAAATTGTACGTAGGGCCTATGGTTGAGAAAGTAAGTAAGTAAGTATATTCTTTATTACTCCACTTGCAAACACACAATGGAACATACAGCATAAACCAATTATTATAATACAACGAAGTAATAATTAGCAATTAATTTGTAAATTAAAAGTTGAGTAAAATGACTAAAAAAACTATAAACAAGTCATCTATCCTAAAAGCATCTATTAAGACCACTTTACATAGTGCATTTTCAGTGACTCACAAAGACGCTGTACATGTAACCATCTAACCAAGAGTTTCCCAAAGTGTGTTCTGCGAAACCCCAGGGTTCCACGAGGGGAAGAAAGGGGTTCCGTGAGCAAAAAAACGATAAAAGTGTTGTAAGCATGTGTTGTTACATTAGAAATGAGACCATGTGGTGAAGATAAGAGTTCCGTTGGAAAATCTCATTTAAAATGATTTCTAATGTAATTTTTATCAAATCAAAATCATTTTTATTGAACCATCATGTCAAGAAACAAAATACAAATTATAAGAAAAAATACATGTAAGCAGAAAATCATCCAAGGATAATTAGGTTGAAAACAGTTGAGAATGAAGCGACAAATCATTAAGAAGAGAGTCAAAAGAACAGGATAATATGGTCAATAAGGGAGACCTAAAGGGACCTAGGTCCCGCTAACAAGGTCCCCAATTTCAATATTAGAAGAAAATGGCCAGTTCCCAAAAATTACAAGGCAGTGGTGAGTACTATAGCAGATCAGTTCACAACAGGTCAACAAAAGACAGTAAAATAGATCTTCACTGTTCAGTTAAGCACTACTTTTTTAAATAACATATTAATATAATAATTGCAGTAAAAGTAAAGACAGAGAATAAGGATTACATATAAAGGGTAATATAAAGAAAGGAGGAAAGGAAAAAGAAGAGAAGTAACTCAGGAGAAAGAAACGAAAATAAAGAGCATAAACAAAAAAAATAAGAGCTAGAAACACATATGGAGTAGGATAAAAGTGTAAGAAATTGAAGTGTAAGAGATTGAAACTCCGATCACTGTTGTTAATTAAACCCTGGTCTACTTCATAAGCAGGGACTACGTATACCAGAATATGACTTGGTTAGGTAGGGTTCCATCAAAAAATTAAGATCAAAAGGATCCATAGTTAAAAAGATTGGGAAGCCCCATAACGTAAGCTATATATGGCAATGGGAAGCACTGATTGAACAAATCTAAACAAGTACATTTTAAGACAGTTAGCAAAGGTATGTCGCACAGAGTCAAAGGCAACAGTATGTAGGAGTGCAGTGGCAGAATGTTCGCATACATGTTATGTATTACTGATATTCAGATACACATCAACATAAATTGTACTTGCAATTGTAAATTTAAGTACAGTACCTTTGTTTATTATTTCAAACTGACACACTGCAGTATGATTACAATTCATAGTATGAACAGATGATCAAAAGTTATTACAGGAGTCGAATTTAACTGTTTGGCAGCCATGTTAGGGCGCCCATCATGTCCTACTGCTCATTTTACCAACACCATCTGACGAATGATAGGCTGAGTGGACCTTTGGGAGGGTAGCAGGAAGCGATCCTGCGTCCATGCTGATCTTCTGCTCTTCATGCCAGAGTGTTACCATTACCCTAAACCCCGAGTTCCCAACCCTTGGTGAGACATTGCTCAGAGCCTTCCAATCGAAATGCATAAAACAGCCTGCAGAAAGTTGTATCTATTCACGGCCTAAAGTCATCAATTTTTACAACCGCTCATAAAGCCATTTGGCATGTGTATACAATACATTGCAATACAATATAACACTGTATTTTAATTGAAAGGTTAGTGTTCACCAGTGCATGACGTAGTCAATTTTCTACGTAGGCACACTGGTTTGTATGCGGTATGCAGCTGGACATTATATACATAATTCAGGTATAAATATATCATATTACATACAATGTATCTATAATATATATATAAACATTATGTAATATATATATATATAGTAATGTGTGTGTATATACACAGATGTGTATATATAAGAACCACAGAGAAGAAGAGTAGTCTCTTATAAGAGGGGTAGAAGAAGAGCAGTTCCCTTAAGCTTGCCCTGAGCAGCCATGGGTACGAAGTGTTAGCGACTTCATTTTCTTAGCCTCGGCATATTAGGGCATATGGCCAATCCCTCTCCCTCGCCATCTCATCCTCCCAACGACAGTGTATGGTCAGTGTACTCGTTACGGCTCATTGCTTTTGAGATATGTACATAGATAATGCTCCAAACAGGCTGTTGCTTGTCTCCTGAAGGCAAGACCTATAATTCTCTGCATTGTTTAACACGTTTAGAAATGTACGACAGTCTATTGATTAGCATGCTGGACTATTGGCACATCGATCTAGGTTCAAATCCCTAGCATGTCAAGGTTACTTAAAAGGAAGTTGAGCAATAGTAATTGCAATTAGCAACTTCTAAAGCGCCGGCGTCTACTGCACAAAGCATCAACCAATGAACTTCACGCCCGTTGGGGCATTTGGGTGCCTTTTCAGGAGATGGGGCATACATTAACGTATGGTGTGGAACGGTGGACGATTGGTTAGAGCGCTCGGCCTGTAATGCAGAGAGTCCTGTGTTCGAGCCTCGCTTTTGAAAGGTAGTTACTGTGTAGGGACCTTTAGCAAGTCCTTCACTCACAATTACTCTGCACCATCGATGTTCTGTCGTATGGTCGTGTGCACTTCTGAACTTTGGATGGAGGGCAATATCAAAGTATACAGTTGTATTATATTAATGGACTGCTCTTCCTCTTCTCAATGTATGTATGTTAGGCTGACCAGATATTGGAAACTAAAAACCGGGACACTTCAATCACAAAATAAATTTGTTATGCCCATAATTAATATAATATAACTTGCACACATATCTATTTTATGCTTATTATATTGGTATAAGACTATAAGACTAAGTGAAAGGTTTTATTCAAATCATGGTTTTATATTTAAAATTAAATTCTAAATTTCTCAAATCGGTTACTCAGATTTGGCGCCTGAATGTATGCTTCTTAAAAGTTCTTTTGTCTGCTAACATTCTATCATAACAAATCTTGCTTTTAAATTTAAATTTAATTATTCTAAATTTATAAAATCAGTCACTCATATTTGGCGCTTGAATGTATGCTTGGTTTTTTGTCTGCTAATATTCTGTCATAAAATTCAACACATGTTTCTTCCATATTCACTTTCACTCTCATAGCAGCTTCAAGAGTTTCTTCTGATAATCGACTTTTTTATCACTACAACAATATGACGTTTAGAACCGGAAGAGGTATTATGCATGGTAATAAATAAAAGTGAGATTAAAAATGAATTTACTCGCCAGATGCCAGCATAAAATGAAGGATACGTTGATAAAGTAAGTAATTATATCCTTTATTTGATCACATGGTAAACGCACATGAAATACATTATATAAGATCGGAAAGTCAGGTCAGTTTTTAAAAACCGGGACATATTTAGAGTTTGGCCTACCTTTCCCGGCAGCCGGGACAGCTAGCAGAAAACCGGGACTGTCCCGGGAAAACCGGGACGTCTGGTCAGTAATGTATGTATGTATGTATGAACACTTGTTATAGCGCCCCTTCAAGATTTCTACTCAGGCGCTCCCGACTACATCAAGTTTCACGCCCGAAGCGCATGAGCAATTGCGAGTGAAGGACTTGCCCAGGGTCCCTACGCAGCGGCTTGAGGTGGATTCGAACCCGCAACCCTCCGGCTGCAAGACACCGAACTTACCCCTATACCACCGCGCCCCACAATATATATTTAATATATATATTAAAGCTAATTAGCATATGAATACCAGATAGAGTTTCACCCCAGGGGTTGGTTGGCAGAGGCACAAAACCTCATTATCAACCTCAACAGACCAAAAAAGTAATTTGGCAACCTTCTTAGGGTCCGAAAATTCGTCCATACCACCAGTTAGCCAGTAAAAGCACAGTCCATTAATACAATACAATACAACTCATTGCCCTCCTTCCAAAGCTCAGTTTAAAAGTTTAAATATACATAATATATATATCTTATAATATATATATATATATCTTACACTTTTTCTGAAACAAAAAGAAAAGCTACAGGCATGTCAATCCAGCTTCGTATAGTTGGATCCATCATATATTATTCAAACAGGTCTTCCGCCCACAGTTGCACAACTGTCATTCGGTTGGCCACCTCTTCTTGTTTATCACGCAGTTCCCGTTCAACGTCAGTCAAGTGTTGTTTTTCAATATCTCGACCGTTATCAACTGCTCAAGGTGGCAATTCACACAACAGGTTAACTGTGGCCAGACGGTTGAAACACGCCCTGTATCAATCGTTACATATGATGAGGAGGAACCCTGGCTTGCAAGATCTCAAAGAATAGGTCCACAGACGATTCAACTAGGCAGCTTCGGAATAGGCTTTAAATAGGAAGAACAGAGCAGTTTTAAATACGGTAGGCTATCTATATCAAAGCCATGGGTTATGCAGATCAGTATCAGAACAGAGCAGTGGCCGAGTGGGTTGGTTGCCCGCTCTCCACGCCGGCGGCCCGGGTTCGATTCCCGGTCGGTCGGTTTATCAGAAATTAATTTCTCGGATCTTTACTGCGGGTGGCTCGGTCGCAATATAAACGTGGTACGAAGTACTAGCCTCCGACACTAATCATCTTCGATATGAAAGAGTGTCGTTAAGCCCAAGTACACAATTTTCTTAGCCTCGGCATTTGATCTTCCCACTGACAGCATAACGGTCATTATAGCCGAGTTGGCTATAGGGGCGCAGAAGGAGCAGACATCTCAGAACAAATTTCTGTCCTGGCGGGGATTTGAACCCCAACCTCTCGTACAGTCTGCCACGCGAACCGCTAGACTACCATGCACCCCACACAGACATAGCAACTCTAATTCAAGACTTCTATGGAGCATAATGCAAAATGAATCAACCCAAAGTCACTTTCAAATGGAAACCAGTCCGGATTTCTCAAATGCATCACAACAGATTGAAGAAGTCTTGTTTGCATTCAACCACATGGTGACATGGATTCTACCTATCTGTCTGAATCTTTAAGATAGGTTCTCAACATACTTACTGCATAAATCAAACACAACAGTACAATCAAGAAATGTGAAATATCTGGACATCCACACAGTGCATTTGCTCATTTCCATAGCACCCAAGATTTTGACAACACACTTGCAATTATAGCACTGTGCATAATTATAAGAGTTTCTTCCATGTGTCATGCTTTTCATCAAGCTTCCTTGGGGTGCATACTAGTCAAGTGGTCAGTGACATTGTGCTTGACTGTCAGGGTTTAAATCCCCATCAGGGCAGAACTGGTTTTAAGATATCTGCTCCACTTGTGCCCCCTATAGCCAACTTAGTTGTAACGAGTACACTGATCGTACATGGAGGATGAGACTGTGAGGGAGAGGACTGAGGCATACAAGGGCCATCTGCCCTCATATGCTGAGGCTAAGAAAAAGAAGCTGCCTCTCAGGCTATAGCTTATGTGACTGCTCTTCATCTTCTTTGTGAAGAAGCACTTTATACAATTGAATGTTCTGGAAATGACCAACACAGAGAAGTCCACACTTGGAACAAAGACCGCATTTAACGTCATCTACATTGACTAAATAAAGACATCCATGATACTACTCGAAGGCCACAGATGTTCAAAGAAACTTGTCATTGTTAGCAAAATCAATACGATCACTTACTACCTAGTCAGGAGTAAAGAGAAAATTCTTATATGCCATTGTACTGCAGAAGCCTTCATACACATACAAGACAAATAAATCACACCAAAATATCACCGATACTTCCTTACTTCTTTACTACAGATGGGGATAACTAATTGATTAGATTCTAATCGATTAGCTAATCAATTAGACAAACAGCTAATTCTAATCGATTAGCTGTTGCCTGATCCCAATTGATTCTCATTGATTAGCAATTTTTAGCTAATTCTAATCATAAAACAATTAGCTGATCGATTAGATTTTTATAAATTAAGTTAAGAACGAGTTAATTAAGAATGAGTTAATTAATAATGAGTTTGAAGACTGTTTCAATTAATTATCTGTTCATGATAAGTCATTCTTAGCTTTTTGACGATTCGCATAACATAATTTCTGCTGTTTTGGATCCAACATTGAAGTTCAGGTGGGTATACTATATAAAAGACTGTAGTAACTTGCTGTGCTTTGAATCCTTTGATCACAATTTGACAAATTCATGAAACAAATATATATATGCTACGAATTATCAAAATCTAATTATAATTGCTAACCAATAAGCTGCTGTTAATTCAAATTCTAATCGACTAGCTAAAAGATTTTGCTAATTCTAACACTAATCGATTAGCAAATTTCAGATGCTAATTCTAATTCTAATCGATAAAAAAGCAATTTAACTAATCGTGCCCATCTCTGCAACACACTCATCCACCAATATTAGTCTCATATTTAACTAGACATTTATTTTCCCGTTTCCCACTCAACATTTAGTCATCAACTTTTCAAAAGAAATGCACTATTCCAATCAAATATCTGACTTAAATGCTTTCTGAAAGATATTTGCTCTGCAAAGCTGTCACTGACTCACTCACTCATTTACTCACTCATTTATTCATTCATTCATTCAGACACAGTATTCACGTTCAGACACAACAAGAATGCAAGTCATGCATAAACTGCAAGAGCCTGGCTTTGGCTACAACAGTACTGTTGCTGGCCAAGGGCAGAATAATTTAAAAGTCAATTAATCTGTCCCCACTGCGGCCTGACAACGGGAAGACTTCAAGCTGTTGTTAATTCAGCTGTTAATTCTGGACATGTTTCAAAATGTCACCAACTCAAGTGGCTCACCTCATCCGACGCTGGTAAACAACCCGACAACCTGTCGCATGCACATACAGAGTACAGACACAATGAAAGCATAATTAAATGCCTAGGGCTTAGTTCTGCATACAGAAAAACACGCAGGTGTACAGCTAGACCTCATAAGGCCCACCTCGAGCCCTACGCGTATGTATAGCCCAGGCCTACGTCGTCACGATACCGTCACGACACGAAGTACTACCTCATTGCCTAATGCCTATGACTACCTCTTCACACCGTCACACGCCCTGCACTGTCTCCAAAGTATTTCTTCCCATGCGCACCCATTCCAAGCACGCATCCCATTTTCCGTCGACGTCTCCCCAAACGAATAGGTCCCTGTCAGGGATTCGAAAGGGTAGTTAAGCCTAAAAACCACTCATAAGCGGAAATTTATAAATCGACACACCATCCTCAGCAACAACAACAACATTAAACCGGCATAAAAACGAAGAATTCGCGAAACGCTGCTAACCTGGCTACCTACCAATTCGACAAATCCACGTTCCAGCGACTAAAATGACGACGAATTTCCGGCACAGTAAAGCGTGAAAATGGGCGTATTCTACGACGAACTGAGCGTGTATTGTCTCGTGCTACACTGCCTGTGTGTATGTGATGGCGTCTGGCTGCAGCGCACCTTCTACCTGTCAAACGCCGTCTCTCTCTCATTGACCAGACGAAGGCGTTCGATTATGTTAAACGCTGCACCCAGCGCGCAGGGACGAGCGCGGAACAGCCGCCGCCGCCGGATGCGTGTACGCCCTCCTCCTCCTGCTACCGTAAGGTCGCGATTTTACGCTCAACCGATGACGAATAATTAATTAATGTCCCAGCAAAAAACTTCGCAGTTTATGAATCTACGCTAATCATATTTGTGTATTAATTTAAGCGTTTTTATATAGCGACCGTATGGTCTCGACCCTGCTGGTTTTTCCATGAATTGATGGGGTGAGATCCGCCTCCACCATTTAAGGTCCTCGCGTTTTAGCAAATCTGAGGCATGTCAAAATATTTGGCTCACGACGAAAATATTTGGCTCACGGCGATGCCTGCGTTCTTTCCCGCCTCGTTCCACCTCTGACATAGCTGGTATAGCGCAGATGAACAACCTACCTGTTTATAGACTGTAGGATGGACTTCACAAATTATAGGCCTATACCGAGGACTACGTAGAGTCGTAGACCATTTATTCGTACACATCGTGGCCAAATGGCTTGCGTCAGGAACTGCTAAGCTCTCGTAGTTAATTTTCGACTCTTGTAATAAAATTGTGATCACCCGTTCTATTTGACCAATCAATGCCAATCATACGTTCATGTCAGTTTGAAATAATAAACTAAGATTATTATTATTATTATTTTATTATTATTATTATTTTAATAATGATGTTAAATTGAAGGAAATTTAGTTGCAACGTGGTCCGAGACAACATAACGGCGAAAACGGGAATAGGCGTAGGCTAAGTTTTGGCGTTGTTGTTGTTGTTGTTTACGTTTGAATCATGGTTGATCAACGAGAACGCAAGACAATATCTTTGGTTTATAATACGCAATTTACCTCTTGTAGTGCAATAGGAAAACAAAATAATTTACATGTATTTTGAAATCCTCAATTGTTGTATTTTAAGCTGACTGGAGCGCCTCTATCGAAAGAGTCCACAACTGCGGCAGAGTTAATACTACAGCTTAGTCAATCATAGGCTAAGCTATATAATGTAGGCCTATTTAAAATATTCCGATCTATATTATTCATTTCATGTAGGCTAATCGTGTGTAGGCCTACAGGACAATGGTCATCGTAACCGTGGCACACTTCCTGATCGAGTGCCGAAATCAGACCAACCGGCAGCAAAATCGTCAGGACTTTAATGCCGTCAGCGCTTCCACTCAGGCACCGGACTTGGGTCTCCATTTGACAATCTTCTGGAGGGCTCTCTGACTTGACACCGTGCTCGTGAATAAGCTGGTGCCCAGCGCTTAGATTTCGAGTAGCGCTTTAGCCAGTTGGAGTTTACGATTACCAGCTAATGCAGCTATGGTAATCTGTCGGGCAAATGGTCTAATGAGCAGTGATATTTTCGTTAACGAAAATTAAAATTAGAAATAAAAATAAAGGATTTCGTTAACGAAAACTAAAATTAAAATTGGGAATTATTTTAGCTTCAAAAACGAAATTAGGAATTAAATTATAAATTATTTGCCGAACTAAAATTATGAAGAAAATTAGGAATTATTTTCAGAAGTAAAATCATTTTAATTCTTAAGTTGAGGTGAAGGCGAGTAAAATTGCCCGCGATCCAAACACGTAGGCCTAACTCCATTGAAAAACTTCGGCTTGAGAGAAGGCGCTGCGCATACCATTCTCTATGTAGGCATATTATACTTTCTTTGGTCTTCGTTGTTTAATATTTGTTCCAGCCATCAACACCGCCTACTGAACTTTCTGCCATGCATGACGTCAGGCAGAGCTCATTACCATAAGAGGTTCAGCGTTCATCCACTTGGTGTTCATCCAATCAACGACCTCATATAAATAAAGCATCCAATAAACGTCGATGATGTTTAACGATATGACGGCGTCGTAAAATAAACGATACTATACGTCGATGATAAGACGTCACGCATGGCAAACGGCTAGGCTTCATACCAGCCCATCGACGTATATTAATTTTGGAATATATACCAGTCGATGGTAAGCGAGCTCAGTTGCGTACGACGGTACGACATTTTATTTCGCGTTTGATCGGTACATTGCTAATATAAAGTGTGAGTTTATCGAGAATGTTGGCCAGAAGGAAGCGAGATAGCCCGGTTTGGGAGTTTCCATTTTGACGAAGCTACAGGTGCTATCTATAATCTAATAGTAGGCTATCCATTAGCCTACTTGTATCAAGCAAAGTAATGATTTTACGTTATGCCAAAACCGCGTGACAACAGTTCCTGCTTACAACACACGTGTTAGATCAGCTAGATATAATAGCCACGTGTGTAACGCCTTCTCGTGACACTTCGAAGATGTTATCTTATGAGTCTTTATAATATATAGGCTACATAAACACAAATTCCATCTTTTTCACCGTTTGGTACTTGGCATGTAGATGCCATTTGTGTTTATGTATATAATAAAGACTCTTAAGTCTGGGGTCCATAGTGGTAACATCACTGGCGTGAAGAGCAGTAGGAAGCGGGATCGTTTCCGCACCCCTCCCAAAGGTCCACTCAGCCTATCATTTGCGAGATGGTGCATTGGTAAAATGAGATGTAGGACGGGATGGGCGCCTTGCATGGCTGCCGAATACAGTGAAATTCGACTCCTGTAATAACTTGTGATCATCCGTTCATACTGAATTATAATCATCCAGAGTAATTGTCAGTTTGAATTAATAAAGAATATATTATTATTATTATAAGATTACATCTTCGAAGTGTTCGAGAAGGCGTTGCACACATGGCTATCTAAACAAGTGTGTTTTAAGCAGTTGTCAAACTTGTCACGTGGTTTAGCATAATATTACTTTCTTGATATATGGATACTGGATAGGTATAGATACTACTAGATTATATTTTAGATAGATAAGAATAAACCAAAGTAACTTTAACGCCGCATGTAAACGGTTTGTAAATTCTAATTTAGAAAAAGTCCTGCTGCAATAAGAACTATTGTTTAACGTTATACCTATAACATTTCTGATTACTCTCACTACTGAGGATAGAACAGTACTGTCACTTAGGATTCCTAAGTTAGGAATATACAGATACATTTAAAGAATTCTTGATAAATTATTTAATGTGATGCTACAAGCCTACAACTGGCATACGGATTTCATATGGGGTTTTTCTCGAATGTCAACTCCCTCCAACCAAATTTAGTGGCCTTCCTATTGTCTGCATAGTCCGGATGTACTGTTAATTACCTTGTATTATTATTTATATTTTATGATAAAGGATGAAATAAAATGAACACGCTCCTAAGACAATAGTTTCTATCAATGGAAAAAAGAGTGTTTTTGAACAAAGACATGTTATAGTAATACTTTTTACAGCACTGAAATTAATTATTATTTTGAAAACTAAAGTATGAACTAAAATTACTAGAGAACTGAAATAGGAATGATAAGTAAAATTATTGGTGAAGTAAAATTAGAATTAGAAGTAAAATTTAAGGATGCAGAACTGAATTAAAACTGAATTAGGAATAATTTTTAGAAATTAAATTATAACTGCTACTGAGACACCCAAACTGCCTGGACTTTATACCTGTAGGCCTTATACCTTTACACCAGTAGGCTTAATACCTTTAGGCTTTAAACCTCAGATCCGTGCTGAACATCTAGTAGCAACCTGGCCTTGAAACGACCATCGAACAAGGGATAGTGTACGTGTAGATCAGCTAATGAAATAATGGTTTGCTTTATAATTAATTGCTTCTCACTCGTTGTTTGTATTTTCACTGGGTTATCATTCTCGTTGCTTTGTTATTTAATTGGTTTAGTATAATTTTATGCATTTAGCATTCACATTGTTATTAGCTTTTCTTGGCGTGGCTCAGTCTTCGTCATTCTTTTGGGATGTCCTATTCTTATAGGCCCTGTATTTCTTTTTGCGGTTGATTAACTGTATTGCGTGATATTTCCAATAAAATCATGTTCTATAGTTAAACGCTAGGCTTCTTGAACATTAGGCCTATGCACTGCCATTATGCCCGTCACATAATGCTGCCTCTGAGTTTAGGGCTATGGCGCCGCCTATATTGGCCAAATGCCTAAATTTTGGTCACGTGTCAAATTGCTTGTTGGAGGTCCTGCGCTGGCGCGCTGTATAGAGTATAGGATTGCATCCTTGGTCTTGTGGTGTCAGCTAGGCCTAGACTTACCTACTTGACCTTTGTTGAATATCCATGTTCATGCAATATTCTTCATATTCTTGGTCAAAGAAGATGGCTATTGTTCTAATGGTCAGGAGTGGTGGAAACAGTTTCCCTCTCTGGACGTGGTAGATACTAGATTTAGTTCCTCCATCTGTCTGGAGAGTGCCAAACCTCTTTTAACCATCCTTTTCCATATATGGTCTCCTGCTAAACAAACACAAAACCGGCATGGCTAACTTAGTCATGACATTTGGGTTGCCTGATTTAGGAAGGGCATTCAAAGTTGACCTTTTATCGATTTCTTTGTGTATAGAGAAAACACACCCAAATGATTTCAATGTTTATTACTGTATTCATTGTCGAATCATAATAGTAAGTTTATTGAGACTGGAAACTTAGGCTGTTTTCCATGCCTCGTCAGCAGTCTATAACATTTTAACACATGTGTTTATGTAAAACTTAAATATTGCTGTCAATAAGCAGTGTAAAACCACTTTGTGAAATGCTTAATTAGCCCAATTATATAAAACAAACAGGAAAATAAATGCAGTAATATGAAACACCATTACAGTATAAAGTAAAAAAGCAGTAAATTGAATAAATAATAAGATGAGGGTAGGCCAGAATTGAGGTAGTGTCTTGATGAAAAAGGTAAAAAAAGAGAGTTGGTTAAGGGCAGGTAAAGATATAGTAAAAGGCAGGTTACAGTCAATTTGAAGTATAGAGGCAGAACAACTTCGTAAAATTTAAGACAACTACACAAAAAGTATATATATACAGAGTATTTATTTATTGTGTCAGAAAACAGAACAAATAACAGTACACATCATGACAGAAACACGTCAATCACTGTGCAACAGGAAGCCAGGAGAAAGCTAAAAGCTTAAACCACCCTGGCCCCTACCTGGTTAACAGGTACTGGTTAACATTTCAGTCAACGTTTAGTGTCACACAGATCCAGACTAAGTTATGCAGTTGACTGGCAGTTGAGTCCGAACAATTTTAGTACCGGTACTATACATTAGACATTATACATTAAACAAATTATTAGCAAGTTCATAAAGCACAGAAATCAGAACCAAAGTAAACTGAGGCAAATTTTATGACAAGATTATGAAAAATGAAATAAAACAAAAATGAAATAAACAAAAGAAAGCACTATTTATAATAATACATAACTGAGGAATGTGTGCATCCAAATTGATCAAAACAAAATTCACAGGGATAATTTGATCAATAAAGACCTATTATTTCTAAATATGCTATTTTTCACTGTATTTTAATAAGTAGCCTATTTTCAGTTCTCTTTTAAATGTGGAAATAAATTTCTCTTCTTTAAGTTCATCAGACAATGAATTCCACAAACAAGATCCCAAGACCTGGAGGTTGCCTGCTCATATATACAGAGTAGTCAAGAGTTAGTGAAAGGTAGGAATGTGAAGTAGATACAAACATTTCTAAATGTATTAAAATTATAAAGGTATCTTAAAACAAATGTGAGACTCGAATTAAACTCTACGTAGCCTTAATTACCAGATGCCTGAGTTTAGTATAATAGGGGATAGATTCTAAGTGTGAAAGGACAAGTAAATTTATTTTACTTATTTGCACAAATAATACCGTCTTATAGAGTAATTAATATGTTCCAAGGTAATTACAGGCAACATTGCAAATTAACAAAGACTGCCTATGACTTCATAGTTCCCATTGAAATTATCTCTCGGAGTTTTTATAGTGCAACCATTTGTGTGAATAATTTAAGAGTTAGGATTAAAACTGGAAGGGAACCATGCGGTTCTAAATATTTACTCGACATTACTATATTCTACACCAGTGTAGTGATGAAACAGTGTTATATTCTACACCAGTATAGTCATGAAACAGTGTTAAATATGCAACTAATGCATACAGTTAAATATGCAACTAATGCATACAGTTGCAGAAACAACCATTAGAAGAGGTATAACCCCTGTATATAAATATTAAACGAGTTAAAGATCCAGTATCAATGTTCAATAGGTGGCAATAGCACAGCGGCAACTGACAATAGATACTACAGAGTTAAATTAATTCGTTAGGTGGCGGCAGGATAAAACGCCGCCATTTCTACTGTATTAATAAGCGTCTCAGTCAACGCCATTTTAGACTGTCGGCACAAATCATGCTATGACCGCCATTTCAAAATCAATCAGAACATGAAAAATTTAGTAGTTATGTTGATAATCCCACAACATGAACGTACACCACTTTTAGTTATCTATTTATAATTTTAGGTAAGCAAAATGATAAACAGTGAAGTAAAATTCTTTTTATTTTATATTAGTGAAGACAAATTGCCTATCCAAACATTACATGCATTGCCCACACACGAAAAAGGCAAAAACTTAAAACATGGTAAGTAAAAGTACTTAACTAATTAAAGAGTATAAACCTACATCATAAATAACTTGCTTAAGATTATATATATATATATATATATATATATATATATATATATATATATATATATATATATATATATACATACATAACACTGGAATACTCAATGATAAAATAACATTATCTTTCCACAGAATGATAACACTGGAATACTCCACTCTCAAGTGTGTATGGAGTCAACTGTCAATACGGAAACCTCAAATACAACAATCTTGGAAATGTAATAGTATCTACATCTCCAGTCAACCATATTTTTATTTCATTTCAAAGTGGAACATGTTTCCACATCATTTCACATTATATCCTATAATCCTATATCCATATAATTTCTCAGTAGCATAAGAAAACACACCTACTTAAGTAAAAAGGTGTATATTAGACAGAGAGGCCTATCGTAAGCAGCTGTGAAATTGTCATGTGTATTACAATTTATGTTCAAGGTATTTAATCTCATTTTTGCTGCACATCCAAAAGTCCAAGACAACACCATAACAAATGCATATAAGATCATGAAGAGATTAACATTCTGTCTTGAATGCATTTCAGGTTGGTATTCTACATCAGTAAAATTCTGCGATTTATGCATTTCAGGTTGGTATTCTACAAACGCACAGTGATGAAACAGATATTCTCAGAGCATGAGTATCTCTAATAAAATGTCTTATTTAAAGTCCATCAAACATCATACCAAAGAACTTGTACTTATAATCCAGTTTCCAGAAACACTAATTAAACTGACAACATGTCATTGCTCAAGTAACAGTGCAACAAGGTTTTGTAGGTTCTCCAAATCTAATATGTCTATGTTATAGCTGTGATTAGTTTTGGTACGCCAATGGGCTGGGAATTTAGTACTGATTAACGTGTTTTTAATATTTCTCCAGTTTTCACAGGTTATTATGGGTTTAGTGATAGTTTAGTGAGTTCAGGATAAAATTTAAATTGGCCTGTTTGACCAACAAATCCCTCAACACCAGACCTTCAGTCACCCCTTTACATTCCCTCATTGCTTACGATCATCAAGTACGGGTCTCTTAGCTGTGCCCCGATGCAGAACAGTTATGGGCTTGTGTGCATTCCATGCTTCTCTGCATGAAATGCACACAAGCATTAGCACACAATTCCAGGGAATGGAATCGACTTCCTTTCTCTCTTCATAGCTCAAATTCACTAACCTCCTTCAAAAAGCGGCTCAAAACTAACTATTTCTCCTTGGCTTTCAAGCACATGGATATCTGCATGTTTCTCTGGCGGCTGACTATCCGCGCCTCAGATTCACATTTCAGTGTGTGTGCGCATTACAATTAATTAATAATAATAATAATAATAATAATAATAAGTGTTAAAATATTTATCTAGTTCTCGATTTTCACTTATAAATTCACTCGAGGGTTTATATAGTGTTTTGCTAAGTATATTTTTCTTTTCATATATGTTTTCGTATATAAGTATCAGCATTAGTTTTTCTACTTTCGTAGTCTGATCCCTGTATATCAACAAAGAGGTTCTATCAACCTGGCTCAATTTAAGAATTGCGCTGTTTCGGATAGGGTCAGGGTAATTTCTTCATTTAAAGGCTTTAGTCATATTATTGACCTGGGACTGTAGGTCATGGGGTTCATAGACAATTCGGTTTAATCTAAGGAACTGACCAAAAGAAATAGTTTTCTTAATGTGGGACAAATGAATACTAAGAAAATTCAGATATAGTTTTTATCAGTAGGCTTAGTGTATATAGTAGTTTGAAGGTCATCATGTTTAATTATTTTCATGTCTAAAGAAGAAATGTCTCTATTGCATTGGTTTATGGTAGGTCTAAACTTGAAATTTAGATGAAAATTGTTGAAGGTATTAAAACATTTAATAAGTTCCCAGAGGTATTATTTCATATTCTAAAAAGGTCATTTATTAATCTATCATGATCCCAAACTGTTTCAGGATGAGATCTATTAAATTTTTCAAAGAATTTGAAGATTATTATTTTTGCTGCCTTTTAGCTATGTCTTGTGGTCAAACAACATTGTCTCATGTTAAATTATATAATGTTGTGTTGTGTCTTGTGATGCTATGTACAGACATTATAGGCGCAAACTAATGGTCAAGTTGTGATAGGTTGTTTTTAATTAATTAGTAGCCAGCATCATGAGGATATGAAACTAGAATAAGGGTTCAGTTATATTACACGGTTCTGGGTTAAATGCGAGGTGGAAGATGCGTATTGGACGAGTTGAAGCATAACGGTTATCACGACGAAATGTATGCACAGACGTAACGGTCGAACTGCCGTATGAAGAAGGCTTCACACGGCTTCTGAAGACGTGGCAGTTGGGCTGCTGACTTGTTAATGAAGGACATATTAAAAAGCTTCATTCACAATCATGATCGTTCAGTGAGACTGTTTTAACTTGACTGCGATCGAGTTCTATCTAGGATCGGAGAGAAAATATATTACCTCAATCCAATTTCGTCATTTTCATCGTAAGATTAACCAAATTATAACTGTTAATTATGCTGCCGTAACAACATTAAAAACCAAATTACAATGATCATAATTACAGAGCGATGGGTGATACATTAACTCAGAATATATCAAGACATTAACTCAGAATATATCAAGACACTACGGTCATAAATGCAAATAAAGACACTGTATCATCTATGAAACAATTACTGGTATGACTTTCTGTAAGACTTTAAAGGTGGAGTGGTATTTTGAATAGAGCCAATATAGGAATACAGAGCAATTTTATAGGCCCAGAAGAAGTGAAGGAATTTTATGTAAAGTTGCATAATGATGGAACAATTTTGAAGGAAGTTCTTAAATCTAAAGGACCTCAAAGCATTTCAGGAGCATCACAGAAACTATCTAATGACCAAGTTGTAGCAAATGTCCATTTCCCACACAAGCCCATCTTATCTATATGTGTATATATTTAAGTTAATAGTTGTTTAATGCTAGGCTGAATATTATTAGATGCTAGTTATGGTCGATTATAGTAACTTGCAGGAGCTTCAAGGAAACTATCTAATGACCAAGTATCAATTGATGGTAATAATCTTTAGAAATCATTATGCATGTGTTTTCCTTGCTGAACTGTAACTATTTAAATCCTCTCCAATTAATTGCTACACACCCACTTCTGACAAATGCTTTGAATGAAACCAGTTTAGCGATCAGTTCAACTGTTTGTGTAGTTTTGAGTGAAGGACTTGCTCAAGGTCCCTACACAGTTAGTCTAAGGGAGGCTCGAATCCATGCTCTTCGCATCACAGGACAAGCACTCTGACCAGTTGGCTACTGTGTCCCAATCAATACTTTTTATTGATCAATCAATCAATCAATACTTTTATTGCCTTGTGCATCAGACACTGATGTGATAGAAGTTCTAATTAAAGTTACAGCTACAGTTTCTCTGTTTGATTGTGGTTCTGTGTCTGGTAGCAGTGCCTCTTATGAGTTTCTATTAAAGAGATGCTATAATTTATATACAAAATGCTGAAAGGAATCTGTGTTTTGTAGGACCCACTGATTGAGGAATTCACCACAGCAACTCACACATGGAAGTTGAACATTGTAGATTGTGCGAGCTGGCTAGAAATAGCATTAAGATGAGCAGCTTCCCAATGCATCATTTCAGGTTACTGCTTAGATCAGTATAATTATTTAGGAACTACAGAATTTTGATGAATTACTTTGCTGTAGATTAGTTCAAGCTAAAAGTAATCTACATGTAATCGTATCCTGATATATTGATGATAACTTGCCAGTTTATAATATGTGGGGCGGGAGATGGTTGAATGGTAACACGCTGGCACGAAGGTCCCAATTTGAATGTAATTTATAAGCTTTTATTAAGATATTATTAATTATCTTCAGTTCCCAATCTGTAATCTTTTATTTTTAGACAAAGCAACGATGGCTTGGTTCAAACTTTACCAGAGACGGACCGGTCGGAAACAACATTAACAAGTCTAACCTTCCCGACATTCGAGTGTCGTTTCGATTAGAGACACTCATTGACGAGCTTCTCCTGGTTTTTGGCGTAAGTTTCCAGTCAAACAATTGACTTTCTTTAAGTTTTGTTATTTTTAGTAAATTTATAGGAATTCTTGGATTATAGAAATTTCTGGGATTTCATGATCTATCCTAATAGTTACCAAGGGATGTTAAAGATAATTATTTAACAGTAATGAATCCTTCACTTAGTTTGAGTGAAGGACATGCTCAAGATCCCTACACAGTTACTGTCTAAGGGAGGCTCGAATCCATGCTTTTCGTGTTGTCACAGGACAAGCACTCTGACCAGTTGGCTACTCTGTCCCAATCAATACTTTTTATCAATCAATCAATCAATCAACTTTTATTGCCTTGTGCAACAGAAACTGATGTGATAGAAGTTTAATTAAAGTTACAGCTAGAGTTTTTCTGTTTGATTACGGTTCTGTGTCTGGTAGTAGTGCCTCTTATGAGTTTCTACTTTCTATTAAAGAGATGATACATATACAAGATGATGAAAGGAATCTGTGTTTTGTAGAACCCATTGATGGAGGAATTTACAACAGCTATACACACATTGAAGCTGAGCAGTGTGGACCTTGCCGAACTAGCAACAAACAGCATTCTTATCAACAGCTTCCCAAACGCGGTAAGTCCTTTGCATCAGTTCATGTGGCTGTTTAGATCAGTATAATAATTTAGCAACTACAAAATTTGAGTGGATTACTTTGTTGTAGATCTTTGCTCTACTTTCTATTAAAGAGATGATACATATACAAGATGATGAAAGGAATCTGTGTTTTGTAGAACCCATTGATGGAGGAATTTACAACAGCTATACACACATTGAAGCTGAGCAGTGTGGACCTTGCCGAACTAGCAACAAACAGCATTCTTATCAGCAGCTTCCCAAACGCGGTCAGTCCTTTGCATCAGTTCATGTGGCTGTTTAGATCAGTATAATTATTTAGCAACTACAAAATTTGAGTGGATTACTTTGTTGTAGATCTTTGCTCTACTTTCTATTAAAGAGATGATACATATACAAGATGATGAAAGTAATCTGTGTTTTGTAGAACCCATTGATGGAGGAATTCACGACAGCGATACACACCCTGAAGATCAGCAGTGTGGATTTGGCCGAGCTTGCAAGAAACAGCGTTCTAATCAGCAGCTTCCCAAACGCAGTCAGTCCTTTGCATTATTTCATGTGGCTGTTTAGATCAGTATAATTATTTAGCAACTACAAAATTTGAGTGGATTACTTTGCTGTAGATCAGTTTAAGCTCAAAGTAATCTAGATGTAATTGTATCCTGATATATTGATGTTAACCTGCCAGTTTATAATATGTGGGGTAGAAGATGGTTGAATGGTAACACACTGGCACGATGATCACACGGACCCAGGTTCGATACAACTAGCCCCATAAGGTTAACTCAGCCTTCCATTCGCTAGGTGGCATTGGTAAATGAGCAGCAGGACAGGCTCCTTGCAGGCTGTCATACAGTTAAATTCGACTTCTGTTAAAATATGTTGTCATCTGTTACCACTATGTCCAGTAATCTTACTGCATACTTGGCAGTTTGAATTAATAAAGAATATTATGAGGCTCAGCATATGAGGATGGACAACCAATCCTGTCCCTTGCCATCTCATCTTCCCACCGACAGTATACAGTCGGTGTACAGAAATCTTGAACCAAATTTCTGCCCTGATGGGTATTTCAAACTCTGACCTCTTGATTGACAGTCCAGCACATTTACCACTACACTAATCATTAATTTTAAAATAGGACGTTGATTAAATCGTTTTATGCATTAATCTTAACACTGATTCGTAATCTCGAGATTTCTACAATGTCCAAAATATATAGCATTGTTGTTTACAGTTTAGTCATGAGTGTTCTTACATGCACAACTTGTAGAAATGAACACAAGCAAACTTAACTGCGGATAGCCTGAATGTAATCTCAGATGTGATTTTGGCTTTTTAAAGAATTAGGACACACACTTTTTACTGTTCAGTATATTATGAACCAATGTTGATATTGTCATTCTACTCAATGGTTGATTCATGTACCATGAATGGACTTAATCCATATCTGTAGCAGCTGCTGGCAGTTTCCTGTGCTACATGCATCTTTTCACAAACTACATGTAGGAAACTAGGTATCTTGGTGTTGTGAATAAACGAAATTGATTGATTGATTGATTGATTTTAATTCTTAATACATGAATCTAGACCTACTTGATTCCTAATCAAATCAATTTACTTTCTAAGCATTTCAGTTTCCAATTTTGTTTTATTTTAAGACCAAAGAAAGTTGGCTGGGGAAGCACTTTGCAAAAGACGGACCATCTGGAAACAACATCAGGCGCTCAAATGTTCCAGACAGACGTCTACAGTTTCGCTTCAAAACTCTTATTGAGGAACATCTGTTCATCTTTGGAGTAAGTTTCCAGTTAAACAATTAAAGAATTGACATTCTTTAACTTCATTTTCTCAGCGATGCAAAGAGAAATTGTGTGCCATGATTGTTAGCATTTTCAAGTCACCTATAATTTATATATATATATATATATATATATATCTATATGAATCTATATAACATAAAATAAGTTTCCTTTAGTAAATCGTGCAGTCAAAACAGTGTCTGCTGTCTGTGCAACTTTTGCAACATGGAAATGAACGATCTTTTAGTCACCTAGATTAATGACCATCGTTGAAATGACTCTACTACAGTTCAGCTACATATCAGGTCGAGTAAGTATGGTAGTTTCAATCCAATAATCAGCTGTAGTTGGAACACAGCTTGATGAGAAAGCCAATAGTAGCAATCCAGAACCAATCTGCAAAAGAGAGCCTGGTTAGAGAACCTTGGAGGTGTCCAAAATGTGAAGTACATTGAAGTCATCCTATAGCATATTTCACATATTTTTCTGTTATTTTACTAAATTTCTAGGAATTCTTTTATTATTGAAATTTCCAGGATTTCGTGATATATCGTAATAGTTACCAAGGATTGTTAAAAATAATTTAACAGTGACCAGGTCTATAATGAGTCCTTCATTCAGTTTTGAGTGAAGGACATGCTCAAGGTCCCTACACAGACACTGTCTCAGGGAATCCATGCTCTTTGTGTCCCAGGGCAAGCACTCTGACCAGTTGTGTACCATGTCCCACAGAATGGTTATCAACCAAATGAGTGATCTCCATTCCTGTTGGTCATTTGTCAGTTGTAGTGCTTCTCATGTTTAGTCCAAGTCTTCTTTTGTCTTTAATTATATTGTCAATGCAGCATGGCTTTTGATATATTTACCAGTAACTGAGATTGCTGTTGTTGGCAGGCGAAGCCAGTTGCCGGGCCAAGCCAGTCACCTCCTTCATCGCCTTCATCAAAGAAGCCAAAGAGTATGGGCTTTGAATTATATATTCAAATATTCCATGTGATAAATTAAACCTGGAGCTTATGGTTTGATTTGAAATACTTAGTGAATTTCTGAAGTATACTTAAGAGGCACTGCCATAGGTGTGTAGATAACTGACTTTTTAAAATAGAAATGTCACTGTTTAATGTAATAACTAGTATGAGAAGTTGCCACATATGGACTATTATGTCAATAATTATTATGACAATGTAATGAAGTCATTGTCATAATTATGATAATTGTACTTCATATTATTACAGTGGTACTTCAGCTGGAAGATCTCACAATTGAGACTTCTGTCCCTTAGACACTACCAGCTATAGTAGCATTTATGAAACAGGAAAAAATATGACTGATTTACTGTGAAATTCCATTGTAGTCACCATCAGCTATGTAGTGCTTATGCTTGATGGTTTTAATAGGCCAATCCAAGAAAGTCTCAATGTTAATGCGTTAGTTAGATATAGCTTCTTAATTACTTGAACTGCTTTCAAGCATCTGATTTTGTTTCATGAGTTTTGTATTGGTAAAGATAGGTCTCAAGTGAGACTTGGGGCATGCTTTCAGTTTATTTCATTGGTCCTGAAGCTGGCAATGGATGGATCACAATGCAATGCAGTACTAGCCAGTTAATTCCCAGCTTACTTTTGTATCAAATTATGCTGGTTGGTGACAGAGGCTTGTATTTACAAACAATTAGCCCAATATCAATGCGCAGAATCCCTTAGCAGACATAAACCACCTTTGATTACAGACCCAGTGCACAAGAAGAATAGACCACTGTGCTGCATGCATCTAGTATACAAATGCAAGGAAATATGTTTCTTTGGTTCTTTTAGAGGATCCAGGATCGACCTCATCTCCATCTCCGACGGGCGGTATTTTGAGTGCAAGGGATCCATTCCAATCACATTGACGTGATCGGCATGGGGTAGAAATAGACAGGTATGCAATAAGATTACATGGTATAGTAGTAGCAGGTGATAACAAATTCAACACAAATCAAATTTAACTGTATGCTAGACTGGGTGCCAGTGGGTGGACCAGACGACACTCATCTCTTGTATGCAAGAGTCTACCTTTTCAGACTTAATTAATTAGGCATTTATTCATGCTTTTCATTTTCTTTTGTTAAAAAACAGATCCATCAAAAACTGTTGACATCATTTGCTTAACTGTATGGGATGAATTGAGGTTTTTATCAATACATCTTGGACTTGCTTTCTTGAATCCGGAGCACAAACAGTTGAACTGATCACTAAACTGGTTTCATTCAAAGCATTGGTCAGGTGTTGATTTCTAGCTAATAATTGGAGAGGCTTTAAATAATGACATAATTATTAAGAAGAAAAATACTTATAATGACTTCTAAAGATTATCATTGCATTTTAATTAAATATTGACAATTTATATAATCCTGAAGGATTACATTTAACAGTAACTTTTTTTGTAACCCAGAAAAACAGAGGAGACTGCAGTGACTCCCTTGCAAGAGAAGAGCAAGGAAGGAACGGCTGCACGAGGAGGAGCTGGTAAAGCAAACTACGAAGTATTTCCAGATGGGCCAGATTTCTCCGGAGTCATTCTTCTTATATGGATTTCCGGCTCAAGATGAAAGACGGCTGGCGGAACTGATCAAGGCCTACAATGGGTATTTTAACTATTTATCCATTGACGAGGCATCAAAAATGTGTACTGAGCAGTTGTGTATTGAAGCGTTGCTTATGGTTGTATTGAGTGAAGAAACCAAACTGTTTCTATCGATGGAAGAATGCAAAGAAGCTTGGAGTAGTTAATTACTGCTCTGCTCAGAATTGATCAAACTGAGGGACTGATTTGTGTATGTATAAATTATGTTTTACCCAGTAATGCTTTATTCATAATAAATATACACTTGTTTGGTAAGGTGTATTAGATTCAGATGTGCATAATAATTTGGATGTAAGTATATGTGTTTCGGTCAGTATGTATGTAGATAAGTATCTAAGTAAACAGAAGCACCTTTGTGAGTAATTAGCCTTTTATTAATGCAAATAAATGTTAACATTTTACAAAAGAGACAGTTGTTACAGAGTTACCGTCGTCATATCAGCTACATGCAGCTTCTTATGAGCACCTCTGATGCTTGCTTAATGATGGTAAACGGTTCGAAGAATTTTTTACTTGTGTACCAAGTTTGTGGTGCAGAAGAGGGTGCACATGAAATTTACAAGAAGCAAAACTCTGGCACATAACTGCAATGTGTGCCTGTGATGTGACTTAAAATGTTGTAACAATTTCTTTTATTTTTTTCTTTTAGTAGCAGTTTATTTTGTTGGGACCGTTTTTTGTTTTGCATTTAAGAGTGCTTCACTGTTATGATTATACATGGTCTGTATTTTATGGTATTATCAGATAAGATGGAATAATTTGTACGTTAAGTCACACGGGTTACGTTGTGTTCTGTACGTTTGATTTTTTTAAACATATTCCATTTTCGTAGAAGTTATTTCCATTTAGGTGCTTTATCTGTGAAGATGCTCGATCTAGTCTTGATCTTGCTTGATCTAGTCTTGATCGAGCTTGAAGCTTGATATAGTCGTGGTCTAGCTTTGATGCTCTATCTAGTTTTGAGCTAGCTTGGTGCTTCATATAGTCTTGGTCTAGCTTTGATGCTCTATCTAGTTTTGAGCTTTTGATCTAGTATTTACCTAGCTTGAAGCTTCATGTAGTCTGATCTAGTTCTAAGCTAGATCTAATCTCAACTAGATAAGTGCCTTTTGATATTTGAAGTTGTCTGATTTTTGTGTCGGATAGGGAAGTAACTACATTTGTTGTTTAATGTCTGTCTGTCTGTGAAGAAAATGAAGTAGTGCATCTATGTCATGCAGGGCTATTGTGTTCAAAAGATAATTGATGAGTCGTTTTAGTTTTCAGAACACAGCGTTGATTCACTCGTAGGGTAATGAATGGGTCGATCTAAGTCAAATATATTTTAAATGTTATTCCAGCCAAAGAAGTTGATGTCTGAGTTCAGCTCGGTTTTGAGCCTTTTTGCATTTTCATTTGAAACGTTTTGTTTGTAAGCAGATGGAAAAGACTTTCTTGTGGAATGTCGTTTTTCTCTATGTTTGCGTTTAGCTCAGTCAAGTTCTGTTGTTTCTATGAAAATCAAACTTTACAGTCACTGTGAAGACTTTATTTCAAGGAGTGCTGTCTTTAAATAGGTATCCCGTTTATCAATTACTGCGGTCGTGTTTACGCCTCAGCCGAATGATCTGTAGATCTTGGAACCACGTTTCTGAGGAGTTTCCATGGGAGCTTGTAAACAATTGTACATCATACATGCGTATATACATTACATACATCTAAATTATGTTACATTGCGGTGATACCTCATTATGCTTTTTAACAGCTGTTGTAGAGCTATATCAGTACATCTGTGCATGCATGCACTGCTAGCTGTCTAGGTCAACAGATAAACTTTGAATTAATTCCATGTATTTTCATTCCTGACTTAGGAAGATGCTTCAGTAGTGATCTGGACAAGTCAAGAAAGTCACCTTATAGAGTAATCATTATGTATGACATCAGGTAATTTTGTGATTTTATTACCTGCTTCTAATAATCAGGAATTGTCCTGGTTTCAGTTTATTTTTCTCAGCTTTTCTTTGATTTCTTCTTACATTTTTTATTAAATTCTTTACTTTCAACAGAGAGCGAGGGTTAAACACGTATACATGTCTTTCGACCGCACTGCGGGGAAGCTGGGCCCGTGGGCCACCTATAGTGTCTGGATTCATGACAAGTGAGAGCATCAGTCATGGCCTTGTTCTTCTCAAGGTCAGTTGAGAAACAATAATTAGAAAACCATGATAATGGCAATTACAGTTATTCAAGGAATGGGATTACTATGCCTTCTTTTCCTGAGTTTCTGTGATGGAATTATATATAGCAAAGGCATTACTGCCTAGGTAAATAGAGGCACTGATAACGAAAATGCTGTCAGTGATAAATAGTGGCTTATTGGTTAAGTGGTTATCTTGTAATCTGTACCTTAAGACCTCTGTTGAGACCATGTGCAAGTTCTTAACACACAATTGCTTTATGCCATAAGCAGTGATATGCCTTATTAGTGCATAGTGCATGTAGGCCAGTGCTCTAAATTAGTAAAATGACTATAGATCTATTTAGAATAAGGAAGAGACATGCAATAGATGAAATATTGTTTTGTTTATATGATTGTAGTCTCCAATCCTACAATACCTTTTCTACTTGGCCCAGACTGGACTCGCAGTGTCTCCTCTGAGCAACAGCTATCTCTTCAAACACTACTGTGATAGTCCGTTCCCAGAATTCTTCGATGTTTGGTCTTTATGTGTCACTTTCATCAGACGATCCGCTCGTATTTCACCTCGGAAAGGTAGCGCTGTAATTTAAGTCTGCATGTATCCAATACAAAAATTTACTATGTGAACTCAGTATAATAGATTTGGGCACACATATATATATCCCATTATCCATGTTTATGTGGCAGGAAGTGCACTGGTTGGTTACATGTGCATAACCCATCAAGTTTAAGATCTTACTGTTTTTTGTAAATGTCTTGTAGACAGCTTAATTTTATTATTAATGAGCTACATGCATTGGTCAATCCATACCTGGCCACATGTTCCTTCGCTTTGATCTGCTATGCCTGTTTTCAAGAAGCAGTTTTCAAATAGTGCATAAAGGCAAAATGAACTAGAACTAATTACTAATTAAAATTACAGCTACAGTTTTTCTGTTTGATTGTGGTTTTTTATGTTTGCCTATTAGCAATACCTTTTAGGAGTTTCTATTTTAATAGAAGCTCCTAAAAAGATGCTACAAATACAAGTAACTGAATGATGAAAAGAATCCGTGTTTTGTCTTGTAGAACGCACTAAGTGAAGAATTTAGCACCGCAGCGCACATTTGGAAACTCAACAACGTTGATCTCTGAGCTGGCTCGCAACAGCATTCTCATCAGTTCCTTTCCGGACAACGTCAGTCCATTACATTATTTCATGTGGCCTTTTAGAGATCAGTATAATAATTTAGGAACTACAGAAATTTGATGGATTCATTTGTTGTAGATCAGTTCAAGCTCAAAGTAATCGAGTTATAATCGCATCCTGATACATTGATGTTGACCTTCCAGTTTATAATATGCGGGGTGGGAAGATGGTTAAATGGTAACACGCTGCTGGCTTGAAAATCAGAAGGACTCAGGTTCAATACCCACTAGCCCCATAAGGTTAACCCAGCCTTCCATTCGCTAGGTGGCGTTGGTAAATGAGCAGCAGGACAGATGGGCGCCTTGCAGGGGTGCCATACGGTTAAATTCGACTCCTGTTAAACTTGTTATCATCTGTTACTACTACTGAGTAGAAAGTTTGCTTTACAAGTTCATGTGGAATAAGGGTTTAGACTGATTTCAAGAGTAGCATTTAGTAGCAAAAATAAAGAATGACTAACCGTGCCTCAAGTATTGACATCTTACATGTAAATCTCATATCATTGTCTTTCTACTCAATGATTGATCCATCTACTGGTAATGGCCTTAATCCAAATCTGCAGCTTTTTGTATAACAATTGTACATATATATGGGAAACTTGGGTATTTTTTCATTCTTAACATATGAATATAGGCCTACTTGAGTCCTAATCAAATCCTAATTTTAATGTAATTTATGAGCTTTTATTAAGATATTATTAATTATTTTCAGTTCCCAATATGTAATCTTTTATTTTAAGACGAAGCGACGCTGGCTCGGTGTCAACTTTAACCGGGATGGATCTGCTGGGAACTGCACGCGCATGTCGAACGTTCCAGACATTCGCGTCTCATATCGTTTCGAAACGCTTCTTGAGGAGCTCCTCTTGGTTTTTGGGGTAAGTTTCCAGTCAAACAGTTGAAGAATTGACATTCTTCACTCAGCTTTGAGTGAAGGACATGCTCAAGGTCCCTACACAGTTCCTGTCTCAGGGAGGCTGGAATCCATGCTCTTTGTGTCCCAGGGCAAGCACTCTGACCAGTTGTCTACCGTGTCCCACAGAATGGTTATCAACCAAATGAGTGATCTCCATTCTTGTTGGTCATTTGGCAGTTGTGGTGCTTCTCATGTTTAGTCCCAAGTAGGGAATGCAAACCCGGGGTCTTTTTTCGAAACCCGGGTTTCGGGTTTGACCGCCGTGAAAACCCGGGTAACCCGGGTTTGGACGGGTTAACAAATTTTACATGAAAAATATTATTACTGCACTATTTCTTGCGTAAGAACAACGTCGTCGTATGCAGCTACAAGTCCAACGTTCTCCAACAGTCAAGAATTTTGCATAAAAAGAAAACTTTAGGATAATCGCGATATTTTGTTATATAAGCAGTGTTTTTCAATAAAAAATGTTCCGGAACTGAACAATTCCAGAACAGTTATGGAAGACATTGCAAGGGTTCCGAAGGCCTAAACCTGAGCCTCTAATTTTATAGCATCTTGAATACCAATAAACACTGAAAACGCTGAAATTAAATTAAATTAAGTATTAACTAAATAATTTTTATTAAAAATGTAAGGTCAATAAAATAATTTTAGCAGCTTGAAAAAATTCACGGAATGCCGTTCCGGAGCGTTCTGTCTGAAAGAAACATTGCAAAGGCCTATAAAAATAATTGTCAAATGACAGCTTAATCGTCTACATCTCAGCTTTAGGCCATTCCAGTGCCTGCCCATTTGCTTTCAGAAGATAATTTAGTCATCGTTACTCTGCAACTCAATTTGGCAGAGCCAGGACTTACTAAAGTAGATGCTGCTTTGGAGACATATCGCTGCCTGTGATTGCGCTTGGACTAAGAGGCCTACCGTCATTGGCTTCGTCAGAACGACAAGGGTCACCAACGTCCTTGTGTTTCATCAGGTTTATCTTATGCTTGGACCCGAGATGAATAGCCTATGCATATTTCTTGTTGCACCGCTGGCAATTTTTGCTGCGAGTTACATAACTGACATTGAGCCGTCTGGCCCTCAGAATCGTGAACGAAATGATCCCAAACACCACCCTTTACAGTTGCTGATTTAGACATTGTTTGGATTTGTGTCTGAAATCACTAAATTCAAATAAAAACAGTTTACTGCTATGTCATTTACGAATTCGAAGCTACGACGCCGACGTGTCAAAACGCTCAACTTTAGTCACTGGTCGTGTGAAATGGGAAGCCACACTCATACGAAGTCACCAATAAAGATATGGAATGAGCCGATAAATAAGTAGTTAGAAGTTGTATTGCGTAAACCCGTTATCAACCACTATTATCGTCATATTTCCATTACTCTGCATTTGTGAGTTTCACACCGTGAAGGACGGTGAAAGTTACGATTTTCAAACCCGTCGAACCCGGGTTCAATCGCGTTCAAACCCGGGTTTCGGGTTTGCAAAAACGCCGGGTAACCCGGGTTCGGGTAACCCGGGTTTGCATTCCCTAGTCCCAAGTCTTCTTTTGTCTTAAATTGTCAATGCAGCATGGCTGTTGATATATTTACCAGTAACTGAGATTGTTGTTGTTTGCAGGCAAAGCCAGTGGGCAAGCCAAGCCGGTCGTCTCCTTCATCAAAGAAGCCAAAGAGTATGGGCTTTGAATTATATATTCAAATATTCCATGTGATGAATTAAACCTGGAGCTTACGATTTGATTTGAAATACTTAGTGAATTTCTGAAGTATACTTAAGAGGCACTGCCATAGGTGTGTAGATAACTGACTTTTTAAAATAGAAATGTAACTGTTTAATGTAATAACTAGTATGAGAAGTTGCCACATATGGACTATTATGTCAATAATTATTATGACAATGTACTTCATATTATGATAATTGTACTTCATATTATTACAATTGTACTTAAGCTGGAAGATCTCACAACTGAGACTTCTGTCCCTTAGACACTACCAGCTATAGTAGCATTTATGAAACAGGAAAAAATATGACTGATTTACTGTGAAATTCCATTGTAGTCACCATCAGCTATGTAGTGCTTATGCTTGATGGTTTTAATAGGCCAATCCAAGAAAGTCGCAATGTTAATGCGTTAGTTAGATATAGCTTCTTAATTACTTGAACTGCTTTCAAGCATCTGATTTTGTTTCATGAGTTTTGTATTGGTAAAGATAGGTCTCAAGTGAGACTTGGGGCATGCTTTCAGTTTATTTCATTGGTCCTGAAGCTGGCAATGGATGGATCACAAAATTCACAATGCAATGCAGTACTAGCCAGTTAATTCCCAGCTTACTTTTGTATCAAATTATGCTGGTTGGTGACAGAGGCTTGTATTTACAAACAATTAGCCCAAATATCAATGCGCAGAATCCCTTTGCAGACATAAACCACCTTTGATTAATTACAGACCCAGTGCACAAGAAGAATAGACCACTGTGCTTAGACCACTGTGCTGCATGCATCTAGTATACAAATGCAAGGAAATATGTTTCTTTGGTTCTTTTAGTGGATCCAGGATCAACCTCGTCTCCATCTAAAGTAGACCACAATTTGAATGCAAGGGATCCATTCCGATCACATTTACGTGATCGGAATGGGTTAGAAATAGACAGGTATGCAATAAGATTACATGGTATAGTAGTAGCAGATGATAACAAGTTCAACACAAATCAAATTTAACTGTATGCTAGACTGGGTGGACCAGACTGCACTCCTCTCTTGTATGCAAGAGTCTACCTTTTCACACTTAATTAATTAGGCATTTATTCATGCTTTTCATTTTTCTTTTGTTTTGTTAAAAAACACAGATCCATAAAAAAAATTTGAAGTGATTTGTTTAACTGTATGGGATGAATTAAGGTAACTTGAGCAAACTGAACACGAACAGTTGAACTGATCACTAAACTGCTTCATTCAAAGCATTTGTTGGAGTTGATGTCTAGGAATTAATTGGAGAGACTTTATAGATCAACAAGGAATAAACTTATAATGGCTTGTAAAGATTATCATTGCATTTTAGTAGAAATTGACAATTCTTAAATGTGGACAATTTAAATAATTCTGACGGATTGCATTTAACAGTAACATACTTTTTGTAACCCAGACAAACAGATGAGGCAAAACCAGCGGCCAAGGACGTCTGCGCTCCTTCAACCTTTGGACGACAAATGGCTGAAGACTATGGCCAACCTGACGAGGTGCGAGAAGTCTTTGGTGGAAAGCTGTTTTTCCTCTATGGCTTTCCACCAAGAGATGAGGCACTCGTCAGTCGATGCATTACAGCCTGCAATGGGTATTTATCCTTATTTATCTATTGAGGAGGCATCAAACAATTGTACTGAGCAGTTGTGTATTGAAGCTGTGCTTAAGGTCGTCACTGAGTAAAGACACCAAACTGTTGTTTCTATCATTGATTATTATTAAATAAATTTGCAATTGACGGAAGAATGCAAAGAAGAGCAATGAGCAGTTATTTACTGCTGTGCTCAGAATTTATCAAACTGAGGGACTGATTTGTGTGTTTATAAATTATATTTTAATCAAAAATGGTTTATTCATAATATACACTTGTTTGGTAAGGTGTATTAGATTCAGATGTTTGTAATAATTTGTTAGTGTATGGATGTAATTATGTGTTTCTATCAGTATGTATGTAGCTAAGTATCTAGGTAAACAGAAGCTCCATTGTGAGTTAAGTAGTCTTTTAATAATGCAAAAAACAAATGCTCACATTTTATGGAAGAGAAAATTGTTGCAAGGAGATACTGTCGTTATATCCGCTACTAGCAGCTTATTATGAGCACTTCTGATGCTTGCTCAACAATGGTAAATGGTTCTAAGAATGAGGAGTGCAAAAGTAGCTGATTGAAACTGCAAGTGGGACATATAGTGCCTCAGATCTTGTTTTTGTTCTGTCTTTTGCAGCCGAATAGAAACGTATCTTCAGGACTCCGACATCATAATTACAGACCAACAGTGGAATAAGAAATTCGACGGTGCTGTCTCACACAAGTACTCTCTTCTGTTTGTTAGGTCTGAGTGGATCTGTGCCTGTCGCAGAGCAAAGGAGATGGTTCCTTTTCATAGGTACCTTGTCCTTCCCCATTAGACATTCACAACAAGTCTTACAACATTTGGACATGTGGACAATTTAAATATTTCTGACGGATTGCATTTAACAGTAACATACTTTTTGTAACCCAGACAAAAAGATGAGGAACAACCAGCGGCCAAGGACGTCTGCGCTGCTTCGACGTCTGGACAACCAATGGCTGAAGAGCCTGAAGACGATGGCCAACCTGATGAGGTGCGAGATGTCTTTGGTGGAAAGTTGTTTTTCCTGTATGGCTTTCCACCAAGAGATGAGACACGCATCAGTCAATGCATCATGGCCTGCAATGGGTATTTATCCTTATTTATCTATTGAGGAGGCATCAAACAATTGTACTGAGCAGTTGTGTATTGAGCTGCCTGGATACGTGCTTAAGGTCGTCACTGAGTAAAGACACTAAACTGTTGTCTCTATCATTGATTATTATTAAATATATTTGCAATTGACGGAAGAATGCAAAGAAGAGCAATGAGCAGTTATTTACTGCTGTACTCAGAATTTATCAAACTGAGGGACTGATTTGTGTTTATAAATTATATTTTAATCAGAAATGCTTTATTCATGATATACAATTGTTTGGTAAGGTGTATTAGATTCAGATGTTTGTAATAATTTGTTAGTGTATGGATGTAATTATGTGTTTCTATCAGTATGTATGTAGCTAAGTATCTAGGTAAACAGAAGCTCCATTGTGAGTTAAGTAGCCTTTTAATAATGCAAAAAACAAATGCTCACATTTTATGGAAGAGAAAATTGTTGCAAGGAGATATTGTCGTTATATCCGCTACTAGCAGCTTATTATGAGCACTTCTGATGCTTGCTCAACAATGGTAAATAGTTCTAAGAATGAGGAGTGCAAAAGTAGCTGATTGAAACTGCAAGTGGGACATATAGTGCCTCAGATCTTGTTTTTGTTCTGTCTTTTGCAGCCGAATAGAAACGTATCTTCAGGACTCCGACATCATAATTACAGACCAACAGTGGAATAAGAAATTCGACGGTGCTGTCTCACACAAGTACTCTCTTCTGTTTGTTAGGTCTGAGTGGATCTGTGCCTGTCGCAGAGCAAAGGAGATGGTTCCTTTTCATAGGTACCTTGTCCTTCCCCATTAGACATTCACAACAAGTCTTACAACATTTGGACATGTGGACAATTTAAATATTTCTGACGGATTGCATTTAACAGTAACATACTTTTTGTAACCCAGACAAAAAGATGAGGAACAACCAGCGGCCAAGGACGTCTGCGCTGCTTCGACGTCTGGACAACCAATGGCTGAAGAGCCTGAAGACGATGGCCAACCTGATGAGGTGCGAGATGTCTTTGGTGGAAAGTTGTTTTTCCTGTATGGCTTTCCACCAAGAGATGAGACACGCATCAGTCAATGCATCCTGGCCTGCAATGGGTATTTATCCTTATTTATCTGTTGAGGAGGCATCAAACAATTGTACTGAGCAGTTGTGTATTGAAGCTGTGCTTAAGGTCGTCACTGAGTAAAGACACTAAACTGTTGTTTCTATCATTGATTATTATTAAATAAATTTGCAATTGACGGAAGAATGCAAAGAAGAGCAATGAGCAGTTATTTACTGCTGTACTCAGAATTTATCAAACTGAGGGACTGATTTGTGTGTTTGTAAATTATATTTTAATCAAAAATGGTTTATTCATAATATACACTTGTTTGGTAAGGTGTATTAGATTCAGATGTGTGTTATAATTTGTTAATGTATGGATGTAATTATGTGTTTCTATCAGTATGTATGTAGCTAAGTATCTAGGTAAACAGAAGGTCTATTGTGAGTTAAGTAGCCTTTTAATAATGCAAAAAACAAATGCTCACATTTTATGGAAGAGAAAATTGTTGCAAGGAGATGCTGTCGTTAGATCCGCTACTAGCAGCTAATTATGAGCACTTCTGATGCTTGCTCAACAATGGTAAATGGTTCTAAGAATGAGGAGTGCAAAAGTAGCTGATTGAAACTGCAAGTGGGACATATAGTGCCTCAGATCTTGTTTTTGTTCTGTCTTTTGCAGCCGAATAGAAACGTATCTTCAAGAGTCAGACATCGTAATTACAGACCAACAGTGGAATGACAAAGTCGACAGTGCTGTCTCAGAGAAGTACTCTCTTCTGTTTGTTAGGTCTAAGTGGATCCGTATCTAGGTAAACATAAGCTCCATTGTGAGTAAGTAGCCTTTTAATAATGCAAACAAATAATCACATTTTATGAAAGAGAAAATTGTTGCAAAGAGATACTGTCGTTAGATCGGCGAAGTAGCTTATTATGAGCACTTCTGATGCTTGCTCAACAATAGTAAACGGTTAGAAGAATGAGGAGTTCAAAAGTAGCCTAGTGAAACTGGAAATGGGACATATTCGAAGTATAGTGCCCAATATTAAGTGTTCGAAATAGCCGACACCTAATGACATTGGTAAAAATATATACATCTCAGATCTTGTTTTTGTTCTGTTCTTTTGCAGCATGGTTATGGACTACATGACTGAAACGATGCAATTTGTCATCACAGATAGGGTATGGGACGAGTTGTTTGAAAAAGGATTGTCTGCGAACAGCAACCTGCACTTTGTAAGATAAGCCTGGATACGTGAATGCCATTCGGGTCGTAAGCTGGTGCCTTATCAGCGATTTTGTGCTTGTCTCCCAGATACATTAACAACATGTCTGACAAGATTTAGATGTATTTCCTGTCTGTACATTTCCAGTTGGGGAAATGAATCCAGTGCTTACAATTCAGCTTCACGTGTAATCTTGCACTAAATAAGAAAAAGACCTTAGTACAAAAAGTATTAAGTTTGGACTAATCGGTGTTTGTATGGTACATTGAACTACCTCAAGAGTTAACTGTCTGTCTGTGCAGAAAATGAAGTGGTCATTGTGCATCTATGTCATGTATAAATGCTGTGGTGTTGGTCAGATAATTGAGTCGTTAATTTTCAGAACACGATGTAGAAGCAGGAGTTTGATTCACTCTTAGGGTAATCGGTTACTGGTAATTAATTATGCATCTATTCGTTAATTTTTGTTTTATTTTGTTAAAAATGATGGATCCATCAAAAACCTTTTGAAGTTTTTGCTTAACTGTATGGGATGAATTAAGGTAACTTGAGCAAACTGAACACAAACAGTTGAACTGATCACTAAACTGCTTCATTCAAAGCATTTGTTGGGAGTTGATGTCTAGGAATTAATTGGAGAGTCTTTATAGATCAATAAGGAATACACTTATAATGGCTTGTAAAGATTATCATTGCCTTTTAGTAGAAGTTCACAATTCTTAAATGTGAACAATTTAAATAATTCTGACGGATTGCATCTTCACAGTAACATACTTTTTGTAACCCAGGAAGAAGAATGAGGAAGGAGCTGCAGCACAACGTCCGTTCTTCTTGGACCTCTGAAGACGATGGCCAACGTGATGCCTGTCGCAAGATATCTTTGGTGGAAAGTTGTTTTTCCTGTACGGCTTTCCACCAAGAGATGAGACACGCATCAGGAAATGCATTACGGCCTGCAATGGGTATTTATCCTTATTTATCAAACAATTGTACTGAAGAGTTGTGTATTGAAGCTGTGCTTAAGGTCGTCACTGAGTAAAGACACTAAACTGTTGTTTCTATCATTGATTATTATTAAATCAATTTGCAATTTCGGAAGAATGCAAAGAAGAGCAATGAGCAGTTATTTACTGCTGTACTCATAATTTATAAAACTGAGGGACTGATTTGTGTGTTTGTAAATTATATTTTAATCAAAAATGGTTTATTCATAATATACACTTGTTTGGTAAGGTGTATTAGATTCAGATGTGTGTTATAATTTGTTAATGTATGGATGTAATTATGTGTTTCTATCAGTATGTATGTAGCTAAGTATCTAGGTAAACAGAAGGTCCATTGTGAGTTAAGTAGCCTTTTAATAATGCAAAAAACAAATGCTCACATTTTATGGAAGAGAAAATTGTTGCAAGGAGATGCTGTCGTTAGATCCGCTACTAGCAGCTTATTATGAGCACTTCTGATGCTTGCTCAACAATGGTAAATGGTTCTAAGAATGAGGAGTGCAAAAGTAGCTGATTGAAACTGCAAGTGGGACATATAGTGCCTCAGATCTTGTTTTTGTTCTGTCTTTTGCAGCCGAATAGAAACGTATCTTCAAGATTCAGACATCGTAATTACAGACCAACAGTGGAATGACAAATTCGACAGTGCTGTCTCAGAGAAGTACTCTCTTCTGTTTGTTAGGTCTAAGTGGATCCGTATCTAGGTAAACATAAGCTCCATTGTGAGTAAGTAGCCTTTTAATAATGCAAACAAATAATCACATTTTATGAAAGAGAAAATTGTTGCAAAGAGATACTGTCGTTAGATCGGCTAAGTAGCTCATTATGAGCACTTCTGATGCTTGCTCAACAATAGTAAACGGTTAGAAGAATGAGGAGTTCAAAAGTAGCCTAGTGAAACTGGAAATGGGACATATTCGAAGTATAGTGCCCAATATTAAGTGTTCGAAATAGCCGACACCTAATGACATTGGTAAAAATATATACATCTCAGATCTTGTTTTTGTTCTGTTCTTTTGCAGCATGGTTATGGACTACATGACTGAAACGATGCAATTTGTCATCACAGATAGGGTATGGGACGAGTTGTTTGAAAAAGGATTGTCTGCGAACAGCAACCTGCACTTTGTAAGATCAGCCTGGATACGTGAATGCCATTCGGGTCGTAAGCTGGTGCCTTATCAGCGATTTTGTGCTTGTCTCCCAGATACATTAACAACATGTCTGACAAGATTTAGATGTATTTCCTGTCTGTACATTTCCAGTTGGGGAAATGAATCCAGTGCTTATAATTCAGCTTCACGTGTAATCTTGCACTAAATAAGAAAAAGACCTTAGTACAAAAAGTATTAAGTTTGGACTAATCGGTGTTTGTATGGTACATTGAACTACCTCAAGAGTTAACTGTCTGTCTGTCTGTGCAGAAAATGAAGTAGTCAGTGTGCATCTATGTCATGTATAAATGCTGTGGTGTTGGACAGATAATTGAGTCGTTAATTTTCAGAACACGATGTAGAAGCAGTGGAGTTTGATTCACTCTTAGGGTAATCGGTTACCGGTAATTAATTATGCATCTATTGATTCTATTCGTTAATTTTTGTTTTATTTTGTTAAAAATGACGGATCCATCAAAAACCTGTTGAAGTTATTTGCTTAATTATAAGGGATGAATTGAGGTCACTTTAGCAAACTGTATCGAATCATCTCAGACTTGCTTCCTTGGATACAAACATGGCTAAACTGGTTTAATTCAAAGCAGAAGTTTAATGATGTCTAGCAATTAATTGGAGAGGTTTTAAATAGATGCAGACCAACAAGAAAACTACTTATAATGATTTGTAAAGATTATCCCTGCATTTCAGTCCCTCACAATTCTGAAATGCGGACAATTTAAATAATGCTGAAGGATTACTGTAGCGATATATATATATAACTTATCAAATCTATTGTTTACTTGCTCAATTACTAATTAATATAAGGCTTTGTATAAGCTAATCAATTAAAGTGGTGTTCAATTAATAGTAGTGGCGTTCTATAATATAATATTAGTATTAGTGAAACTAAAAGGCTTAAAGAAAATTTGTAAACTCAAACATCAAGTGATGCAATATGTTGCCTAGTGACAAAGGACGCTTGGCGAATGAGGTAAAAGAAGCAGACGGTTGAACCGAAAGGACAGTTGAGAAAATGGCAATGGAGTGGTAGTTGACGTTTTGGATCGTTTGGTTGGAAGCGATCGGCGTGGATTTTGAAGTTGAGATCGTCGGTTCTGAGTTAAAAGACGACGGATTTTAACGCTTCGGATGTTTGTGGACTGAGCGAATAGTCACAGCATCGTAATACGGACGTATAACGATATACAGTAAGAGTTAGGCTAGACTTCAGCGATTCTACGAAAGCTTGGACGGTCGGCTCTTGCTTGAGTTTCCGTTGGAAGTTATTTAAAGCAAGCGAATATCGTTTCAAAGTTGTTCTTTTCGAACTGAGAAATACAAGGGACTTGTACCGCGATTCAATCTTCTAACGAGTGGGTTAGATGAACACGGTGTCGCCTGTATCCTCGACGTCGAATGAGAAGAAATACGAATCCTATGCCATCGATGGATCCATAAGAATGTTCAAAGACTCTATCCATATCTACGAACTTTCCTACAACGATTGCAAAGGTGTAACTGATGCGCATTCACAAGGGGAATACAGATAAGCCTGAAATAATATCTAATAATATAATATCTAATATTTAGAATAGCATACAACGCCACTCTAGGTAGATAGGTTTTGTTTGATTTATAATACATGAATTGACTTGAATTTTAATATAATTGAAACCATTTCTACTGATGTGTCTAGTGTCATGTGTTCGGCATTACTGGATGCAATGTAAAGTTTACTCAGCCTATAGGTCGACGCAGCAAAAACAGTTCTATTTTAAATAATAGCACTACAATTACATAACAGTAGCATCCCTTTTGTAACCCAGGTCAAAGAGCAAGACACCAATTTGCAAAAGCCCACTACACTGCTTCAACCTCTGCACGGGCGACTGATGAAGAAATAAATGGTTACAACAGAGGACAGCAATGCCAATGAGTTCCCAGATTTCTCTGGTGAAAAGTCTTTTTTTAAATGATTTGTAAAGATTATCCTTGCATTTCACTAGAAGCTGACAAATCTGAAATCTGGACAATTTATATAATTCTGAAGGATTACATTGAACAGTAACATACCTTTAGTAACCCCGAGAGAAAGAAAAAGAGAAGACCAATGGCTAAGGAACTCTGCATTGGCTTGACCTCTGCACAGAAGAAAGTTGAACATGAAATGGCTGCACGAGTGTATTAGATTCAAATGTGTGTAAAAATTTGTTGATATATGGATGTAAACATCCATGTGAGTAAGTAGCCTTATATTAATGCAAAACAAACGCTCGCATTTTACGAAAGACAGATTTTGCAAAGAGTTACTGTCATTAGATATGGCTATAAGCAGCTTCCTATGAGCACTTCTGATGCTTGCTTAATAATGGTAAACTGTTCGAAGGAGTTTAAAAGTAGCCGGCTGAAACTGCAAATTGGCCATATTTCGAAGTATAGCACCCAATTTTAAAGTGTTCTTAAAAGATTCTATAGAAATAGCAAAGATATAAAGTTGATAGAAAATATATACACCTCATATCTGTTTTGGAGGAGTTCAAAAGTAGCCGGCTGAAACTGCAAATGGGCCATATTTCGAAGTATAGCGCCCAATTTTAAAGTGTTCTTAAAAGATTGTATAGAAATAGCAGATATAAAGTTGATAGAAAATATATACACCTCAGATCTTGTTTTTGTTCTGTTCTTTTACAGCACTGTAAAGGATTATATGGACAACACTTTGGATTTTGTAATTACAGATAGGGCATGGGATTACAATTTTGAATATGCCGTTTCTGAAAACAGCAATCTGTATTTAATAAAAACCAACAATAAGGATGAAAGGTCATAAAATAGAAATGAGACAATTGTCTGTAAAGAATCCTGGAGATATATATATATATATATATATATATATATATTTATCATTCTATTGTTATTCCTATTATATATTAATGCCATTACCAATTCATCTTCATTACTGGATTTTGTACATTTTACTGACAACTCCAAAGTCTTTATCCCACAGTAATTATGATGACCTATTTAGGATACTAAATGAAGAATTAGTAAACATCTCACGATGGTTTAAAACAAATAAATTATCCTTAAATCTTAAAAAAACTAGCATAATACAGACATAAATGCATCCATACAATTCGGGGCTGAGATATTTAACCTATCATTGTCTGACGGACGTCTTTACGGAGCAACTGAAAATTACTAAGTCTGGTGATAAAATAAAAGTCTGTAATTAGAGACTAATCTCCACGTTATTTAGTTTTGCCAAGATTTTAGAAATTTTTTTTATAATAGGCATATTTTATTTATTGCTAAAAATGATTTCCTTGTGGATAGCCACTTTGGTTTTAGAAAGAATTTGTCTGCCTACATGGCACGTCTTGAGCTTACAGACAACATTAGAAAATCTACTGATGAACATCAACTAACCATAGGGATTTTCCTAGACCACCTGGCAAAGGCTTTCGATACAATAAATCACAAGATACTGTTGGATAAGCTTGAACACTATGGAACCAGAGGCATGTCACTGAATTGGTTCTCTAGCTAGTTATCAAATAGGTTGCAATATATTCAATCTTAGGTCCTTTGCTGTTTATATTGTACATAAATATGATTTACGGTCTGTGACAGCCTTAAAATTAATCATGCTTGCTGATGACACAAATTTTTTCCTACCGGGCCTAGTCCCGTGGTGTTAACTGAAACTCTAAGTAATGATTCAAGGTTGATAAGCCATTGGTTTTCTGCAAACTTGTTGGGACTTAGATAAGACCAATTTTATTATTTTTGGTAACAAGGTGATTCCTGATACGGAATTCAACATATTATTTCTAAATGATGTGCAACTCCCTTGTGTGCATGAAAACACATTTCTGGGTGTTTTAATTACTGATAAGCTTAAATGGAATAAACAAGTGGATATGATCACCCATAAGTTGTAAAAGGTCGTTGGCATTTTACGTAAGGTTGGGCATTTACTACAAGCTGACAAACTGAAGCTATTGTACCAAAAAAGCTGCAAGTCGAATTTTCCACTCACCATATATTCGACTTACTCCAACCTTTTCTTCAATAAACTCAATATTCTAAAAATTTACAACCTGTCCTACATGTCTATTGCAATCCTTATGTTTGGGTTGGGAAAGAATAACTTTAACCTCCACATTTAAAAATCATTTTATATCAGTAGCTCAAATTCATTCGCTTAATACTCGTGGGTCGAGTAAATACCTGGTCTCCTATGCCTGCACTACGTGTAGATGATTTAGCTTCAGAATTCTTGGTCCTCGATTGTGGAACTCTTTAAAAAGTATTGTTTTAAAAATATTCTAATTGCTATTGTTACTATTACTTAAGTTCTGTTTAAGTCCTAATTAAGTATCAAATACACTTATGAATAATATTCAAGAAACAGGAGACAAGCTTAGGATAAGCTATTAGCTTTCCTTGGCCCCTGTTGCACTGTATTTGCTGTTTCTTGATTGTAACATAACCTAAAGCCTGTTGTGCTATAAATAAGTTCACTTCAATTCAAAATTCAAATGAATGCATGATGCAGACTTAAATTCATGCATATGATTCAGGGCTGTTAACAGTACCAGAAAAAGTATTGGCAATACCAATACTTCCTGATAAAAGGATTGGCAATACCAATACTTTTCGATAAGCAAGTTTACATTCGACATAAAACACATGCAACCAGTGTTAAAGTGGTAACGCAGCGTAACAACTAACCTACACACACCGGTATGTTCTACACTCACCATAAATGAGCCAAACCACAATCTACCATAATGCCATACATAATACACCATCATTTCAAAATGCATGCTGCTGAATTATGTACATACAGTGGAAAATACTCATTTCTGGGCAGCCAGAGAAACCAAGTTATCTGCGGTTTCCCATAAGGTATCTGTCCACTTCCTCACAGACATTATCTTTACCAACATCCCGATGTCTCCTAGTGGAAAGGCTAGGATATTTAAAGAGTCAGACACAACTGATGCAACTGAAGTACTAGCCTGGTAATCAGACAGTTGAAGATTCTCTAGTGACTGGATGCGACTCTTAAGCATCTGCATGAGACGAGTCTTTTCATCATCGTCATCTAACCAGTCAAGTTTGAACTTCGGATGGACTACTGTGCTGCCAGAAGATGTTGTGTCAGCATGACAGAAGAATGAATTTTGGTTTGCTTCAGTTGTTGTAGTGACGTTTGATCATCTGATCACAGAATCCTTCTCTTCGACTGATTGCAATCCCCAAGGTGTCCTCACTCCTTCTCAAATGTTGCTAGAAATGTTCTTCGCCTAAGAACAAAATTCAAGAGCGTACTACTATGTATGAATATTGCTATCGTTACACAACGTTCCATATAGAACACCAAGCATCACATCGTAGCCCAATAAAGCTCACTATGAGTCATAATTTATTACACATCCTAACCACAAAAGAGACAGTAATCTGGAGTTGAAGTATTGACAAGGCTAATGCAAGAAGTCAATGCCAACATTGGGGCACAGCAGCAGATTGATTAGAGCAGAGCTGCTAAAACTGTGGTCTGTGACCCCGTACCGGTCCGTGAATGATTGGTTACCGCACAAAATAATTCTGACTTACTGAAAAATAAGTTCAACGATTTACATTGTGTTGTAAAGCATACAAATTAGAAAAAAAGTGTTCATACATAATAAACAGTTTTAAACATGCAACTGCAACACAAGTATTGTTGTAATAAACGGTCACAATCAATCAACCAATCAATCAACAACTTTATTGCTGACGGCAGTAGTTCAACTATGCAGTAATACATAAAAAGACAAGGTTACAATCCAGTAACAATGGCCCATGGGTAAACCCAACGGAACATCAGTTTCGCTAACACGGTTGCGATCATACGTCAAATGATTACGTCAATACAGTCAGTGTCTTATTAAGTAGTTGCTTATAAAACAAACCAATACTACAAAACAAAATTTAAACAATGAAATCTAAATTACTATTGTATTGCCTAAGTATATTTTAAAACGTGGTAACTACAACATTTGTATAGAAACGTTTAGCAAGGAAAAAACAACACTAACTTTATGTGCTTCTCCAATTTTTTCCGTGATCGACATCAATGATTATGGCAACCTTTGGCAGTAGAAAGGCTTGCTGGATTCGCGACCTTCAATCAATCAATCAATCAATCAATCAATCAATCAATCCTTTTATTTGAACCAGCAAAAGAACTCAATGAACAGTACTAACATGAAATAACTGCTTATGGCTACAAACAGGGGCCCTGAAAGAATCTTAGATCCTGATAAATAGGGACACCTAATTACTAAGTCATGTTGTATAATGAGTAAGGATAAATCTTCTGCGGCGGAAAATTCCGCCGCAGAAGTAACATTTTCGACACAATTCTGCGGCGGAAGCGCTTTGCGCATGCGCAACCTTCGGCGCATGCGCATTGTTCAAAATGCGGTACTTACTATAAATTGGCGTCGTGAAGGTCGGTTAGGGTCAGGTTTGGCCTCGTGAGTGTCGGTTAGGGTCAGGTTAAGCGCTGTGACGGTCGGTTAGGGTCAGTGTTAGGGTTAGAGTTGTTTTTAGATAAAATGTCCAAAAAAATTCCGCCGCAGAAGTAAATTTTCGCGGGTTGCGTGGCGGCATTTTCCGCCGCAGAAGCACGACGCAATGAGTAATGGCAGCGAATTAGGTCCATCATGTTCTCAGTGATGGCTACACGAGTGGAATCCATAAAAGTATCCATTATACTAAATAAACTAACAATCACATGAGAGGAAAAAACACCTAAGAGGAAAGGCCTTCAACAAAGAACAGCTAGTGGGCTGGTCCGCTAGCAGTGTGACCACTCCTTGGGAGTTTCCCAAGATCTTGGGATTTTGGGGGTTCGATTTGGGATCTGGGGATTTTGCATAAGAATCTTGGGATTTTCTTCTAAGGTCTATACAGACTAGTTTTTATCGCACTTTTCAACAGTGGCAGCGAATCAGATTAGAAAAATATTCGCCCAGTCTGAAAGACGTTTATTATTAGCGTGGTGCTTCTGCGGCGGAAATGCCGCCACGCAACCCGCGTAAACTTACTTCTGTGGCTGAAATTTTTTCACCTTTTATCTAAAAACGACTCTAACCCTAACCGACACTCACGACGCCAATTTTTAGGAAGTAACGCATTTTGAACAAGGATAAATCTTCTGGGAAAGGTTTGTCCTATGACAATTCAGCCCTTTTAAGAGGTTTTCAAGTCGTATACGGCGCATGCGCAAAAGGTTACCGCCGCAGAAGTAAAATTTTCGTTTATATTGCGGCGGTATCTTCCGCCGCAGAAGATTTATCCTTATTATTGTTACTTGTCAGCATTGCAATTTGTTAATTCAATGTTATTCTCTGGTTTTTTCTTTGAGAGTTCTTAGCTAGGCATTTTTGTGGTTATTGTGATTGTTAAAACGCAACTTTTTCGTTTTCAGTAACGTGGTATTTATTTGTACACTTTTGGACAATCTTGGGTTTTTCTGGAAAGAGCTTGGGAATTTAAGAAGTTGGAGTGGTCGAACTGCTAGTTATGTCCTTCATCTAGTTGACTTAATTATCTTCTAATAATTTATTCGTTTTCTTTATACATAAATTATTTCTGACTTTGTATGTAAAGCGCTGAGCGTTTGCTTGCGTTTAATAAAGAACATTCTTACTTACTTACTTATCAATGATGTTATTACACGCTACAGCACGAATCACGATGAGTATTGAGTCATGTCTGTAAGAGTACTACATTGCATGCCATTGACAGGAGAAAGGCTTTGCTGGATTCGCGCCCTTAGCACACTTCATGCACCGATATAAGTTATTTCCTACCGAATCACTTGAGCCAATGTATTTGAAGAAGACTTCATGCAAAGCTATTTCGACACTCTGCGCATACATCGCATTTGCAGTATTCGTTTCCGCAGGCCTATTCATTTTAAATTTCAACAAACTTTGCAAAAATTTTGAAATTGACCAAGCAACTTCAACCGCTGAAACGCAAAAGGACGTATTTCCGGTCGTTTTCCTATTTATAGATTCCTTGCGTTCAAACCAAAGACCATACATGGCAGAAAGAGGCAACTGTCAAGGCGTTATGATTTATTTCTCGCTATTCCTTGATTGCGGCTTATTTAAGCGGGGAGAAACCATACAAATTACAGGGAGAAAAGTATTGGTATCGAGTATCGCTTAGGGGCTAAAAAAAGTATCGGCTATACACATATATTAAAGAATATACTTACTTACTTACTTACTTACATGCGATATAGCCTAAGCAAAATAAAACTATCGCGATGCTCGCTGCGATAATGAAAAAGTTTCGGCGATACCAAGTAGGCCTATTGCGATTCTTTATCGCCATGTCTGTTCTGTTAGTACTAGTTAAGATTTGTGTCTTGTGAATTGCATAATTGTACACTGTAACCGGTTGCGGTTTGTCAACCGGATTGTTGAATAAACGAATATATATATATATATATATATATATATATATATATATATATATATATATATATATATATAACAGTCAAAATGCCAAGTTTGATAAATGACTGCAGTCATCTTGTATTGCAATATGAATTACATGTATAGGTATAAAAACATTCTTTGTATGGCGTTTGGCTTAGCTGTTGATGCGTGACTCCAGTCTGTCTAATTCCGTCTGTCTGTCTGTCTGTCTTTCTGTGTCTGTATGTGTGTCTGTGTCTCTATGTATCCGTCTGACTGTCAGCCTCTCTGTATAAATCTATCTATCTCTGTCTTTATGATTGTATTCTGTCTCTGTCTGTGTGTATCTATCTGTTTCTATGTATCTCCTGCAGTTACCAAACTCCCGCCCATAGCTAAGCGTTGTTAGCGCTCTACGGTGTTCGAGTCTCACAAACAAATAAGCGCCCGGCTTCAGATCGTCTTCGGTTGAAGAACGAACAGGTGCAGTCATACGAGTTTAGTTTAATTCATTAATTAATTTTAATTATCGCTTGAAATAGGGAGAAAAGAGTGACCGAAGAAATTATGTATCTGGTAATGTATAGCCTATCTTGATATATATTATATAGCGCCTTTTGCGAAGTTCTGACGGGCGATTTTGAGTGAGGAGTTTACCGATGGACTGGAGCAAAATGTTTGGGGAAAATGTAGCCTACCTTCGATGGGAGACGGTCTGAGCCAGTTGGGGAAAGACTTGTGGGTAGGATCGAAATTATTCGCCCTGGGCTATCAACGAAGTTTCTTGAAGAGGTAGCTTGTTTCGCGAGTGTTTCCTTACCCAATTGTTTCAGACTCTCTCCATTCAAGATACATTTTCTGGGAGCCGAGAAGGACAAATCCGTTTGGCAAAAACAGAAAAGAACTTGAATCTGTCGATGATGATGATGATGATGATGATGATGATGATGATGATGATGATGATGATGATGATGATGATGATGACGATGATGATGATGATGATGATGATGATGATGATGATGATGATGATGATGATGATGATGATGATGATGATGATGATGATGATGATGGTGGTGGTGATAATGATGACGACGACGACGACGATGATGATAATCATTCATTCATTCATTCATATTCGTTTATTGAATCCCAAAACGACAACAAAAGAAAACACAAACATGAAACATTACCATGGGTATTGAGAAACAACCGGTAGACCCAGAAGGAACCAGAGTCCCGCTTAAATAGGGTCACCAAATTAAAGGCAGTAGTACCAGCGGCGTAACGAAGGGTTTCAGCGCCCAGGGGCAAAGGTTGATGACTGCACCCCCTTTTAATTTTCTTGTTGACTTTTATTCGTTCTTGTCATAGTCCTGTGTACCACTAAAAGCTAATTTTGCGCCCCTCTGGTGTTGCGCCCGGGGGCGGCTGCCCCCCTCTGCTCCCCTTTCGTTACGCCACTGAGCAGTACAGATGGAGACGAAGAACAGCCTGTCTTTGGCACCTCGGTTAGAATCAGCAGACAGATGGAATCATGGCAACCCAAGGCTAGATGACGGGCCATCGAAGATCGTCTGCATCGCCGCTCATATTCCTGCGAAGTGGCTCCAAACGGAGACAGCTCATAGAGGACTTATAATAATAATAATAATAATAATAATAACAACAACAACTACAACAACAACAACAGCAACAACAGCAATATATCTAGGCACTTTTACGTAACTGAGTTAAACTGATCGGTGAGGATGACCGTTAACGTTAACTCCAGAACGAAAATGGCAAAAGCTCTTCGGACAGTTTTTTAGAGCCTGGGGTATTACTTCAACCTCAGACGATAAAATAATAATAATAATAATAATAATAATAATAATAATAATAATAATAATAATAATAATAATAATAATAATAATAATAATAATAATAATAATAATAATTCAATCACCACACTCCGGAGACTGGCTCCATGCACTTCCAATTACAACAGCAGGACTACGGATGTCAGGAGAGGTCTTAAGAATAGCATCAGGCATCCGGCTGGGCACTGCGTTGTGTGAAAAACACACTTGCAAATGTGGTGTCATAGTGGATTCCAACGGCCATCATGGTTTCTCCTGCGTCAAAGGAGCAGGAAGACAACATCGACATGGCATGCTCAATGACGTTATTTGGCGGGCTTTCACCAGAGCCAAAATCCCTGCTATCAAAGAGCCCAATGGCCTCTCCAGATCTGACGGCAAAAGGCCTGACGGAGTCACCATCATACCTTGGCATAGTGGTCGTTGCATGGCGTGGGATGTGACGGTACCAGACACTTTCGCTGCATCCTACGAACATCTAACATCGCAAAACGCAGGTGCAGCAGCGGAAAAAGCAGCTCATAATAAAGAATCCAAATATGCTGCTATCGCACAATCACATCATTTCGTCCCTGTGGCAGTCGAAACTGCAGGAAGCTGGCACACAGAATCACTGCAGTTTGTTCGAGAACTTGGAGGCAAGATCTCAGCAGCGACAGGCGACCAGCGTGAAACCAGTCATCTTCTACAGCGCTTATCAGTCGCCCTACAAATTGGAAACTCTCTATCAGTTTTAGGCACCACAGATTGCAACAACACTGTAGCCAAGGAGAATGACAGCTTATAACAATATTGAAAACAGTTACTTTTAATCAGTCTGTACATAAGTGTGTTGGCTTTATGAAGAAATAAATTTGTCTTATAATAATAATAATAATAATAATAATAATAATAATAATAATAATAATAATAATAATAATAATAACAATGAAAACAGTTAGGCCTACTTTTAATCAGTCTGTACATATGTTTGTTGGCTTTATGAAAAAATAAATTTGTATAATAATAACAATAATAATAACAAAAGAATAATAATAATAATAATAATAATAATAATAATAATAATAATAATAATGATAATGATAATGATAATGATAATGATAATGATAATGATAATGATAATGATAATGATAATGATAATGATAATGATAATGATAATAATAATAATAATAATAATAATAATAATAATAATAATAATAATAATAACAATGAAAACAGTTAGGCCTACTTTTAATCAGTCTGTACATATGTTTGTTGGCTTTATGAAAAAATAAATTTGTATAATAATAACAATAATAATAACAATAAGAATAATAATAATAATAATAATAATAATAATGATAATGATAATGATAATGATAATGATAATGATAATGATAATGATAATGATAATGATAATAATAATAATAATAATAATAATAATAATAATAATAATAATAATAATAATAATAATAATAATAATAACAATGAAAACAGTTAGGCCTACTTTTAATCAGTCTGTACATATGTTTGTTGGCTTTATGAAAAAATAAATTTGTATAATAATAACAATAATAATAAAAATAAGAATAATAATAATAATAATAATAATAATGATAATGATAATGATAATGATAATGATAATGATAATGATAATGATAATGATAATGATAATGATAATGATAATGATAATGATAATAATAATAATAATAATAATAATAATAATAATAATAATAATAATAATAATAATAATAATAACAATGAAAACAGTTAGGCCTACTTTTAATCAGTCTGTACATATGTTTGTTGGCTTTATGAAAAAATAAATTTGTATAATAATAACAATAATAATAACAATAAGAATAATAATAATAATAATAATAATAATAATAATAATAATGATAATGATAATGATAATGATAATGATAATGATAATGATAATGATAATGATAATGATAATAATAATAATAATAATAATAATAATAATAATAATAATAATAATAATAATAATAATAATGAAAACAGTTAGTTACTTTTAATCAGTCTGTACATATGTTTGTTGGCTTTATGAAAAAATAAATTTGTATAATAATAACAATAATAATAACAATAAGAATAATAATAATAATAATAATAATAATAATGATAATGATAATGATAATGATAATGATAATGATAATGATAATGATAATGATAATGATAATGATAATGATAATGATAATGATAATAATAATAATAATAATAATAATAATAATAATAATAATAATAATAATAATAATAATAATAATAATAATAATAATGGCATCGTTGACATGATGTATTAAGACTGCACAGAAAACTTCTTTAAATTTCCTTTACTAATTTCTATCTAATTAAATTTAATTGTCAAAGGTCTTTGACATTGTTAACCTACTCTCAACAAATTTAAAACAAACGTTAAAGGATGAAAAATAATAATAATATCACCGACACCGGGAGATTTTTAGCTCTTGTGTCAGAAGAGTGAGAAGACCAACGCGAAGCCACATAGGCTACTTGTTCCAACGTATATCTCTAGCCATACAACGCTTTAACGCTGTTGGAATCTGCGGTACCTTTGCCAGCCTTCTGCCCGAGCCCGAGGAGTTCTAACCGATCCAGACTTTAAACAATTTAATTATTCTTGAAGTCCCTGAGGGATCATGTTTACCTCGGGGCATAAAAATAATAATAATAATAATAAATAATAATAATAAATAATAATAATAATAATAATAATAATAATAATAATAATAATAATAATAATAATAATAATAATAATAATAATAATAATAATAACGGGGACACAAGAGAAACCAGCTATCTTTTTCAGCGCATTGCCATAATAATCCAACGCTTTAACGCCATTGCCTTTCAAGGTACCTTTGCTCCGCGGCCTCCGCCTGATCTTGACGAGTTCTAGCCATCCCAGAATGAATTTTCATATCTCCGCATAATTGTTTAATTCCTGGGGGATCTGAGGTACCTTGGGTAAAAAAATCATCATCATCATCATCGTCGTCGTCGTCGTCATCATCATCGTCGTCGTCGTCGTCATCATCATCATCATCATCATCATCACACCATCATCGTCGTCGTCGTCATTATCATCATCATCATCATCATCATCATCATCATCATCATCATCATCATCATCATCACCATCGTCGTCGTCGTCGTCATTATCATCATCATCATCAAAGTCTTTGGTATAGATTGAAATGCGCAAGAACAGCAAGCGTCGTAATGATCGTTACGTTGATTTGTTGCCTAGCGATTTTAACTTTGACTTCTGAGTGGTAGGCAATAACGTTCTATCCAATAGAATACTCAACATGTAACCCAGCTCTATATAATCTTAAACTAATTTAAGTGGCCTATTAAGGGGTGTGACAACTTCCAGTCAGATTTTACACAGATCTCGACTCAAAGCATAGAATATTCATTCTTTTGTAGTCATTACATTCAACAATTTAACAGTATAAATTATATCGTTTAGTGTGTGCCTTCAGGAGACTGATCATGCAAATCCGAAAGATCGACACTGGGTTGTATTAGTGCAATACAAGAACAGAAGTACCTAATCGTTCCGATTGGCTTAACATTTGATGTGACACTTGGTGGTGGTGGAGACACGTCACGGGCTGATCTCTCAAAATAGAATTAATGAGGTTAACAGATACATTTCGCTTGCCAAATCCATTAGCGGTTGAAAGTCCAACTTGCCGTGTTCATTGAGTCCAGAGTGGTCCATATGAGCCCAATGAATATGTTGCATCAGGAAGACATTACTCCATTGTATCTTTTAGTTGGTGCTGGTTTTATTAATTTTTCTTCAGCATGGTACAAGACTTCCTTCCTCATTTTTCTTTTAAATCTGTCTAGTATCATACATGTATACGGAGAATGATTTACCCCAAGAGCAAAGTAAAATGGTAACCATATATTATGGGATGCATATGGTTACCATAAATTATGGCATGGATCCCTAGATTCATCTGGTTTGCACCCGGTAGCCCAAATTGAATGTATATATACAAACCACCTGGGCTTCACATGATATCCATGCGGTATGTGGTTCCAGGTTATCTAAACCACACGTATGCCATATACATCCAGATGGTTTGCAAAATGAGCATTCCGTATGGAATCTACATGGTGTCTATTTGCCAAGGACTTATCTACATCACATGCATGCCATGCAGATCCCAGATAGTATATCAATCTGCACTATTATGTTGTCTATGCCTTTAGACATTTGCTTGCTATAGGTTTTGTCACAGACTTTGTGACTTATTCCATTGAATCTAGTTAGGTGTTTCGGTTAAAAAGAAAATGTGTGAGTTAATAAAAGATGCATGTGTTTGCTTGTAATAACATCTGAACGTGTAACACCTGCGTTAATTTATGACTGAACAGGGCCTGTAAAAGTAGATTCTATTCGTCGGTTCAAGCATTCAAGACTTGTTGAAAAGATTGGAGAATGTTATGTTCTACGCATCCTATCCGTGTTCTTCGGGCAACCCAACCTTGGATCAGCACATGTTATCTCTGGACAGTCCTTCTGACATGACGCAGCGCTGGTGATTATCCCAGTGGTCTGCAATTGGCTTACAAGCAGCTTGTTAGATTTGAAGTTTACGATTATTTCAGAATCCGTTGTATTTTGTTGTCATTGTTTTAAAAATATTGCTTACTTTAGAAATTCGAACTTTTTGACCTATTAGAATCTTGATGGAATCATAGCAAGTGATCAGTAGCCTGAGTGCAGAACGAAAAATCACAGGAATTGCACTGGGGGCATAGCTACAGGATTCGTCTCGAGAGTTACTAGTCGATGGTGAATAGTCAAATGTTGTTAGCCAGCGGTCATTCAGTTTGGATGCAGACAACTGCGTAGATAGGACGTTACCATAGGGATGCGTAGCCTATATAGGCCTACATATATATATTATATACTATATATATATATATATATATATATATATATATATATATATGATGCGAAGGAGTAGTCTGCAGAGAACATATGCATAGGTGTGCTTAGGTAGGGCGGCCTCCGCAAACAAAGAATTTTGGACAATCAACTTGCACGATACTGCTTTCTTTTTTTAAAGATTCACAGCGTAACGTTTAATTAACGACGCCGTGTAATAATACATATGATTAGCGTCGTCCGCAGTGGCGTAACCAAGGTTTCCCAAAAATTACGCAATTTGGAGGTCTGTCAGTGCCTTAAGAAAGGCGACATCATCCAGCGCCTCTTCCCAGGCAAGATCTTTTAGCACCTCTTCCCAGGCGAGATGTTTTAGCGCCTTTTCACAGGCGAGATCATTCAGCGCCTCTTCACAGGCGAATTCTTTCAGCGCCTCTTCACAGGCGAGATCTTTCAGGCCTCTTTACAGGCGAGACCTTTCAGCGCCTCTCCACAGGCGAGACCTTTCAGCGCCTCTTCACAGGCGAGATCTTTCAGCGCCTCTTCACAAATGAGATCTTTCAGCGCCTCTTCACAGACGAGATCTTTTAGCGCCTCTTCACAGGCGAGATCATTCGCTTCTTCACAGTAGAGGTCTGTCAGTGCCTTAAGAAAGGCGACATCATCTAGCGCCTCATCACTGGCGAGATCTTTCAGCGCCTCTTCACAGGCGAGACCTTTCAGCACCTCATCACAGGCGAGACCTTTCAGCGCCTCTTCACAGGCGAGACCTTTCAGCGCCTCTTCACAGGCGAGATCTTTCAGCGTCTCTTCACAGACGAGATCTTTCAGCGTCTCTTCACAGGCGAGATCTTTCAGCGTCTCTTCCCAGGCGAGATCATTCAGCGCCTCTTCACAGGCGAGATCTTTCAGCGTCTCTTCACAGGCGAATTCTTTCAGCGCCTCTTCACAGGCGAGGTCTTTCAGGCCTCTTCACAGGCGAGACCTTTCAGCGCCTCTTCACAGGCGAGAGACCTTTCAGCGCCTCTTCACAGGCGATATCATTCAGCGCCTCTTCACAGGCGAGATCTTTCAGCGCCTCTTCACAGGCGAGATCTTTCAGCGCCTCTTCACAAATGAGATCTTTCAGCGCCTCTTCACAGGCGAGATCTTTTAGCGCCTCTTCACAGGCGAGATCATTCGCTTCTTCACAGTAGAGGTCTGTCAGTGCCTTAAGAAAGGCGACATCATCCAGCGCCTCATCACTGGCGAGATCTTTCAGCGCCTCTTCACAGGCGAGATCTTTTAGCGCCTCTTCACAGGCGAGATCTTTCAGCGCCTCTTCACAGGCGAGATCTTTCAGCGCCTCTTCACAGGCGAGATCATTCAGCTCGTCTTCACAGACGAGATCATTCAGCGCCTCTTCACAGGCGAGATCATTCAGCGCCTCTTCACAGGCGAGATCTTTCAGCGTCTCTTCACAGGCGAGATCTTTCAGCTCGTCTTCACAGACGAGATCATTCAGCGCCTCTTCACAGGCGAGATCATTCAGCGCCTCTTCACAGGCGAGATCTTTCAGCGTCTCTTCACAGGCGAGATCTTTCAGCGCCTCTTCACAGGCGAGATCTTTCAGCGCCTCTTCACAGACGAGATCTTTCAGCGCCTATTCACAGACGAGATCTTTCAGCGTCTCTTCACAGGCGAGATCTTTCAGCGCCTCTTCACAGGCGAGATCTTTCAGCGCCTCTTCACAAATGAGATCTTTTAGCGCCTCTTCACAGGCGAGATCATTCGCTTCTTCACAGTAGAGGTCTGTCAGTGCCTTAAGGCGGCATCATCCAGCGCCTCATCACTGGCGAGATCTTTCAGCGACTCTTCACAGGCGAGATCTTTCAGCGCCTCTTCACAGGCGAGATCTTTCAGCGCCTTTTCACAGGCGAGATCATTCAGCACCTCATCACAGGCAAAATCATTCAGCACCTCATCACAGGCGAGATCTTTCAAGGCCTTTTCACAGGCGAGGTCTGTCAGTGCCTTAAGAAAGGCGACATCATCCAGCTCCTCTTCACAGATGAGATCTTTCTTCGCCTCTTCAAAGGACGAAGCATGATCTCTAATTTATCTAGCAGCAACGCAGCCAATATTCGCAAATTATAGCAAAAAATCGCATATCTGCTATCTTCAGACCCAATGACGTATTAGGCTATTACCCTACCACAAGAAAGTTGTGCGGACAATGAGTCAATGACGATGACGTCATCAACAATCAGACGGCCGGAAATACTGTCTATACGATTATTATTATTATCGCATCGCTCGCTCTGCTTTAGACTCGTTAATAATAACAATAACAATATTATTATTAGGCCTACTAATAATTAATAAAAAATAATATTATTATTATTTTTATTATTACTTTTATTATTAATATCATTATTAGTATTAATAATGGCAATAGTTAAGTAAGTAAGTAAGCATATTCTTTACTAAACCGGTTGCAGGAGAGCTGGCCACGCAGGTATACCGCTCATTTTGAATCAACAGACTTGTGTAGGCCTACTGGGCTTTGCGTGGACCAGATGACATTAGCTTACGATGATTTAAACTAGTGTCGGTCTGTGATCGAAATTTCAGAAGTGTCACGAAATTTGCAGTCTTTCACTAGGCCTACTTGTATGTCCGCGAAGGGAAATGTTTTGCTGACCGTATACAATAACAAAGTCTGCACAATAGAAATTCAACGAATAATAGTAATCTAGATTGTAAAAATGTAATCTAAAATTCTAAATGGTTAAAAAATGTTGAGAGCGGTTAAAATCTTTACGCAGTTGCGTAATTGCGTAATGCTAGTTACGCGCATGGTGGAACGGACGGATGGACGGACGGATGGTTGCTTGTCCTTCTTAAGATGCTCTCTGTCTCACCAGACTGACCCTTGAAATTAGCAGAATAGCGAATGTCTCTTGTTGTGCCATCGACTGGTGCCTAATGCATTACTATCAATGCAACTCGCGGTTACGGAGCTGTGTGACATCATCCGTACAGTTCCAGCAGTTTCGTCAGGAGACCCGGATGGACTAGAGCCACAGCACCTTCTGGAGCCGACTGAATCCACGGACATCGGCCCTGCGATTGTCTCTGCAGTCAAGGCACTGATCAATAATTATACTGCTGAAAAGCATATGCCTGCTGGAAATCCGACCGATATTGTTCGAAGGCACAATGACTTCCGTCCACTCTCCCCATCGGTATGGGAGGACTGGGAATACATAGGGTGTCGTTGCTGGTCCTTCCAACCTTCTTGGCCTCTGCCGCCGTACCCTCGTTCTCCAGTCAAACATCCTCAGAGAACTCGGCAGCCGTAAACGTGGTGGATCTAGCAGCGCGGAGGCAGAGAGACCTGGGAATCAACATCGCAGAAGACTTCCAAACTCACATACAATCCCAGTGGGACAAACCAATGTTACAACCGACAATCTCTGAGCTATTCCATCCGCTTACTGAGAAACAGGACCTGTCACGTCAGGGTGAGAATTGCCGGGGTTTGGGATTGGGGGTTCAATCCCCTAGTCTTTCTTAGGCTTCCATAGTAAAGTCTACATTTCACACCCAAACTGCACATAAATCAACGTCTAACCCCCCAGTTATTTTTTTACAATTCCCATAATGACCTGGCACGTTGGAGGGCCGTCACGACTGAACACGCAGGCGATTGGCTGTATACTCTCTACCGATCACTTCCTGCGCCTGAAATAGAGCGACGAGGCTCTTAGAGTGGCGGTTTGACTATACGCTTTGGAGCCAACATATGCGAACCATACACCTGAACTTGTGTTGGACTCGTCACCGCCAAAGGAACGAGCTCGCTTGGTTTTGGTCAAGTGGTCCTTCACGGTGTCCTCAACGATTCGATCTATCGGGCTGTAATTAAAGGTGATTTTCCATCGGTCAAAGAACCACAGGGCCTGCTCGGAGCGGGCGGCAAAAGACCGTGTGGCATCACCGTCATCCCGTGTGTCACGAAATAGAGTATCCCCCCTAAATGAGTAACCCCCTAAGCGAAAAGGAGTATCCGGTTTAGTTTGCTTTAATGGCGGTTATTACTTTCTAAGTGTATTCAGTTGTACTGTTTGGATTTATTGTACACATAACATTTTTAAGTTGCGTATCTTTAGTTTGTACGATGACCTGAAATTAATTTACTATACCTCAAATTTGTCACCGATGATTTCGATATAAAAGTACCTAAGCCATCTAGATCTGTGAAAAATATGGCTTTATTATATGAATAAACTGACAGTTTAGGTTTTAGAAGAACACCACTCGCAGTCGCAGCATTAAAATTCAAATGTCCTCCTAAGCTTCTACCGCGAGCCTTAGTCAAATTTTAAAAAGCGAGATGAGTAAAGTTTTACCGTGAAATTATACAGCAACATTCTGCACTGAATGCTGATAGACTTGAGTTTAGCGGCTTTAGCCTACCCCTTTATTTTATTGGCAGTAGGGTCAGCGATTTGCTGGGGTGGGACCTACTAGAACGTCCGAGTGGGGGGGACTGCGAGTGCGGAAGGCGGAAAGGCGCACAGCCGCGATTGCGGAAGGCAAGAATCTCCTAACGACATGTACGGGTACGGGTAGCGTCGTAAGCCACCCCCATTGGGGTCTGGGGCGGAGTGCCAGAAACCGACGCAATGTTGAGCACTTGATAACAAAAGGAGTGCATTTTGGGATCTTGTTAACCCAAAATTTTCGAAAGTTAGAGGACCGTCCCAACCTGTTCGAAAGTTGGGAGGGACGCGTCCCACGGGTCCCATAGGGTGGTTGCGCCTATCCCCAGGACTGAATGACGGTTCATAAAAATATTGAAAACAGTCACTGTTAATCAGTCTGTAGCCTACATAAGTTTGTTGGCTTTAAGAAGATATAATTTGTCTTATAAATTAGTTATAATAATAATAATAATAATAATAATAATAATAATAATAATAATAATAATAATAATAATAATAATAATAATAATAATAATAATAATAATTATAATTATAATAAAAATAATAATAGGCCTAATCATGTCGAGGTCGCCCGGTGCTGAGGAGCGGCCACCTCAACAACACTAAACCTTACCGTGTTTTAACAATGACAATGATGATGATGATGATGATGATGATGATAATAATAATAATAATAATAATAATAATAATAACAATAATAATAATAATAATTAATAATTAACAATTTTAATAATAATAATAATAATAATAATAATAATAATAATAATAATAATAATAATAATAATAATAATAATAAATAATAATCATAATAATAATAATAATAATCATAAGTCTTTGCTACAGATTACAATGCGCTAAAATTAGCAAACGTCATAATGAGCGCGACGTTGAATTGTTGCCTAAGTAAGGATAGGCCTATTTGTTTTGACTTCTGGATAATAAATAACGTTCGAGCCAATAGAATACATTGACCGAACTCCAAATAATCTCACACTGATTTAAGGAAGGGGAATAACATTTTTTCAGTCAGATTTTAAGCAGATCTCGACTCAAAGCTTTACATCATTCATTCTTTTCGTAGTCATTACATTCAACAATTTAATAGTATTATATCGTTTAGTGTGCGCCTTGAAGAGATTGATCATGCTAACTCCGACAGGTATGATGTGTATGCTTTACTGCAATACACGGACTGCAATGTCTGATGGCTGGACATAATTAGTGGCAAGGGGGGTGGCCGGGACACAATCGGGCTGAACTCTCAAAAGATAATTTATATATGAGGCTGCATAATTTATGTCAACAAACACCTTTCGCTTGCCAAATCCATTAGCGGTTGAAGTCCAGATTGCCATGTTCACTGGGACCAGAGTTTTCCATTTTGAGCCCAACGAACATGCTTCAGGAAGACGTTACTCCATTGTATCTTCGTTAGCATTAGTTTTATTAATTTTTTCAGCATCGAATAAGGGTTTCTTCGAAATTTTCTGTTAAATTCTGTCTATTATCATACATACGTAGAACGATTTACCGATTTTACTCAAAGAGCAAAGTAATATGGTAACCATATGGGCTTCATTATGGTTACCATATGGCATGGATCTCTAGATTCATCTGGTTTGCACGCAACAGCCCAAATTGAATGCGTATGTAGGCCTACAAACCATCTGGGCTTCATATGATATCCAAGTGGTACCTATATGGTTCCAGGTTATCTAAACCACATGTATGCCCTATAGATCCAGATGATTTGCCAAATGAGCATTCCGTATGAAATCTATATAGTGTCCATTTTCGGGTGGATGTATAGATGGAATAGTGGATTAATGGCTGGATGGACAGATGGACGGGTG